>BSBK01008899.1:355000-717500 GCA_027943335.1 Chamaecyparis obtusa | reverse complement strand
CCTTTGGGACTAACGTGCATCAGTACCTTGGGGTACTGCACACATAGCCCCATGGGTACCATAAATGTGCCCAAAAAACAAATGTTTAATACACATTTCCAAACAAAATATTTTCTTTTTAGTATGTATATTTTCAACCAAAATTTTCTAAAAGAAAATTTTTTTAATAGACTTAAATTTAATTTGCGTTGTAAGCATAAAAGATTAATATATATTTATATATTTTTTTTTTTCAATATATATATAAATATATTTCTATTGAAATTCAACTTGCAGCAACCTGGAAAATATAGCAAGCAAGTCTGATATATAGGAATTTCACTTTCTTCCAATCAAAAATCATCATTTCATAATCTAGGGTTTCCTAGACCCATTTTCATAAAATTTCAAAAGAAACCATTTAATCATAATGATTCAAATTGCAAAATCTAATGAAAATACATTCTAAATTATGAAGTAGAAGAATGCATGTAGAAAGATTTCTATAGGACTAACTCTAGAATAAAGAGAAAATTTACGGAATAAAATTCCATACAAGATAAACAACAGGCATGAAGAAAATAGTCATTTAAAATTAACAAAACATGAATTTCCATAATGATCAAATCCAACCTCTAAAACAACACCGAAGAGAAAAACTAACGAAGACCAGAATCGAAGAAATCCCCAGCTACCAACCAATTGCTCAAAAGCCAACCTTCTCCAAAATCTCTCTCCAACCTGTGTAATTGAAAAATGGCTAAACTCTCAACATATAAAAGAATCTCCTTTCACATGCAAGAGTTCAAACTCGACTCCTAGAGAGCTTTGCATGAAAACCAACTCTAGTTTACAGTTCAGTTTCAGTTGAACTAGAGTCTCCTCTCCACTTCGACTTTTGTTGAAAGCACATAACCAAACTTTAACTAAATCATTAATTTCATTTCATTCAATTATGAATGTGCAACTTAATGCATTTAAATAATTAAAAATTAGAATATTTAGTTTGGCATAATTACCACATGCTAAATTAATCTTTAATTTAATAAATACATTTTAATTGAACATAGGTTAAATTTATGAATAAATATTTCAAAGGTGAAGATATTTAATTAATTCTCATTAATTAAATATTTCAACCGCACTCAATAATTGCATATAATTAATTTCTAATTAATTTATTGCTTCCACTATACAATAAAAATAATAATTAAGCTAAATAATTAAATCTATTTAATTACCAATTAAATAATATCCCATAGCTAAAAATAGAATGATTCAAATACAGAAATCACACCAAACACCACAAATCCAAAGAATCAAAAAGACCTAAAGACCTACATTCATACTCAAGGACAAGGGTATAAACTCATGCTAATTGGATGAGTTTAGAAGGGTGGAAACACAAAATCTTTTCCTCTATTTCAGGACAATATTTGGCTTAGGTTAGGATTTGGAACTGAATATTATCTCCTCTCTTTTACCATTGAGACTAGCAATAGGGCACGCTCATTCTAACAATTCAGGAAAGTCGATGCTTGGTACCTGCAAACTTGCATAACAGACAAGCATGTGCATATATGTATAGAGATATAATAGACAATGGTGGGGATCAGCCAATCGTGTGGATCTCACAAGCAAGTAACTACAAATCCATCCCTCAACCACATCAAGCACATCAAGAAAAAATGTAAAAGCATACATGAACACCATACACATGCAAGTATGGGGTAAGTATAATCATCATAACATTTCGAAACAAATATAACATAATCTTAACTAACAACATATAAATGAGTCAATATAATCATCATAAATATCCATTTATTAAAAATTCACAATGAAGTGACATACATCTAAAAATCATAATAAAATTGAAATATCAAAGCACACATACAAGTGGCCTAAAATATTTTGGCAAGAATAATAGAAAAGCAAACTATGGAGGGGTACTAGATCCACCTCCCCTAGAAATAGGCTTACTCCTCGAAGCCTGTGAATAAAATAGGAACAAAAGTCCCATAAACATCACTACACCCAACTAAAATCTAAGCAAAGGATCACTGAGTAGGTCCCATCAGACCCTTTCTTTCCCTATGGTCTGAACTATGAGGAACAAACCCTACTACAAAAGTCCTATGGGATCTACCTGCATCACCGAGTATAGGCTCAGAAGCTATCAGCCTCTATCCTGACTGCTGAGCTGAACGCTGGGGACATTTGTTTGCCTTATGACTGTATTGGCCACAAGAGAAACAATCTCCATTGAAACCTTTCCCCACTGAAGGTGCAATAGATTGCTAGAAGCTACCTCTACTAGCCTCCTGTTGAAGACTCTAAGTAGGCTGACTATAAGAATGACTCTTGATACACTGACGATTATGGAAGTTCTTGTACTAAGAACCACCACCCTAAGCTGGGAAAGAGAACCCCTTCTACTTCTGATCCTGATTACCTCATGAAAGGGTAGAAGGGTTATGAGAGTTTTCATTCTTCTGAGACCGATTCCACTTGGAATGACTAGGCTAAACACCTCTCTGACCACCATGACCCAATGCTAGATTTTCTTTAGTAAGGGTAGCCTTAATGGCTACATCTTTGAGGGTCTTAGGCTCAAAGAGTAGAACATTCCCAATTATGCGATAATTCAACCCCCTAACAAAGTGTTTGCACCAGTAAGGCTATATCCTGTCCAAAGCCAACATACTATTTGAGCTCAAAGAATTGATGCTCATACTCACCCACCATCATAGTCAATTGTCTCAAATTGTGAAACTCATCTACCCTTTGTTTCCTCCACTGATCAAATAGGAAACATTCTTGGAAATGCTCCAAGAACAACTCCCATGTAACTGTATCCATCTGAAGACCCAGCTTCTCCTCCTCTATCCTCCACCATATAGCTGCAAAATCTATGAGCTATGTCACTACATATCTAGCTTTAGTATTGCTACTAAAGGGGTGCATGAAAAAACTTCACTCCAAAGCTATGAGCCAAGTCTCAGTCTCTAGTCCAATACCTTTCCCATCAAAGGGAATAGGTCATCCCCTCATCAGGTCCCTCATATGGTTTGCTACCACAACTGTAGGGTCCATAGTGAAGTTCCTCCTTAGAGGGCTCCTGGATCTCTCTCTCTCCCTCTCATCCCTATGAGAATGATGGGAAGCATCCTGCTCTACTCTACCCTTCTCACAACCAAGATGATCTAGAATCGCCTGCAAGAGCTATCTCATATCAGGACCATCTTGACGATCCTCTCTTTGCTCACCCCTAGACTGCTGGTCGTGACTCTCCTAACTGACACTTGTAGAAGGGTTGGGTTGTCTACCCCTTCCATGATTACCAGCATGACCTCTACCATGACCACTAGTAGCTCTAGTCTCAGGCATGATTCCTACATCATACAGAGATCCAACAACAACTCTCAATATAACTCAAAACAAAAACAAAAGATAACATAAACACAAAGAAATGGTTTGAAATCAATATTGTTATATGTTTGTGTTTAGTTTCAAGTTTTAACAGTTTAGACATCTAATGGGCACACAAATTTCTAGAGTTCCCAATGTAGAACCTGGTGCTCTGATACAGGAGGAGAGTGATAACGACCGAAATAATATAGGGACCCTATATTATTTTGGTCATTACGACCCTCCTCCTCTCTCTAAATTTATTCTTTATCTATGGGTTTGTTTACCGCAGTGTAAACTTGGAACCAGAGGAGTGATATATAGTTGTGTTGCATTGTTTGGGTATACCATTCAATTATATTGTGTCTCCAAAAAATTGTGACCATGATGCCTACATTTATGTTTCTCAGCTATTGTGATATCTACATTTATGTTTCTCATTTGTCATGTTTATGTGCATGTTCTTTATGTGTATCTACTATAAATTCTAAAAATAAATTCAGTATCTACAATAGCCCTCTGTTAACCACATTTATGCATCTACAATAGCCTCTCGAGCCTTGCACAAGTTGCACTCATTTCCTACATCAGGTATAGATGTAGATGGGGTAGATGCAAATGTGGTTTTATCGACCCACTGAAAGTATTAACATCCACTATTTCCCTTCAATACCAAATGTACATCAGTTCTTCATAAAATTATAGTTGTCACATTATTTTTAAACATAAAATATAATTACGTATCCAGACCTTTTTCCTATTTGGGCAAACCCAAAATTGATGTCCAGGATTACTTGTTGTGCATGACATCTTCAACATGCATGGACCAACACCACATTGACACATAGGCACATTGACCAAATTCATCAATGCTATTTTGACAAATATTTCATTATCACAAATATTGCATTATCATTATTTTGTTCATTCATACTAATTATAATTACAATAAAAAGAAACATACTAATGTAGACTTGCACATTTTTTGGCTAAGTCGAAGTCTTTGGTTTAAATCACTAGACACTCAAAAAAAAATGACAAACCAAAGACAACCATGCAATAAAAATCAATTAATAAGCAATTCACAATTAGCTCACTCCATTGAAGGAAACAAAGAGAATCCCTTGTGATTTAACATCATTGATGTGCAAGGAAATAGAAAATTAGTAGAAGTAACTCTCATAAGATAATATTTAGATTAAATGCATTGATATAAAAAATAATACCCCAAAAAAATTATAAAGAAAGGTAATTTTCTTAATCACGTCACTAATTTGTGCATGTCTAAATACTGGTGTCTTTCAAGTGATTTGATTCTTGTCGTGCCCACTACAAATGAGAACAGTCTTAACTAGTGAGGTTGTTTAAGCATATAGAGATTAAATACACTCTTTTAGAATGAAATTTCTCTTAACAAAAGATCAAAGATATATAAGTAGGACATATAAAACAAGGTGAATAAGAGTAGTACATATAAAACAATCATTATAACATGCCAACATCTAGCATAATTGTACATTTCATTCATATCATTGATATTCTTCTTCATCCATCTCATCATCAAGATCATCGTTGTCAACGACATCAACACCAGCACTATCATTGCCATCGTCATCATCATCACCATCAGCATCATCATCATCAGTAGCAACATCATTGTCATCTTCTTCTTCATATTCTTCTTCGACTAGTTCTCAATCATGATCATCATCTACATCATCTTCCTTGGTATCTTCTTCCATCACATTATACTTTATCATCCTTCCTCTTGGATCATGTCTACCAAAAAATGACCAATCCAGTTTATGTGGAACCTCTGAGTAAAATACCTACTCACATTGGCTTGGAAGAACATAGGGCTCTTCTCCAACTGGCTCAAACAACCTTGCATTATGTAATTAGTTTCTAGATTCGATTGTGTGAGTTTTTTTAACATCGAAATTTCGGATCACACTCCATGATCTATCATTTTTATTTTTCATTCTTCACTCTCTATTCCTAATGATGGATCATGGAGTGTAATCTGAAATGTTGATGCTAAAAAAAACTCACACAATCGAATCCAGAAACTAAGTGCATCATAATGGATTGTGGAAATCTGATGTTGTTAACCTTGTATTAATCATTGGAAATCCATTGTCATGTTCAATAATAGTTCTATTAGGATCATTTTTATTGAGTCATAGTCTATACCATTTCACAACAAAAAGAACTAATTTGAAGGAATTAAAGTCACTGTGAAGTATATCAACCAAAATAACATAATATCTATTTTTCAACTCTCAAGGATGTAAGTCATTTCTAGATGAAATATTAGTCACCTGGAACACTGCACTTATCCCAGAATCACAAGTTCTCTTCATGTCATCCAACTTTTTGATGGAAAATTTATAACCATTACAAAACATAGCCTTGTGGTATTTCACCTACAATAATGTCAAACATGTATAAATTATTGCATAATGATTTGAAAAACATACAGTTGATTAATTAACAAATTTATAAGTACCTAGTGATCTCTTAAACCATATGCTAAATCTTTTTCCTTTTGTGTAACATTGGGATCTCCATTACGATGAACTTATATAACCAATGAAGACACGCATTTCATGTTAATCTATGACCATCATGTTGACATCATTTAATCCATACTGTCATCCAATCTTGATTGTTTGCAATAAACAAATGTATTGCATCCCACTCTTTAGCAGTTGTACAAAAGTAAATAGATGACTTATAATAGATTAATTTTGAAGATTAAGAATTAATTAACTACAATAACATTTCATAATTTATTACCTTTCAGTTTCCTAAATCTATCATTTCCCACCAAGTACTCCCCTTCAAAATTTTTAATTGAGTCGAGATCCCAAATGCAATCTATATGGGTCTTTTCTGCAAGATTAGGAAGATATTGAGTAACGTACACCATCATCTGGTATACCATATATCCCTCAACCATAGAACCCTCAGGACGTGCCCTTTATCATACCAAACCCTTCAAAAATTTCAAGTATCTCTCAACCATCCACATTGACCTAGCATGTACAGGTCCACACAATTCAATCTCCTCAACTTGGTGTATGAGGTAGTGTTCTTGTGCATTGAAAAGAGCTGGAGGTAAACACTTTTTCATTTCACACATTAATCAAAAAAAAAATTTCTTCCAATATTTTATATCTTCTTTATGGATTTCTTTAGATGACAACCACCTACAAGGGATTCAAGACATAAATATATAAATATGAGACTTTACAATATATTACTTGTTTGATATTATTGTTTGATATATTGAACAAATATCACTACTTACCTCGTGTATTTTTCAAGATCATATATCACTTGTTTGATATTATTGTTGAAGTTCTTTGGGAGAGATAGGGGTAGAAAATACTACAACAATTGTCAACTGATCATTTCATACAATGAAAATTGAATGCAATTACACAAATATATTGTAAATACAAAAGACTATGACTTACCTTGATGAAGATATGCCAATCATACATTTTCATCCCTAACCCAAAATTATTTTCCTTTGATATGAGATTTCTTATATCCACATCAAATCCTGTAGGAAATCAAATTTTTTGGATCACTTCTTTTATGGAATTACTTTGTTGCTCTGTTAATAACCAAGGAAGAGCACTTGCATTAATCCAGTCTCCATTGCTATTTGATTCAATGATATTTTTCATTGCATGATTGGAATCATGAATGTCACTAAAAATTTTGCCAAGTTTTTCTTTGTCACGTCTTCCATCCAATATTTTCCACAGTGTCTCTGTTACATTCTTTCCAATATTAATAGTATCAAACAAATGCACAATTTGTAGATGCTCATAGTAGGGAAGCCTACTAAATTCTTTGGGATAACATTTGAGTCCCTTTGAAAGTTGGTTGGTGATGCCTTCATAACCTTCAAGATCATCAACTACATAATTAGCCAAAAAAACACAATCAAAATATATAATTTTCAAACATTAACCATTACATGGAACGATATTACCTTGAATTCTATTATATTCCAACTATCATAGGTCAGGTGTCATTCTTCGGGGCTTTGATGTATTCTCTTCTTTTCCACTGAAAAGATGTCTTTCTGCACTTCGATACTTATGATTTCTTGGGAGGAACTGTCTATACTCATCAAACACCTATTTTCTTAAACTTTTGGAATGATGAGATTTCATCTTTGGACCACACATTGGAAATGCAAATTTTCTCTTTATTTGAAGACTACAAGATAATGATACAATTGGATTAAATATATATATTTTTAGAATTTGAATTATCGCATACAACTAGAATTCACCATAATATACCATAGAAATGTGTCAACTCTGGAGCATCATGAATTGTCCACATAAGCATTGCATGGAATTAAAATTTTCTTTGTCCAATTAGTTAGGAGATGTCATACATAGTGAAACCATTCCATAACACCAACAGCTCATCAATAAGAGACACAATATATACATTCATATCTTTCACTTGGTACTTACCTAGTTGAATTAACAACAACATCAAATAATTATTGTGGCCATTTCACTCCAAGACTTATAATTACATGTAGATAACTATAAAATAATAAGATACCTAGAACAATCATTGCCAACATAATGTGCTCCCTCTTTATTAACATCCATGGAGGAAGGTTATTGTTTATAACAAAAATAGGCCACAGAGAAAATGGATCTAATCTCTCTATGCGGATTGAAACTGTCTGCTGCCAGAGAAAGCCTAAGATTTTGAGGTTCCTCTTTAAAGTGTGGCCACTTTTCCTCTATGTCCATAAATGATGAACCATCCACAGGCATTTGAATAATGTCATCTCAACTCCTACCATGTGCATGGTAATCCATAAATTGTGCCAAGCTATTGCACCTGAATAATTGTTTCAGACGTGGAATAATGGGGATGTGACAAAGAACCTTGCGAGGCACCTTTTTTGTCATTTGATCATCTTGATATCTTCTCATATGGAATTCAAGGAATTCTATTTCTTTTTTGTGTTCTTTATAATAAATAATATGATCTTTAGGACAAGTATCTATTGTTTGATACTCCATTCCAATATGTTTCATAGTGGCACATAATTCTCGGTACGAGTGAGGGAGAACATTTGATGGTGGTAACAGAAAGTCACCTATCAATCTACAAAAAATAATATAAGTCATTACTATAAATAATCTTAATGGTACATGTTTCACCTTTTATAGACTATAATGACATATATGACAAACCTTAGCATACGTGACATTGCTATGTTGGATAAACCATTCATAACCTTCAAATTCACCAACAACAATACAGTAGAGAGAAGAGTAGATTGGCAGCCTTTGTAAAGGGTCATGTCTTCCTTCTCAAGTAGAGGTATATCATGGACGTCTTCAATGTCATCCTCATCATAATCATCATCATCAGCAACGCCAGCAGCACTAGTACCAAATATGTCAATGATCAATACATTCATACCATCAGCTTCAAATGTGTTTTCTGGCATATGATCGTCATCTTCTATGGGATCATGATCTTCAACTTCAATACTCACACCTCCATGTTCATCTATATTCACACTGGGGAGATCGACCTATATAAAAATGATGATAATCAAACCTCCTTCCATGGTTCATATGTATATTAATTGTGAAAACAATATAACAAACAACTTACCACTGGATTATAATCAAACCCTCCTTCAATGTGACCATTCTCCCTACAATTTCTCTTTGTTGTTTTGATATTGATTCTTCTTGTCTTTAAGCTGTTACAACTCTTGCATGGACAATAACATTTGTCATCACCTTCTCTTTGAAAGTTAGACAACAATCTAGCGATTGTCTCCCTATTTTGATCGAATTCCCTTGTATTATCTGACATGATCCTTAATGTGTATATCTCCAAAACAAATTAGAGATGCCTCCTTTCATTAGCTTCATGTCACCTTCTCATAGCTTCTCATTTTCTGATAGATTTCTCCAAAGGCTTTTTAGGAATAAAATCTTAATAGATTTAGTCTTAATAAAATCATATAAAACAAATATATTGTGTGAAGTGTTTGATCTCTCTTTATTTGTTTTGTTGTTGATATTCATTATGTGGTACTCCCCGTTTATGATCATTTCGTGAGGAAATTTTTTGATGGTTTGCGGGCTTCAAGCCAGGGCATCATGCATTATTTATGAGCTCATTGTTTGAGCACCGGAAAATCAAATAGGAACATGAGGTGCTCAAACAGTGAAATCATAAACAATGCATGATAAGGTAATTGTAGGTAGTTATCTCTTCTATAATGATGGAGGAGTGAAAGGTAATGATCAATGAAGTTTCTGCTATTAGATCATACATGAATACACATAGTGTTTTGAATTGGAGCTCAGGCATCATGTAATGTTATTGTTGTCATTGCATGCTTGCTACTATTGTGCACCATATATTGTTTTATAATTTATTTCATTGAGACCGTGAGCTTGGCATGTGTAATGTATTTTCTGTTATTGGATCAATGCTACCATGTTGTTGAGGTTGTAGATGCATTGAATCATTACTACCATTCTATTTTGATAGTAGCTATATAACAAATAGAGCACTGTCCAATCAAATAGGGACATTCGTAAGACATTTAATTCATTATTACTTCATCATCATGATAAAAAATTTATTGGCTCAAAGCACATAGAAATTCAAAATAGTAGGATATCTTAATCTTTATAAGATCAAATTCAAAATAGTAAGTGTATTATTTTATTACTGATATCCCTATTTGATCTAATAGCATCAATATAACAAACAGAGCACCGACCAATCAAATAAGGACATGAGGTGCTCAAACAGTGAGCTCATAAAATAATATATTTAGTCTTAATAAAATTTTATAAAACAACATATATTGTGTGAAGTGTTCAATCTCTCTTTATTTATTTATTTGTTGATATTCACTATGTGGTACTCCCAATTTATGATCATTTCATGAGGAAATGTCTTGATGGATTGCAGCTGCAAGCTAGGTCATCATGCATTATTTATGATCTCACTGTTTGAGCACTGACCAATCAAATAGAAACATGAGGTGCTCAAACAGTGAGCTCATAAACAATGCATGATGTTCTAGTTATAGGTAGTTATCTCTTCTATAATGATGGAGGAGTGAAAGGTAATGACCAATGAGGTTTCTCCTATTAGATCATACATTATTACACTTACTATTTTGAATTTGAGCTCAGGCATCATGCAATGTCATTGATTTCATTACATGCTTGTTGCTCTTGTGCACCATATATTGTTTTATAATTTATTTCATTGAGACCATGAGCTTGGCATTTGTAATGTATTTTCTATTATTGGATCAATGCTACCATGTTGTTGAGGTTGTAGATGCATTGAATCACCACTACCATTCTATTTTGATAGCAACAATATAACAAACAAAGCACCATCCAATCAAATAGGGACATTAGTAAGACATTTAATGTATTATTACTTCATCATGGTGATAAAAATTTCATTGGCTCAAAGCACATAGAAATTCAAAATAGTAGGATATCTTAATCATTATGAGCTCAAATTCAAAATAGTAAGTGTATTATTTTATTAATGATATCCCTATTTGATGTCCCTATTTGATCTAATAACATCAATATAACAAACAGAGCACAGACCAATAAAATAGGGACATGAGGTGCTCAAATAGTGAGCTCATAAAATAATATATTCAGTCTTAATAAAATCTTATAAAACAACATATATTGTGTGAAGTGTTTGATCTCTCTTTATTTTTTTTGTTTTTTATATTAACTATGTCGTACTCCCCGTTTATGATCATTTGATGAGGAAATGTCTTAATGGCTTGTGGGGAGTACCACATAGTGAATATTAACACCAAAACAAATAAAGAGAGATCAAACACTTCACACAATATATGTTTTTTTATAAGATTTTATTAAGACTAAATATATTGTTTTATGAGCTCATTGTTTGAGCACCTCATGTCCCTATTTGATTAGTTGGTGCTCTATTTATTATATTAATGCTATTAGATCAAATAGGGACATCAGTAATAAAATAGGGACATCAAATAGGGACATCAGTAATAAAATAATACACTTACTATTCTGAATTTGTGCTCATAAAGATTAAGATATCCCTATTTTATTACTAATGTCCTTATTTACATCTTTTCATCAAATGACCCAAAAAGATCAAGAATGGTCCTATAAGGTCACTAATATCCAACTTTCAGAAGAATACAAATGAATTCAAACATACATAAGTGGATGAACATAAATAATGAAGGTACCAAACATTGCCTGAAGTAATGAAGTGTTGACCCAGGGTTCAATCCAGTATGCTCTTGTATGATCCAAAACTTGCAAGGAAGGAAAAGATGGGGTTAGATCCAAAGGATATAAGTAATTCCTGGCACCCTATTACTGATCCTCATCTACAATTATGCATGTGCATAGTCAAGCCATACACTTCTAAAATGAACTATGCTACAGAACATGGGTGTGTGTTAATGTGATTCAAAAGCTATTATGCAAGATTGTTTTATTATTGAGATAAGGATATCTTCATCCTACAAGAATAAATGTTTTGAGAAATATTTGAATTTAATTTTGACAATAACATGAGGAGTGATATATTTCAAGCTTCAGTGAGACTTCATACCATGTAGTGTTCATAGATTACATTCAATGCATTATTTATGCTTGTATTGATGGGAAAACTCTTGAAAACATGCAAAAGAGATTGCATTCAACCATGTTGTTTACATGAAACATGTAGTTTACCTCCATCCTAAATTAGTGTTGTGTACAAATATGTGGATGGTGTGTGGTATAAAGCCTCGCTGAAGCTTGAAAATGATAAGCATTATGATGCTGAGGTATGTGTGGTAAGCACAAGTATAGTTTCTCGTAAGCTGCTATTGGTATAATTTGTTTTTTTTAATAGTTGTAGAATTCAGCTTCTCCTATACTTACATGTATGTATACATTTTGGACTTGGCTTCAATGTCATGTAAATTTAAGTTAAATGGTAATAATATTTAAGAGAAACAAGTATGTCATTTTAAACAAGTATGCATATACATTATATAACAAGAGGAGTGATATATTTTAATGGCAACACTTAATGAGAAGGATGCCTATATAACAGGAGGAGTGATATATTTTAATGGCAATGGACATAGAAATTGCAATGAAACTCTATAATTTATTATTGTAAGTGGACATAGAAATTGCAATGTAAGCAGTAGGATGATTGTAACTGGACATAGAAATTGCAGCGAAACTCTGTAATTTATTATGGCTCAATGTTGTATATCCATAGTCAATGTCTATTTAAACTTTAGGATGATACTTATATTATGGCTTAAGTAAATTGTTCTTACCTTGAGACTAGTACACCATGGGATTAGAGGATGGTTGTTATAATAGCAATTATGTGTCTGTGGGATATTTTTATATTTTGTATTAAATGATGATACATACATGTTTCTTCCTTTTACAACAGTTTATATTATGATACTTATATCTTGAATTTTCAAATGACCAATGAATGCTAATTTAAAAAGTGTATCATAATTAAAGGCATGTGAAATCATATTGTACTTAATCTGAATGCCACTGTGTAATATTTTTACTTACAATATTTTGAGACCCCTCTCCATTTTAAACTAACATATGACTTCAAAGGAGGAATTATGAAATATAGTTGTAGGTAGTTATATCTTTTATAATGATGGAGGAGTCAAAGGTAATGATCAATGAGGTTGTTACTATTAGATTATACATTAATACACTTACTATTTTGACAGCAATAACATTGCATGATGCCAAAGCTCAAATTCAAAATAGTAAGTGTATTATTTTATTACTGATGTCCTTATTTTATTATTGATCTCCCTATTTGATCTAATAGCATCAATATAACAAACAAAGCACCAGCCAATCAAATAGGGACATGAGGTGCTCAAATAGTGAGCTCATAAACAATGCATGATGCCCTAGCTTGTAGCCCACGAGCCATCAAGACATTTTCTCATGAAATGATCATAAACGAGGAGTACCACATCGTGAATATCAACAACAAAACAAATAAAGAGAGATCAAACACTTCACACAATGCCTTGAAGGTAATAGCAATGATGTCTTAGCTCTCAAAGCTCGCGAGTCATCGAGCATTCCAAATGTAAAGATGTAAATAATGCCAGTATTAATATTCATATTTTTCCATTAAATAAAAAATGCCATCAAAATGAAATTGAGTTAATGAGAAGATAAAGCTCGAATGCCTACCTCAAGTCATGGATACCATATAAAGATCAAATGCTAAGGAACTATGTTATAAAATTTCATGCCAAATTTAAAGGCATGAAATTTTATAACTATACATATATTTTCTTCGACTCCCCCACATTGTAAACTCAATGCTAAGGAGAAAAAAGTATGATGTCAAAAAGTATAAAATTTCATGCCTTGAAATTTTATAACATAGTTCCTTAGTAGCTGCCATATGAAGAGCAGTGCAAGGTGGCAAATTTCTCATTTTACCACAGTTAGGGCCCTCTTTTACCATGCTTTATGAGCTTTATATTTTTACCATGCTTTATAAGCTTTATGTTTTTACCATGTTTTATGAGCTTTATGTTTTTTTAAAGTGAAGACAAAGATTATCTTAATTTGTTATCTTTAAATTTTATTCATTTTATGATTTTAAAAATTGAAATAAAAAATATAAATTTTTAAGAACTTTTACATCTTTTCATCAAATGACCCAAAAACATCAAGAATCATCATATATGGTCGCTAATAGCCAAATTTCAAAAAAATATGAATGAATACAAATATACATAAGTGGATGACATAAATAATTAAGGTACCAGACATTGCCTAAAGTAATGAAGTGTTGACCCGGGCTTCAATCAAGTATGCTCTTGTATGATCCAAAACCTGCAAGGAAGGAAAAGATTGGGTTAGATCCAAAGGATCTAAGCAATTCTTGGCACCCTATTACTGACCCTCATCTTCTATTATGCATGTGCATATTCAATCCATACACAAACTCAACAACATGGTACCATTGATCCAATAATAGAAAATACATTACAAATGTCAAGCTCATGGTCTCAATGAAATAAATAGTGTATAAAACAATATATGGTGCACAACAGCAGCAAGCATACAATGACAACAATAACACTACATGATGCCCAAGCTCAAATTCAAAATAGTAAGTGTATTAATGTATGATCTAATAGAAACAACCTTTGACTCCTCCATCATTATAGAAGAGATAACTACCTACAACTATATTTCATAATTCCTCCTTTGAAGTCATAGGTTAGTTTAACTATTGGACAATGAGTTGATAGGAGTTTCGAATAGATTTGAATAAAAACTAAGAGTATTGAATTTTATTTGTTCCTATTGTGATTTCAGGGGAGAATAAGGCTAAGACCTTTTTAGTGGATTAGGTTGGTGTATATAGCTTGTAAGTTTATACTTTTGCACTTTTTTTATTTGAGGCTTAATTATGCTAGTTTTTAAACAGAAAGATTTTTCTTTCTTATTTCAAATTAATTCCTTTATATGTCATACTTGATGCATAATGAATTCATAGGAGTTTCAAATAGATTTGAAGAAAAACTAAGAATATTCAATTTTAAGTGTTCTTATTGTGAATTTCAGGGAGAAGAAGGCTAAGATCCTTACAGCTAATCTTGTGTTGGCAAGGTATGAAATTTGTGTGGGCTAACCTCCTTGTTTTGTCAGCATCCTCTATAATTTCAGATGCTATATTTTCCCGAGTCTAGTTGGTGCCTTACTTTCCCCTCTTTGGTTCCATGCTTGCTTACATTAAGAGTTTATTTTATCTCTAATTAGGGGACTATTTTTCCTTGATTGTATTCTTTTGGGGTCTGGTCTATTGTAGTTGTTTCTTTTTTCTTTGAATCATTGTTTACAATTACTTTTGATGCAATATTTGTGTGAAGAACAAGAACAAAATGGTGAATGAGTGTATTTGACAAAGATAAACATGACATATTTTATTGGGCCAATTGGGTTGGCCTGGTACCATTTACATGGCCTAGCCAGATATTAAACAGTGAGCTCATGAATAATGCAAGTATTAAACAGTGAGCTCATGAATAATGTATGATGCCCTAGCTTGTAGCCCATGAGCCATCAAGACATTTCCTCATGAAATGATCATAAACGGGGAGTACCACAAAGTGAATATCAATAGAGAAACAAATAAAGAGAGATCAAACACTTCACACAATGCCTTGAAGGTAATAGAAATGATGCCCTATCTCTCAAAGCACGTAGGCCATCAAGCATTCCAAATGAAAAGATGTAAACAATGCTAGTATTAAACAGTGAACTCATGAACAATGTATGATTCCCTAGCTTGCAGCCATCAAGACATTTCCTCATGAAATGATCATAAATGAGGACTACCACATAGGGAATATCAATAGAAAAAAAAATAAAGAGAGATCAAACACTTCACACAATGCCTTGAAGGTAATAGCAATGATGCCCTAGCTCTCAAACCTCACGGGTCATCAAGAATTCCAAATGAAAAGATGTAAAGAATTCCAGTATTCAATAGTGAGCTCATAAAAAATGTATGATACCCTAGCTTGCAGCCTGCGAGCCATCAAGACATTTCCTCATGAAATGATCATAAACAGGGAGTACCACATAGTGAATATCAACAGAAAAACAAATAAAGAGAGATCAAACACTTCACACAATGCCTTGAAGGTAATAGCAATGATTCCCTAGCTCTCAAAGCTCGCAGGTCATCGAGCATTCCAAATGCTAAGATGTAAACAATGCCACTATTAACATTCATATTGTGTCATTAAATCAACAAATGCCATCAAAATTAAATTGAGTTAATGAGAAGACAAAGCTTGAATGCCTACCTCAAGTGCCAGTGCCCTCTTCCCACCTAGTGTCAGCCTCTTTGTGCATGCCAAACTCGAATGCCCTCTTTGCGCCACGTAAAAGTGAAGTTTTATCTTCATGGCAGCTCTTTGAATTCACAAATTATAAATGACACTTTCTTTTTCTTTTTTTTGTTTATAACCAGATGGGTGTAGCAATTACGATGTCATCATCACTATTATGACATCGTCAGGGGCACTTGCAAAAAAAAACACAAATTGTAGTGGCATCACAAATTGGCGTCAAAATTTAACCCCAAATGTTGTAGTGTTACTCGAGGTAGTTTTGGATATTAACACTGATCCTAGCAAACACTTGTCTAGTTTAGGTAGCAATCATCAGGTGTATAGTGAGAAGTTCACTAAAGGACCCCACTATTGCTACCAGTATGTCCTCATGCCAATATTCTAAAGGCAAACTAGGTAGTGAACCCAAACTGGTGCAGAAATGAAAAAGTTATCATTATAATCCAAATTTGTCGACCATTTCTGCAAAGATAAAGAGGATTTACCCATCATCCAAGGGCCCTAGCACAACACTTTAGAAATATCTCCTCCATTGGAAAATTCAAAGGAGAAGAAGCCTTTAGGCATAGCTACAATGTCCACCTATCCTTTGAGTTTCCATTTTTGGTTTGTGAAAGATCTCACCATATCTATATTCGGTCGACGACCCATTAACTTTCATATCAGGGTAGATGCCATAATAGAAATAGTACAATCCATGATTTGGTCAAGAATATTTATTCCAATATCTCCCTTAATCAGATCAGATACAATGTCTACCTTAAGGAAATAAGATTTTCCAATAGCTTTAATACCAAAATGACCTGACCATTTCCTCTTACCTTGGTTCAAATCACCACCATGTGAGGAATCTTCTTGATGTTTTGTTGACCCTTCTTCTTTCTCAAAATTTTTAACCTTTTCCACCTCTGGTCCCAAGACAAGATTGTTTTCCTTGCTAGGTTGGGCCATGCTTGACCCACCAACCATTTCCCCCTCATCTGACACTGATCTCACAGCATTTTCAGCCATCCCTGGCTCATATTCTACAGTATTTCTAGGTTCTTCTAGCTTCTCGCCTTGCCTTGAATTTAAAAAACTTCCTCCCACTCTTTCTCCCCCTCCTACCCTCTCCCACTCCATGCTCTTCACAAAAAATACATGTTGGAAGACTGTTGAGCATGTCAAAGTTTCAGATTTGGGTGTGTTGACATTAATCTTTTTTCATTGATGTCAACATACTTTTTGTTGTCTCAGACAGTGTGTTCACGATGTTTAATAAGGACGATTTTCAATTTTTCAAATGCTATGCTAAAGATCTTGAGATTTGATCATGAGGTATTGTTTTGATATGTTTGTAGATCATCTATGGAGGTTCACAAAAGTTTATTTGACAATTTGAGTATGATATGATTGCATTTATGGTTATTGGTGTCACAGTGTTCCTATGAACATTGGATGAGTATTTAGTTTAGTATGACTTGGATTTTACATTTTAGAGGTTGTGAATCTAGTTATTGTATGTTCCTTATCATTAAATTCATATTTATTATTATTCATGATTCAGAGTATATAAAGTTATCATTTGTTATGTCTGAATTTGGTATTTTAGTGTTCCTATTAATCAGAGTTAAAGATGAGTTTGGATTTCATATTGGAGATGATGTGAAGGTTCTAAATGGTATTCATGTTTCTTGTTGGTGTTTTTAAATCATTTGATGATCATTTTATTAGTTTACATTGGTTGAGATGATCAGATTTTCTTCTTTGGTAGTGTGTTGTTGTTTCTTCATTTAGGTCCTAGATGACTTGATGGAGTAGCATGTTGTGATTCTTAATGTTGCTTCAGTAGAACTTGTGTGTGTTTGAGGATGAATATTTGGGTCCTATCTAAGTCTCAGATGAGTTTATTTGGATCACATTGAAGGTTGATCATAATTTTAATATCTTTTATTGTACTTGGTCTTAGCTGACCTAATGGTTGATTACTCTTTTTAATCGATAAAAATGAGAGATAATTTTGTAATTGGGAGTATTAATGAGAGAGAGAGAGGGGAGTATATATATTTGTGTTCTTCATCTAAGGAAAACTTTATACTTCATCAAAACTATATCATCATAGGAGATTCTATTTTTCAATTCATTTTTAAAGGACTTTATGTCCACCCCATTGTAATTGAAGATAAATCGATGAACCTGACTAAGGGAAAAATCTTAGATTGTATTGTGAGCAGTGAGCCTACATATTGGGATGTAAGCTTGTGTTTGCAAGTGCATCCTTT
Organism: Chamaecyparis obtusa; assembly: GCA_027943335.1. Lineage (NCBI taxonomy): Eukaryota > Viridiplantae > Streptophyta > Pinopsida > Cupressales > Cupressaceae > Chamaecyparis > Chamaecyparis obtusa. Next base: position 698,861 of record BSBK01008899.1, on the reverse strand, counting down.
GTTATTTATTTTTGTTTTAATTGGGAAATAATTTTAATAGAGTACATTTATCTAGTGTGTATCATCCTCATTAGGGTTTTCCCTTAACTGAGTTTCCTTGAGAACAAATCTTTGAAGTTGTGGATATTTCATTATTTTTTATCTTTTAGATCTAAGTGGCTAAAGTGTAATTAAATTAATTAGTTATAGATAATTGATTCACCCCCCCCCCTCTCAGTTGTGCTTTCCTCTTTTTGGGCCTAACAATTGGTATAAAAGCTAAGTCCTTTTTGAAGAAGATTGACCGCTTGAAGGAGATTTGTCATGGAAAGTATGAGAAAAGAGAGTCTAAAGTTTTATGGAAACATTTACCTAATTTGGAAGGATCATAAGACTACCTACATGATATGCATGGGAATAGGACATGAATATTGACATATCACTGAGATGTCTTATAATATTTTGAATGACCTAACAAATTCTACTGCAGATGAGAACATGTTAGCAAGAGAGGCATTGATAAGCACCTTATCAAATTCAGAATATTCACACATTTATGGATTAAGGATTGTACATGGTGTATGTACAAAATTAGAAACTATTTATGAATGTGATACTTATGTTAAGAAAGCTAAGTTGTAGGGATGAAAAGCTAAATATGAAGACATGAAAATGAGTAAAGGAAAGACTGCCTCATTTTATTTGCAAAGAGTGAATGATGTGGTCTATGAAATCAAATGTGCTAGAGGAACCTTGATAGATAATGAAATTGTTGAAAATGTTTTGATATCTTTGTCTGCATGTTATAGTGAGAATGTTGTTGCTATTAAAGAATTGAGAACCATAACACCTATTTCAAGAGAATATTTGGCTAGAAGACTTTGTGCCTATGAGATTAATACATTTAGTAAGGAAATTTTGAAGATTGAAAATGAATTCAAAGAAAGTGTGACCAAGTATGAACAGGGAGAAATCTCTACAAAGATGAAATTCAAACACTATGCTAAGGATTGAGAAGAGATCATGGAAGAATAGAGGAGTATTGATGAACTTGAATCCTTGATTGAAAGAAGACTACCTAAGGGTTTTGGCAAGTTTGAAGGAAGATTACATTTAAAATGTTTCAATTGTAATAAGATTGGTCATATTGCATCTAGATGTCAAAAAAATTACAGGAATACTAGAGATAAATATAATTAATATCATTGTAAGGTTCATAAAAGAATTTATGTTGCTGAAGAAGGTGTGACTAATGATGAGTCTATTACTAGTGAGGAAAAAATTTCATGTATTGTTATTAAAGAGGATAATCCTAATGAAGAAATAGCATTGGCTTCAAGATTTGTTAAAAGAGATAAATGGGTCATTGATAGTGGATGCTCACATCATATGTCTGGTGATAAAGATAAGTTTGTGAATCTTGAGGACTATGATAGAGGTTTTGTTAGATTTAGTAACAATTCTCCTTGTTTGATTAAAGGTAAAGGATATATTATTCTTCATGGTAAAAATAGTATTGATGATGTCTTGTCTGTTGAAGGTTTAAGTCATAACTTGTTGAGTGTTCGATAGTTATTGGATAAAGGTTACAAATTGGAATTCTTGGATAGAATCTGAAAAATCATTGGAATTATAGGAAATCTTATTGCACCAAGTACACAAACCATTGTTAATCTATTTCATTTGAGGACTGTTAACAATAAATGTTTGATTGGAAATGTTGATGATAGTTGGTTATGGTATAGAAGATTTTGTCATGTGAACTTTGATAATATGGTGAATATTAGCACTACTCATGCTATGAGAGATTTTTTAAAACTAATAAAGCCTAACAACATGTGCAAAGAATGTCAATTGGGAAATCTAACTAGATCTACTTTTAAGAATAAGATATATTCTCCAAATGGATTTTTGGATTTAGTGCATACAGATCTGTGGTTCTACCAAGACAAGAATTTACTTCGGTGATAGATAATTTATGTTATTTGTTGATGAATATTCAAGTATGATGTGGATAACATTTTTGAAGGAGAAATCAGAAGCTTTTCATAAATTTTAGATATTCAAGATATTGGTGGAGATAGAATCCAAAAGAATATTGAAATGCCTAAGACCAGACAGAAGTGGAGAGTGTACATATGATAAGTTTTATGCATTTTATGAATAACATGGGATAAATAGATAGACTTTTATACCCTGAACCCCACAGCAGAATGGTGTAGCTAAGAGAAGGAACAAAACTATCCTAGACATGGCTAGGACTATGATGATTGAAGGAAAAGTACCACGGATCTACTGGAGATTAGTTGAGTGCACTATAGTATATACTTTGAACTAGGTAAAGATTAAGAAAGGAACTGGTAAGAATCCTTATGAACTTTGGTATGGTCATGTTCCTACAGTGAAATATTTTATAATTTTTGGAAGTAAATTCTACATTGAGAGAGATGAAGATACTGGAAAGTTTGATCCTAGAAGTGATGAAGGAATATTTCTTGGTTGTTCTAAAAAGAGAAAGGCATATAAATGGTATAAATATACACTAAAGAAGACTTTTGAAAGTACAAATGTTAGAGTTTATGAGAATGAGAATAGACCAGAAAGGAATTGTAGGTATGATATGATTAAACATGACAATCAGATTGTGGAAATGCAAAATTAGAATCAAGATAGATTAGAATAACATAGAGAACTAGAAGGAAATGAAGTGGGTGTTAACACCGAAGGGTCTACTACACAACCTATAATGAAAAATACAAGGTATGTAAGGATAAATCATTCTCAAGATGTCATTATTGGTGATAAGAATAGAGGTGTTCATACTAGCGGAAGAATTTCAAGAGAAGAAACATATTTACTATCTGAATTTGAGCCTAAAGATGTTTTAAAAAATGTATTGATGAGAGTTGGATGAAAGAATTGAGGGAAGAACTTGATCAAATTGAAAATAATAAGACTTAGATCATTGTTCCCAAACCTATTAATAAAAATTTGATCAATACTACGTGGGTATTCAGAAATAAGCTGAATGAAGATGATAAAATGGTTTGGAATAAAGTAAGACTAATATGAAAAGGTTATTAAAAAATGGAAGGTATAAATTTTATTGATAATTTTTCTCTTCTTGCTAGACTTGAAGATATTAGATTAATTCTTGCATATGCATCTTATAGAAAATTCAAGGTTTATCAGATGGATGCTAAGTCTACATTCTTAAATTGTGAACTTGAGGAAGATGTTTACATTGAGCAGCCTGATGGTTTTACTCTAACCGAAGAAGAAGATATGGTTTGTAAGTTGTAAAAAGCCTTGTATCGATTAAAGAAAGCTCCTAAAGCCTACTATACTAGATTGGATCTAGGTATTTGACAAAGATTATTTTTAGCAAAGGTACAATGAACAATAATTTATATTTTGAAATAGTTGATGGTAATGTCTTGATTGTTGAAGTATTTGTTGATGACATCATATTTGGTGGAAATAATGAGTTGAGTGGAGGTTATTTAGATGAAATGAAAAAACAATTTGAGATGTCTATGATTGATGAGATGAAATTATTTCTTGGATTGCAAGTTACACAACTAGATAAAGGAATGTTCATTACTCAGTCTAAGTATGTGAGAGAAGTATTGAATAAATTTGGTATGGAAGATTCAAAACTGATAGGAACCCCTATGGTTACTAGTTGTGATCTGACTAAGGATGATGATTCTTCTTTTTTTAATTAGACATTTTACACTTCTATGATCAGTGGACTATAATATCTAACTCATTCTAGAATGGATATATCAAATGTTGTATTACTACAAGAATTCAAGTTGAACCGAAGGAATCTCATATGGTTTTTGTGAAAAGAATTTTTAGATACTTGAAGGGTACAGTTGACTATGGATTATGGTATGAAAAATATGATGACTTCACTCTATGTGCATACACTAATGCTGACTAGGAAGGTAATATAGATGATAGAAAGGGTACTAGTAGAGGTTCATTCTTCTTGGGTAAGAAATTGGTTTATTGGACTAGTAAGAAGAAGGATTGTATTTCTCAATCTACTACTAAAGTTGAGTATGTTGTTTCTTTCATTAACTATAATCAAGCTATTTGGATGAAGAAAATATTGGACATAAGGATAAACACTGATGAACCTATTTTTATTCATTGTGATAACTCTAGTGCTATAAATATTTCAAAGAATATTTTATGCATTCAAAGATAAAGCATATTTTTATTAAGTATCATGTCTTGAGGGATAAGGTAAATGAAAAATAAGTGAATTTTAAATGTTTATCTTCTAAGGAACAAATTATTGACTTCTTTAAAAAGCCTTTTTCAAAGGATACTTTTGAGTAGCTTAGGGAAAATCTTGGGGTGATAGCCCCTCTTGATCAGAGCTAATGATGCTAAAGATAGCATCAATCAAGAGAATCAATTAGAACATTATTTTCTAAATTGATGAGTATTGAAGAATACTACTCAAGGGGAGTAGTCTTATGGCTATTTCTTGGTTTGGTTTTTTTTTAATCTATGGACCTTTTCTATTGATGTCAAAGGGGAGAAGATTATGTGAAAAACATAAGTAAGATCAAAGATTGTAGAGATTGTATTGAAGTAGGATATTCAAAGTGATCAGGTGAATATATTTCAAAATGATCAGATAGATATAGAATTGACTTTGCGCATTGATCAATTTTTCACTACATATGTTGCCATCAATTCCAATGGGGTATATTTTTGGAATATTTCTAAGCATGTCAGAGTTTTGGATTTGGGTGTGTTGACATTAGTGTTTTTTCATTGATGTCAACATGCTTGTTGTTGTCTCAGACAGCATGTTCGGGATGTTTGGTAAAGAGGATTTCATTTGTTTAGACACTATGCTAAATATATTGAGATACGATGGTGAGTTATTGTTTTGAGATATCTATAAATCATCTATAAAGGTTCTCAAAATTTGGTATGACAGTTTGAGTAAGATATGATCAATTTTAAGGTTATTGGTGTTACAGTGTTCCTATGAATAGTGGATGAGTATTTTGTTTGGTATGACTTAGATTTTTTGTTTCAAAGGTTGTGAAGTTGGTTATTGTATGCTTGCTCCCTTATCATTGTATTCAAATTTGGTGTTGTTCATGATTTAGAGTACAAGAAACTATCTTTTGCTATGTCTAAGTTCATTATTTTAGTGTTCATGTTGATAAAAGTTAAAGATGAGTTTGGATTTCATATTGGAGATTATGTGAAGGTTCTAGATGGTTTTCATTCTTCTTGTTGGTGTTTCTTCATTTAGGTCCTAGCCGAATTGATGAATTAACATGTTGTGATTTGTGATGTTGCTTCAGTAGCACCTGTGTGTGTTTGAAGATGAATATTTGGGTCTTATCTAAGTATTGGTTGACTTTATTCGGATCACATTTAAGACTAAGCATAATGTTTATATATTTTATTTTATTACATCTTAGTTGACCTAGTGATTTATTATTCTTTGTAATCAGTATGAGATATAATTTTGTAATTGAGAGTACATATGAGAGAGAGAGGAGTATATATATATTTGTGTTCTACATATAAGGTAGAGTTTGTACTTCATTGGGGTTGTATTTGCATAAGAGATGCTATTTTTTAGTTTGATTGTAAAGGATTATATGTCCACCCCAATCTAATTAAAGATAGATCATTGAACCTGACTAAGGGCTAGATTTGAGATTATATTGTGAGAAGTGATCTTTAGGAAAAGAGCTTGAATATAGGGTTGTAAGCCTATGATTGCAAGTGCATCCTTTTTTCTCTATTTTTCTCTTAACTAGGTAGTACTTTTAGCAAAGTACATTCATCTAGTGGGTATCATCCCTACCATAGTTTTTCCTTAATCGAGTTTCCTCAAGAAAAAATATTTGTGTTATGTGATTTGTGTTGTGGATATTGCATTATTGTTTATCTTTTAGATCTAAGTGGCTAAAGTGGAATTAAATTAATTAATTACACATAAATAATTCACCCCTTCCCCCCCTCTCTTAGTTGTACTTTCCTCCTTTTGGGCCTAATAAAACAAACACAAGTCTAGGTTCTAGAATGGAGAAATGCATTACATAATTATCCAAGATCGTATACAATCACTTCCTATGGATGCCTAATGCATTATAAACATATTAAGATCATCTAGAGAATATTTTATAATAGCACTATCAACTCACAATACCTTTTATTGATGAGACACTATCAAGATAACATCAAAATAATGTATAGAATACATAAATTTTCCTATCGAAATAAAGGATCTCTTCTAGGGATAGATCCTACCTAGAGTATTACAAATAATCCTTTATATAAGAAGCCCAGTTAGATTCGAATCAAGCCAATAATTGAGAAATATTCTCTATAATAGACTCCAACAAATACAATCCTCTAGAAGGCTCCTCATGAAGCCAACTCCTAATCACAACCTACCTTTCTCTCCCTCTCTCACAAAAGTATTGATAGCAGAATTCTCCTATGAGTTTTTGTAAGTAGTTCAACATCTACAATATGATCTTATCACTTTTCAAATGATCTCTAATCTCTCTATGTATGCTTCTACTATGTGTGTATGGTTGAAATGAATTTATTTCCCATTTGTATCTTTCAAGAAGGTTACATGGGAGAAACCACCTCCAACCAAATTATGATGAATGATTCATTAACCATTGTTATATTATAGTTTTGTGATTAGTATTTATTTATTATTTATTTTATTTCTCTCATTTTCCTTTAAATATTAGTTAATAATTAATATCGCCAATTAATAAACATTTACCCTTAATGTATATCTAACCATTCCAGTTAATACTAATCATATAAATACAATATATACATAAGAGATATATTAGATATATACATACATACATACATACATATATATATATATATATATATATATATATATATATATATATATATATATATATATATATATATAATTTATTTAAAACCTTATATATTTATTTAAAAACACACACACACATAGATATATATATATATATATATATATATATATATATATATATATATATATATATATATATATATATATATATATATATATATATATATATATATATATATATATATATATATATATATATATATATATATATATATATATATATATATATATATATATATATATATATATATATATATATATATATATATATATATATATATATATATATATATATATATATATATATATATATATATATATATATATATATATATATATATATATATACTTATATAGTAATCAAATGTATTACAAAACATTGATAAATCAATCAACATAACACATGTTCATATTATCAATTATGATAATTAGAGAATACAAATATCTCAATATCATGATAAAATATAAATCATATGCAACCTCACTCCATGATTCAAAAATTCAAAAAAGTCATAAAGACATCAAGTAACCATAAGGATAAAAGAAGACAACATAAGTCAACAGATAAATCCTAAAATCTTCTGACCAAGCAAGAACATCCTGAAAGTCATCAAACAATAATGTGAAATATAAACACTCATAAAATGACAAATTATATTAGAAAAAGAAAATCACAACCATGCCCAACCAGGTGAGGTGAACCTGGGTTTTCCACCTTGAAAACTAACCAAGTAAATAGGAACCCCAATATTCCCACGTCAAATAATAGAAAAGGGGAGACTCGTGCAGGGGTCTTGGTACTATCTTCACAATAAAAAATAATCTATATTTAAGGGCATGCTTAGACCTATGAAGCCAAGTGAATTTGATGGCTAGTATCTAAAATCTAACATCACAAAGTTATTATACATGTGTGTGTATGTGCATGCACACGTGCACATTGGTGTTTAGAGAGAGAGAGAGAGAGAGAGAGAGAGAGAGAATGCAAACAAATAACAGGGATTGAGATATCACATACATCTCACCAAGTGAGTCACTACGACTTCATCCATATTCGTGCAAACGTATAAAAGATATAAACTCAAAAATATGCATAAGAATCATGAATAAGATATGAAATAATGGTTAGATCAAAAATAATGTAATCCATCACATAATTATGGTTAGTCTCATAATCAAAATCCACAATTGAAGAGATAATCAAGTATAAGCATAGATTGCAATAATCATGACAATAGATATCTAAAGTATATGAAGAGAATAATCATTATATAAAGGAAAGAACAAATATAGATTACAATAATGATAATGGTTACATGATGAATCCCTAACACGTGTGCTAAAATAAATCATCTAGGATGGTATTACAATAGGTGGTTCATCTTAAGGAAAGGTTGCATAAATACAAAGGAAAATTACAACAAAAAGAAGATGAAAATGAGCACAAAGACTCAAAAAAATATTTTTTATTTCCTTAATCAAATCAAAAAGCTCAAAATCCCTCTTCTCCTATACAAAAAAACATACATAAAGAAAATTATTGTTATTTTCTCCCTTTGATAGAGCCAAAATTAGATTTCCCTCAACTGTTATTGAGGCTCTCTCATGCCTCAAAGGAAAAGGAGTTTCAGAATCCAAACCCTTTCTTATATCTCTAGATACACACTTATAGATTTTTCCAAAAGCCTCTTTTGCTTCCACTCTTGTAACTCATTCTTGAAAATCTATCCATAGATATCATTTTGAGACCTTTCCTTTCTTGTAACCTCCTCTTTAAAATTTGTTTAAAACATATAAATTATCTACTCTCCCATGTACCTAATGTTTAATTAATTCAAATGAATTAAGTCATTATGAGTGTAAACTTTATAAAATAATGTTATATCAAATTTACTTTAACCATTGCACTAACTATCAAATAAAAAAATAGGATCAACAAGATCAAGCCACAAATTCTTTATCTGATAAAATGTCTCTTTCTCTACCAAAGTCATTGCAAGGTGCTTATCTTCTCCTAAATGCACCACTAAATGTTGCACATAAGGATCAGAACTCATAAACAAATTTCCAAGTATGGAAAGAGTATATTTTGTGTATTTTTCAGTGCTTCTATGTGCATTTGATCAAATAGGACTATCAGTTGAACAAGGTGTGTCATAGTGAGTATGATTCAAGTTTCTTCAGTAGCTTCCTTTCAAAATAAGAGTGGTATAACTTATTCTCTTTTCAAAGCTAGCTCTTTCATTTAATATTGCTTAATTTTTTATATGACATGCATATCCCCCATAGAAAATTATGCAACACATATTTGAACCTAATGTAATTGTTACAATACTTGAGGAGAATGTCAACATCCAGTAGCTTTAAGAATGGTGACATAAGGGATTTCTAGCATTCATAATATCTTTCTCTCAGTTATGGTTATGTATTTATCACTGCGAGTATGGTATTATGCATTTCCACCAAGTCCCTAATATAGACTTAGGTGTACTAAGATCTCCTACATGTTTCACTACACTAGTTTCACTATGATTGATAATCTACATATATGTTCCTAGATCTACCTTGTCTATGTGAGAGTCTAATCCATTTAAAGGAACCATGTCATCCATGTTTTCTAACATGTCATGCATATCCCCATTTTCAAAATCAAACAAGGGTATTATCTCCACATCAACATGAAAAAATCCCCAAATCCCCATTGCATTTAGTAGTTGCATTTTAGGTTCATGTTGCATTATGCATTTTGCATTTTGAGGCTCCTATTTATTCACTCATCCCTACCCTGCTAAGTGTCCCTCCTACTTACTTTGATACACACACAAAACTTTTCAATTTAGTGGTCTTAGTTGCATTAATTCCTAGGGGTCTATTAGTTGCATCTAGTCTTAAATACATTTTGCATTAAATCATTAATTCCATCTTGCATCAATCATTCATTCATTTTTAATTCATTAATCTCATTACATTCATTTTAAATTCAGTTTATCTTATCACTATCATTGTATTCATTCATTTTAGTTATCCCATCATATCATTTCTTATATCTCATTATAGGTTTCATATTCATTTAAATATCATTATCATTATCATATTACATTCATTTGCATTAACCATTGCATCCACATCATATCTCATATTGCATTATCCATGTACTACATAATAAACATCACATTTTACATCCATATTATAAGAATTAACATTAATAAATCCATCATATCATACATTCCATAATCATATACATGTACATCAAACTAAAAAAATCACACATCCATATATAGTCATAAATGCTTTGTACATCCCTGCGTACAAGTTAGCACTATCATGTCATATAGTTGCATCATAAATACATACATCATGCATCATAAATCATCAGTCTCATATAAGCATCATGCATCATTTAAATTGCATCATAAAGACATCATCATAATAAATGCATCCATGCACATCAAACATATATTAGATAGTAAATTAGACTCCATCATCATAATAAATGTCATAATGTCCATCAAAGTGTCAATATAGAAATAATCATTGTCAATCCATTGAATAGGTACATCAACATCATAAATGCATACATGTAGCCATTGTATAAGTATCATCTCAAAAATAAAAATGTGTGGCCCTAGATGATTGGTATAGGCATGTTGTCAAGGTGCAAGCTAGGAGGGTCCATCTCCCTTGTCTCTATATTGGTGGCCTCGGTGGCCTCATCCCCACTGATCCAACTAATCACCCTATCATCTAAGACTTCATCCTCTTAGAGAATGAAGAAGTATTTTGATCCTCTAGAATGGCCTGGTAATATAGTGTCCTAGGAATCAGTGTCTCTACATTATTTCTCCCCCCAAAATGTTACCTACGCAAGCATTGATCTCACAATCAAAACCTGTGTAGATGTTGATCACAGGATCAACATTTCCACTCTATCTAGTTTTGAGGCCCTAAAAGGTTGTACAACATGCATTGAATACTAAAAAAAATGAAAAATAAAAGTAAAAGACAATGTCCAGGCACTCACTGTAGATTCTTACTCTACTAGCCATTGATAGACACACACACACTTGCCCAGCTAATCCTTATCTCTCTACTTTGTCATCTTCTTCACCTAGAGCTCTAATTTTTTACTAGACAAGGTTGAAAATGACCTCTTGTAGGGCCCTCCACACCTACTTGTAGGCCCCCCTATGCAACTGAATTTCTTCTCAAACCCCATTTTTCCTACCATTACCTCCCACCACCATTTTGGTCATGAAAATTCCTTATTTTCCACTATTTTCTCCCTTTTTCCTTCTTTTTTCCTTTTTTTGAGAAAAGTCCCCAAAAAAAAAAATTTGTGTTATTTTATTAAGGGGGCACACCCTTCTATAGTCATTTCTCTAGCATGAATCCCAAGCCTCTAATTCCCTCTGAGACATGTTACTTTCTTTTCTTTAGTGTGATGCCATTTGTGACATCACATCAAAGAGGGGGAAAATGTAGACGTCTAAAAATGCCCCTTATACTTATACGCCACCCATATCTTTAATTAGTTAAATTATATTTAATTAATTGATCCCCAACTCTATAATTGATTTTAATTAATTAGTTATATTACCCATTTCCTCTATATAGTTAATTAAAGTTATTTGATTAATTTTATTCATTATTCTTCTATAGCCCTTATTGTATTTTATTTTTATTTTTTATTGGTGATTTGTATTTTTATTAATAGAAAAATCAATATTTACATATATAGCCATTTTCTATTGGCAAATTGATCCTTGCTAAATCCCTATACACCTATATGCATCATCTATTACATTTTTCATTACATGGAGCCTCTCAGGAACTGATTGCATATTTCTATACCTTTTCTACTACAAAACAACAAACTATTTTCATGCTTAATATCAAACTTTAGCACTACTAATATTGACATTATAATACTGCTTACATTGATGAGTCCTCATACCTATCAAAATTAGGCAAGGACAAAGTATTTCCTTCAAATGGAAAAAAAAAATTTGATAGAAACTATTAAAAACTCACCCCAGTCATTTCTTCAACATCTCCTCCCTTGACTTGTTTAGAGTGATAATTCCTCCTCTAATTTCCACTTTTCTCTTTTTGGTCTTCTTTGCCTACTTTTCACCAAGTTTCACACCCTCCTTTGGCTTCTATTTGTCATCCTATTTATGTGGATTATATTTTATCTTTCTCTTTCGTTGTGTCTCCAAGTACTCCATTTCCTCTTCCTCATTTTTCATATACATTAGAAGCTCCTCCCAACCCCTTCATATATCTTCAATTTGTTTATCCTTTGAATTGGACAAACTCCATAGTAGGAAAGGCTTAAAATACCTTGATGCCCCATCCACAACTTGCCAAGGGTCATCCCCTATCACAATGCCCACTTTAGGCTTGTATCTTCCCAGGATAGGAATCATGCCATCCACCCACTCTAACCTTACACATACCTACATGACCTTAAATTCCTCTTCCCAACTACCCATTTGTAGTACCCAAGCAAGGAAAATGGATGATATTTCAATATTGGCCCATGAGCAAATATTTGTTTTCATATATTCTTCCCCCAATAGTTTTGTTACACAAACCCAGAATTGATCATCGCCAAACTTAAACACACCTCACATCCTCCTTAGAGTTATTTATCCTCTAAATTATGGTAGTTGTTTTGGTGCATTAAGTGATAAATTATCCTCTACTTTTACTATTATATGTCTCTTCTCATAATTCACCAGTGTCACTTTTATAGTGATGCCCCCAGTTTTGAATGAAATAGTCATCTTCCCATCTAGAAAGTTCTTGATTGTTCTTGTGACTCTAATGCATACTGTATATAAGAAATAGTATCTTCATAGGATTAGTGTTGAGAAATCAATGAAATAGAAACTAAATAAACCACAATAGAGAAATGATTTAGCAAATTAATGATCAATTGAGCATCATATGGCTCTCTATCTAAGAATTTTAATAGAAGCTCTCAGCAAGCTACCATTAATGACAATCCTAGAATGAGAAATGATAAGATAAACAAGCTAAAGCTAACAATTAGATCACAATAAATGCTAATTAAGCTCTCAAAATGCCTTTCTAGATATAAAATGCAAGAGGTTCAATGCAATTCTCAAATGTGTGGTTATGAATTATGATTGATTTTGGTCTTCCTTTTATAGATTTTCCCAATGGTAAAGGGTGTAGTGTAGTTGATCATGATTAAGCCTTGGTTGAGTCTTTGGTTCCACCCTTTGAAGATAATGCAAAGTTTGTGTCCTCAAAGCTTGGGACAAGTAGACAAGATCAATGGACAAGATTCTCTTTCACTTTGAGTGATTGAGATTGAGTTTAGCTTGATCCATGTGAATGTCTTTTCTCAAATCCTATTGGTTGATTGAATTTCCTCCCTTTTGTGGTTGTTGAGGGAAATTAGGATTTATTAATTGATTTAAATTCATTTGTTTAGCCATGTACCCCTTGAATGGGTTGAATTTGATTTAATCCAAGACTATACAATTAATTGATTTAATTGTATTTTTATTTGATTGCATTTGATTAAAACGCTCTCACTTTTGATTTATCTTGAATTGGGACTTAATTTTAATTTTGATTGGCTAATTATGCATTGTAATTCAATTGATTCAATTTTGTCCTTGATTTGCTTTGATTTGACTTGATTTATCATTGAATTGATCTTTGTCCATTTTTCAGTGACTACAAATGCCCCTCTTTGAGTTGACGTGTGAAGCATGTTGATTCAAAGAATACTTTGATCTTGCTTGATGATAGGTCCCGATTCATTGATGGTCGATCTTTGATGTCTGATACAAATTTGATGTAGATTTTCAATTGATTTAATATCCTTGATGTAGTTCTGATGATCATTCTTTAATTACTCCCTGATATGATGTTCAATCTATTGAAGAATTTTGATACGATGCCTGATTTGATGATTGATCTTGATGTGATACTACATTCGATTGATTACGAAAAATTTCCTGATAAAAGATTTCACTTTGATTTGATGATTGGTCTCTCGATTCTTGATGATGTTGCTGATGTTTGATATTTCCAATAGTATGCCCCCTTAGAAATGAAATAAAATTTGATCGTTGGTTGATAATCTCGATGATTTAGGTCAATTTGATGTTGATGTAATTAAATTTCTAATAAATTTTAATTTCATTTCCAATATCAATATTTGGTCCATTTGATTTCAAATGCCCCTATTTTGGCTAATCTGATGAAAATTTTGAATTCATAGGTCAATTTTTATGAAAAGGTCCTCTCTTATGTCAAAGTTACCTCTTTCTAGGTCAAAAAGCTATATAGAGCAGTCAAAATCCCTTTTTCACTATTCATTTTTAACTTTACTTTTGACTTTTACCCTCTCTGAGCTTTTTGACTTCCTACAATGTCTATCCCCCTTCATGAGCATCAATTTGAGAAATGTCATTGCTATCAGCATCTACCTGGCTCAAGACCTTTGGTGAGTCCGTATACCTCTTCGCTTTTTCTGTTTATGCATTTAAGTTCAATTTTTCCAATTTTTTTTCTGATAAACAACCCTTTTTTTTCCTTTTTTCCTTGAATGAGCACTTTTTCATAACTAAACAGTGCTTTTAACCCTAAAGTTGCACTTCTGCAACATTAATGAGCACTTCCACAATGTGGTTGTGCACTTTTGCTCGCCAACTTTGTGCCATTTTTCATTTTTGCAATGTTTATGTGCGCTTTCACATTTATTTGCACTTTTGCCAATTTAAATAATGCTTTTGCTATATTAAATAGCGCTTTCACCTTTTTCACCGCTTTTAATCAATTAATAGGTGCTTTTACAAATTTAACCAGCACTTCTGCATTTTTATGCTTTTACACAATGAACAACGCTTTTGCTTTGCAAAAGATTTTCCATTTTGATCAAGTCCAAATTACATTTTTTTTTGACATCATTGATCAATTAATAGGTTAACTTCCCAAACTTAATGTCCTTAACAAGTTGTGATATGTTTGTTAGGAATCAGTTATAGTTGGAATATCATTTGTCAATCTAGATTTAGATGATGGGTGAGGATAAAATTTATGTTCTATCTAAGTAGAAACATGAAATTTGATTATGGTTTGGTAGGTTTATAAATTTTTAATTGACTTAGGATAGTCCCAATAATTTTTTATTTCAATTCTGATGACTCAGTATGTGTAGGGGTGGTAGCAGCCACAAAGTTTCTTGGTTATTATGGTAGTGCGTCTGCATTATAGCGGCACGAAGTGATGTCAGCTTCCACGAACCAAGGAATGTACTCACTACTTCCCCTTTTGATGAACCCGAGTATGAGGTTCATGTGTGTTTATCCTTTATCCCCACAGTTGAGCATTGTATCAGTATCTGATGTGAGACTCTATTGGATAGATTGGGCAGTACATTGATGATTCATAGCTTCACATGTATTCGTTGAGATCTAGCATGAGGCGGGAAGTGTATGCCCTGCTGTGATGTATTCCGTACTGCACATGTTCCGACATGATGCATGAGATACGATGCCACACCCACTGATGTTCCGACACAGTGATAGGTGATGATGCCGTGTTGCTGATGGTAGCGAGCTGAGCTCGAGGACACGATGCCACGTACATGAGTACGTGAAGGCGCAGTATATGTATGTTATGTATTCCTACTTGATGCAGAGCGATTGGGAGACGCTTGCATGCTTGTAGAGGGGCGCCCATGGATGCGCAGTCGTTGGACGTGGAAGTGCGTATGGGTTGACCCTAGCCATGTATACCTCTGGCTATAGTGATGACCCTGGGGGTATCACTATTTGGAGTGTGTCCTATGTGTGCCATATCTGCAAGGAACACTACCATATGATATATTACGAGCATATGTATTTTTATTATTGTTTATGCCATGTGGTTAGAGACTGTTGGGTCGCCACATGGAGAGTTATTGTGACAGCCAGGCGATGTTCCCTCCTTCCTTGTTGGTGACTATGTATGGTCACATAGTGATGTGTTGTGCCTTTTCATGATGATTTTTGTTGCATGTGCGGACCAACAATTTTTTTTTAGTTTTTGCTTGTGAAGGTTTAGCCACAATTTTTGGAAATTCTTGATGCAATGATTTATTGTTGCTAAAACTTTATTTATATTATTTATTGTTGAACTTGGTAACTTATTTTACTCTCTTTTATGACTTTGGTGGCTAAACTATTTTTTTTCTTGGTGTTATTCGAATGTTGGTCCTATGTAGTAATGTGATTTCCTCACCAAGGATGCAGAAGGTAGACTTGGTGAGTGTATGCGAGGAAGCAGACATAAGGGAACCCTTGAGTATGAGGCATGTGAAGCTGATATGCAGCTAGCATCCACTGCCACCTTAGAGTGGTGACTATTCCTTGGAGGATTTGTTATATGCATCACTGGATTACAGATATCAGATTTTGAGGCAGATGAGATCATTGTGTATACTCGGAGGACTGGACTATGTCCGCTCCTGAGCCTTTTGTTGCAATGTGTACTCCCGGTGATGTGGATTATTGTGTGATTGTGTGGATTTGTACCTTCTCATGGTTAGAGAGATGTCATATAAGATTAGGATAATGGCATGGATAATTGCATTGCAGTACCATGTGTGGTGATTATGATGTCATTGTGCTAGTGAACCTTTGATGATATTAAACTTTTCCTTGAAAAAAGGGCATGATTGTGAGAATGCTAGAGTTTGCCAGAATGTCTATGTGATTAATCTTGCTACTCTTGTCATGCGTCATTGTATGGTAGAAGTTTTTGTGGAAATTTTGATTGAAATTGTAGGAAATTTCTAAAACACATGAAAGATGTTAATAAAATATAATCAAATTGTTATTATAAGGTTCAGGTACACCATCTACTTAGGCATTAAAACTTGTTTAATTGTGTTATCATGTACCTTTCTTGTGGAAATTGGAAGAGGACTAGAAAATGATTTATTTATTTATTGTTTACAAGATGGTTGCAACTAATTTTTGCATGACAAACGTGGTTGTATTATTGAGACAAGGAAAATGCATAGTTGTTCCTAGATGCTAACATGCAGGAAGTTAGGACCGTGGATCAAGATGCACTACTAAAGGGTGTTAGCGCAACCTTGCGACTTCCAGGAGTAAGTCGAGACCTAGGGGGGGAGGGTGTAGGACCTCTCCATTTCCCTCATCATGGTAAGAACACTTTGGTAAGGACTCTTGTTATCCTTTGCAAATTTCCTTAAATTTATATGTGGGCTCTACTCAGAGTCATTGTGGCATTTTACTTTTTATGCGATAGGCTAGGTATTGAGACCCATATCTTGTTATGTTCAAATATGTTGCAGTACACCCTAGACTTTATGTGTGTTTATTCTAGCAATGACATTAAGGTATTTTATCCTGATTATAATCACAAGACATTGCTATGACATTGAAATGATGAATTGGATTATTTAATTATGTATGATAGACACGTTGAAAATTATGTGATTAGTATGTGAGCTATATAGCTAGGGCAATTATGAATGTGTTCCTAATTCGAAAAGATAACATGTAGGAAAGCAAGATTTAGATTTATTGATGTTAGAATTCACATGTAGTTAAGTTATCACCATTGAATGTGAGATCAAATTTACATTTCCTTAGAAATGATTGTGCAATTTGAAATTGTTAGCTTAGGAGATGATATTGCTTAATTGTGTTATGAGTGGATGAATAGATAGATGATATACTATTTTGAAGCTAATTGAATGTGATGATGTTCTGCGCATTTTGATTATGTTATTATCATTACTGGAACTACTGATGCTTGTCTAATGAGTGCAGGTATTAACCATGGATTTGGGGGAGTCAAGCCAACATATGTTTGTGAACTCTGTGACACCAAGGTCGTGACCCAAGGGGACACAAGACCTCCTTGTGATGTGATTTTTATTTTGTAATGTATGTGGATTTGAGTGTATTTAGGAAGTAAGATGTTTTATGTAATTAAATTGGTTAGTGGATATTGCCAAGTGTAATTGTGATGTGTAGTGGTGTTAATTGACACATGTGTATTGTCTAATGTGTTGGCAATGGTCCACATGGAGAGAATTACATGTCACCATCCTGGCCTAGTATTAGGTGGTACATCCTATTCCCTAAGCTTGGTGAGTGCACCCATGAGGTGGTCCCAATCCTTGAACTTTGAATTTCGAATTTCACCTTGAAGGGAGGTTTTAGGGGGTCAAATAGACACCTAGGGAGATATTTTGCATGAATAAGGAAGGTCCATGGGTTATACCTATGGGTAAGGGACCCTTTTGACCATAGGACACCCTAGGAGCACCTTGGGAAGCCCTCCAAAAGTGACATTTTGAAAAGTTGCGAAAATTCTTAGTCACATGGGAGAGTGTGTAGAGGGTATTTTAGTGGAAGGCTTAGCTTTGGGCTCCCCAAGGACCCACTCTCCAACTTTGGAGACAAAACTAGGAGCTTGGAGAAAGTTAGGGAGGAAGAGCTTGGTTGAAGAGGAAGAGAACTCTACAGCCATCATTCATTTTGCTTGGAGCAAGGTTAGTGACTCCATTTCCCATCTGCAATTTGATTTCTAGAATGGTAATGAAGAGAGAAGTGTATGTGCATCTTGTTGTGGTGTATGTAGTGGAGTTTAGTAGATTTCATGCTCTCTTGAGCTTGTAGTTCTTTGTTTATGGGTTTTGTGTTTATTGCTTTTGCACTTGAGTTTTGTTTTGGGTTGTGCAAGAATCCACTTACTTGTTGAAGGCTTGAGAATAAGCCTTTTGTGGAAGCCATGAATGTGAAAGTTTCCTTGAAAAGCTTCTCCTTGTGTATTTGTGATTTCTATCTTTTGTGGATGTGTGTGTGTTAAGAGGAAGAAAATGTAAATGGACTTGCTATGTTGGTGTGAGTCTACCCGTTGGCTTGAACTCCCCTTGCTCGGGGGTGGTCCATGTAATGGGCCTATGGTAGGGAGGAGAGTACCATGGTTGTCTTGGTTTTCTTGTGTTTTGTTGCAGGATTATGGAGCCATGAAGCTCTCCTTGGTTGAAGAATAAACCTTGTAAAGATTTGAGATGTTATCATTTTTATGTGAAGTATTTTGTTTTGTGTATGAATCCTTGAAAGGAGATCTCGTGAAGTCCATGAGCTTGTAAACTTGTAATGAAGATTCACCCTCCAAGTCTTGTATTATTTCAAGTGTTGTTGAAATGCAATGTGAGGAAGTGTTTGTTAAATTTGGTTAAAAGATTCATTCATGTTATGGCATAATTCTTGTTCTTATGAAAAGAAAAAAAAAGATTATAGAGCTTTCATTATATTTTAAATCTTGTATTTGGAGTAAATGAATTGAAATCCATAGTAAGTAAATCTCTGTTTCATATCCTTGTATCCATGCAAACATATTGTGCTCTTGACTTGTTATTTGAGTGAGAAAAATCTAAGTTAAGTATGCAATCAAAAATGAAATTTTAGATCTTTAGAGTAATCTAAAAAGAAACTAAAATCCTCTTCTAAAATTAAACATTTTATCAAATTTACATCAAGTTGATATACTTGTCTTATTGCAAAAAAAATGGCATTCAAAATAAGTTGATAGAGCTTTTTGCTCTCTGGAAATTGTATGAAGGAAAAAAAATATTCTCTTACCACAGAGAATATTCTCCTCCTAATTAACATTAATTGCTAATCAAGTTTAAAATACTAACCTACATTTTTATTCAATAATAAAATAACAAATACTCCCCACTTGTTGTGGTCCCCACCAAACTCCTCCCACTTGGCATAGGTGATGTACATAAGGAAGATTATATTATTAATTTCCTTATTCCATTGTCCCCTACGTTGGGTTGAAGTTTTTGACCATTGAATATAATAAAACACATATAATAAACCTTACCTTACTCCTTTATTCCTTGTTTAAAGGACTGTCATAAAAGTCTGACATACCTCTCATTTCACAAGTACTCTATCCTTCTTGTTAGGCGCACCTCATGCTTAAACTTGGAAAAAAACAAAGTCTTTATTTAATGTTTGTTCAAGTTGAATATTGGAGGTAGTATCAATGGGAATATATTCCCATTTTACATTATGCTAGCCTCTCCCTCCCAAGGATGGCGCCACTTTTGGTGGGCCTTCCAAATCTCTTAAAACAATGAGCGCCCCAGGTTGATTTGACATGCTTCTTGGGACATGTGTGTGGGGGACCCTAGGAAGCTAGGCCTAGGGAATAGTGGATAGATAAGATAGAATAGGGATTAGTAAAGGGGTAGGATAAGAGATAGAATAGGTTTAGTTAGAATAGATGTTTGATGTGATATCATGTGGATTAGTATGTTTTTTTTAGAGTAATAATATTAATTAAACTTAGCATTTTGTTTTATTTAATAATAAGATTTGATATTGTTTTTAACAATGAATTATGGCTATAATTAGGCATAGGGTGATAAAGTAGGCTTTACAAGTTGAGTTTGAATATTGTCATATAATGTAATAAGTTGAAATATTGTAGTGAATTAAATAATTCATAACTATTAATTAACTTATTATTATTATTAATTATATATATTTAGTTAAAAATATGTTTCAGAGGATTAATTAGATTATCCATGTTGATCTCTTATACTTATAAACGTCATTCAATGGTTCCTAGGACTTAGCATATATGGAATATTACAAAGAAAAATAGTTATTAATTTATGCCTCGTCATTCAAGTGATTGTGTTATCTCGAAGGTTACAACTTAACTCCTCAAGATCGAAAATCATTATTTAGGGAATAATCTAAGCATTGGTCTTTAAATCCTTAATGACCTATGTGATTGCTAACACTTCGAACTGTTCGATTATTCGATTAACGAGACCTCCTAGCTTGTAAACCCACTTGGCATATCGTGCTTAGTCTAAGTGTAACTCTAGATTGAACTTAGTGCAATCCCCTCCATCTTATTGAAGTCCCCTTTGTTTTGACGTTATCCTAGTGACCTTGTAGACCATCTTTGATTGACAAATTGTTTAATTGATGTCTTGAGAATCGTTGACTAAGATTACCCCTTCAATCTGCAACATTGAAATACACTTAACTAATCATTTTTAAAAAAAAAATTGGTGTGTTTTTAGTGTGTTTTTGATGGGCATGACACTTGGTATCAGAGCAGTGGGTTCAACTCTAGGAACCTATGTGCCATTATGCTTTGCGAGGTAAGTGTCCACGTTATGGTAAAAATGTACTTTTGAGTTATGGTAGATGATTAGGAAAGTAGGTGAGGATGTCGATATCCTCAACTCGAGAGGGTGCAAAAGAATGAACTAAAAAGTTCCAGTGTGGTCAAGGAGCCCTTTCAGATAACCACCTACTTAAGACCCGTAGTTTAAAAAGCTACCTGCCTAGGGTCTAGGGCTTAATAGTAAATACAAATAGTATGAAAAGAAAATCAACTAGTCATTCAAGGAGAATTCATCGGAGAAATTATTAATTATGAAGTTGAGTAATTCTTAATAATGGAATTAATTAAAATAAAATCCCAAAAGGGGCAAATACAAAACCCATGCACGTGTTGTTTTAGTAGACTTATGGGTAAAATAGCTCAAATTATTCTAAGTGACCTAACAAAGTAAACATTAATCCGCCACATAGCGAAGTATTATCATACATTAAGTGGACTATTAATGTAATGACATTTAATGATTAATCCTTGTCAAGTAGTTAGTTAAGCCTATGGTGATAATAGAATAACATTACTTTCTCTACAAAGATGTAATGTGGGATTAACCTTATAGATTTCTTGGTATTAAAATAAATATTATTGGGGATATATAAAGGAGTGTGGTTCTGCAATTAGAATTATTGAGGATGGTAGAGTTATTTAAATGATAATACTACAAATTGCTACTAAACTAAAGTAAATTAGGGAATCGATATGTTACGAATGTAAAGATGGGCAAGTACGGTTCTATGGTTAGTTATATAGTACTCATAATAAAGATACAATATGGTCTAATCAAACTATACGAGACTTCAAGTATTGATAAATAGGATATTAGCTAGTGGGAGAACGTTAATGTATCCAATTAGTCATTGGATACTATAAATTAAATTATGAAGAATTAATTATTCTTTGCCTACGTATCAAGAGAATCATTATTTTAATCAAAGCCTAGTGACAACGAACCTAGTCTTATATAAGAAATTATCTCATCGATAATTATTGGATTAATTGAAATGCTAATACCTGAACTATCTAAGTGATGGATAACCACAGGAATCAAATAAATGACGGATTGAATATGGGACAATACTAACCTTTAGACCCTAGTTATAACTTTACCAACTTAATAACTAAATTAGTAACTAAACATTGTGTATAAGGGACGTTGCCATGTGGCATGATTCCCCTCTGAATACTTGTTGATGTAAACTTTAGATAGTTGTTACCTAATAACTTGTTAACTTTTTCTCTAAGGTAAGTGGCATTTTGTTAAAATTGAAAATGTTTCTTCATCAGATGATAAATTGCTTGCACCTAGCTTAATAAGAATTGAAAATGTGAATGCATAGAGTAGACACGATCAACAAAATGGTGTAATGCTTCCTAATTAGAATGTTGAATTTTGTCCTTGTTTTCAACTATTGATCTTGGGAGATGTAAACATGTTGGATGACCATGAAACTCATGCAAATTAAATCTTATCCCTTGTGTATTATGTAATAATTGCGAATCTCTTTCACCATTGGAAAAATGAAATTTTGAGCGATCAATTAAATGACTTTGGTATGTAAGTGTTGTGAGTTACTATAAGCTCAATATGAAATATGGAAATGAGGATAAGTGTAACATTGATGTTAGAGGGTTTAAGGATATTATGAAAAAAGGTAAAGTTGTAATCATTTTATAAATATGTCCTGGTTTATGTTTATGTAATCCCTTGTAAATGTGATTGAGCCTGTACTAGTGTTTGTAATGAGTGTTGTGATGAAACCAGTGCTTGTTTTGTATTGCATGGAGGGATGTGAGTGAGCATCACCCATGGGATATCTGCTTGTTAGGGGTATGGGGACACCATATTCCCTATTCGTTAATATTTGTCAGTATGTGTGTTACCTTTCTGAGTTATAGCTTGCGGGGTATTTTGTGTCGGGGTAGTGTTATTACCCGTTCCTTGGGTAGCACGTAAGGTGTGTGTCAGGCAACACGAAGCGACCTTAGCTTCCACTACTCGAGTCTCTTGGGTAGCATGTGTAGTGTAGGTCTGGCAGCACGAGGTGACATGAACCTCAACTATTTGAGGAATGGAGTAAGAGACACTATCCCCCATTTCCCCCATGATGACTCAGTATGTGTAGGGGTGGTAGCAGCCACAAAGTTTCTTGGTTATTATGGTAGTGCGTCTGCATTATAGCGGCACGAAGTGATGTCAGCTTCCACGAACCAAGGAATGTACTCACTACTTCCCCTTTTGATGAACCCGAGTATGAGGTTCATGTGTGTTTATCCTTTATCCCCACAGTTGAGCATTGTATCAGTATCTGATGTGAGACTCTATTGGATAGATTGGGCAGTACATTGATGATTCATAGCTTCACATGTATTCGTTGAGATCCAGCATGAGGCGGGAAGTGTATGCCCTGCTGTGATGTATTCCGTACTGCACATGTTCCGACATGATGCATGAGATACGATGCCACACCCACTGATGTTCCGACACAGTGATAGGTGATGATGCCGTGTTGCTGATGGTAGCGAGCCGAGCTCGAGGACACGATGCCACGTACATGAGTACGTGAAGGCGCAGTATATGTATGTTATGTATTCCTACTTGATGCAGAGCGATTGGGAGACGCTTGCATGCTTGTAGAGGGGCGCCCATGGATGCGCAGTCGTTGGACGTGGAAGTGCGTATGGGTTGACCCTAGCCATGTATACCTCTGGCTATAGTGATGACCCTGGGGGTATCACTATTTGGAGTGTGTCCTATGTGTGCCATATCTGTAAGGAACACTACCATATGATATATTACGAGCATATGTATTTTTATTATTGTTTATGCCATGTGGTTAGAGACTGTTGGGTCGCCACATGGAGAGTTATTGTGACAGCCAGGCGATGTTCCCTCCTTCCTCGTTGGTGACTATGTATGGTCACATAGTGATGTGTTGTGCCTTTTCATGATGATTTTTGTTGCATGTGCGGACCAACAATTTTTTTTTAGTTTTTGCTTGTGAAGGTTTAGCCACAATTTTTGGAAATTCTTGATGCAATGATTTATTGTTGCTAAAACTTTATTTATATTATTTATTGTTGAACTTGGTAACTTATTTTACTCTCTTTTATGACTTTGGTGGCTAAACTATTTTTTTTCTTGGTGTTATTCGAATGTTGGTCCTATGTAGTAATGTGATTTCCTCACCAAGGATGCAGAAGGTAGACTTGGTGAGTGTATGCGAGGAAGCAGACATAAGGGAACCCTTGAGTATGAGGCATGTGAAGCTGATATGCAGCTAGCATCCACTGCCACCTTAGAGTGGTGACTATTCCTTGGAGGATTTGTTATATGCATCACTGGATTACAGATATCAGATTTTGAGGCAGATGAGATCATTGTGTATACTCGGAGGACTGGACTATGTCCGCTCCTGAGCCTTTTGTTGCAATGTGTACTCCCGGTGATGTGGATTATTGTGTGATTGTGTGGATTTGTACCTTCTCATGGTTAGAGAGATGTCATATAAGATTAGGATAATGGCATGGATAATTGCATTGCAGTACCATGTGTGGTGATTATGATGTCATTGTGCTAGTGAACCTTTGATGATATTAAACTTTTCCTTGAAAAAAGGGCATGATTGTGAGAATGCTAGAGTTTGCCAGAATGTCTATGTGATTAATCTTGCTACTCTTGTCATGCGTCATTGTATGGTAGAAGTTTTTGTGGAAATTTTGATTGAAATTGTAGGAAATTTCTAAAACACATGAAAGATGTTAATAAAATATAATCAAATTGTTATTATAAGGTTCAGGTACACCATCTACTTAGGCATTAAAACTTGTTTAATTGTGTTATCATGTACCTTTCTTGTGGAAATTGGAAGAGGACTAGAAAATGATTTATTTATTTATTGTTTACAAGATGGTTGCAACTAATTTTTGCATGACAAACGTGGTTGTATTATTGAGACAAGGAAAATGCATAGTTGTTCCTAGATGCTAACATGCAGGAAGTTAGGACCGTGGATCAAGATGCACTACTAAAGGGTGTTAGCGCAACCTTGCGACTTCCAGGAGTAAGTCGAGACCTAGGGGGGGAGGGTGTAGGACCTCTCCATTTCCCTCATCATGGTAAGAACACTTTGGTAAGGACTCTTGTTATCCTTTGCAAATTTCCTTAAATTTATATGTGGGCTCTACTCAGAGTCATTGTGGCATTTTACTTTTTATGCGATAGGCTAGGTATTGAGACCCATATCTTGTTATGTTCAAATATGTTGCAGTACACCCTAGACTTTATGTGTGTTTATTCTAGCAATGACATTAAGGTATTTTATCCTGATTATAATCACAAGACATTGCTATGACATTGAAATGATGAATTGGATTATTTAATTATGTATGATAGACACGTTGAAAATTATGTGATTAGTATGTGAGCTATATAGCTAGGGCAATTATGAATGTGTTCCTAATTCGAAAAGATAACATGTAGGAAAGCAAGATTTAGATTTATTGATGTTAGAATTCACATGTAGTTAAGTTATCACCATTGAATGTGAGATCAAATTTACATTTCCTTAGAAATGATTGTGCAATTTGAAATTGTTAGCTTAGGAGATGATATTGCTTAATTGTGTTATGAGTGGATGAATAGATAGATGATATACTATTTTGAAGCTAATTGAATGTGATGATGTTCTGCGCATTTTGATTATGTTATTATCATTACTGGAACTACTGATGCTTGTCTAATGAGTGCAGGTATTAACCATGGATTTGGGGGAGTCAAGCCAACATATGTTTGTGAACTCTGTGACACCAAGGTCGTGACCCAAGGGGACACAAGACCTCCTTGTGATGTGATTTTTATTTTGTAATGTATGTGGATTTGAGTGTATTTAGGAAGTAAGATGTTTTATGTAATTAAATTGGTTAGTGGATATTGCCAAGTGTAATTGTGATGTGTAGTGGTGTTAATTGACACATGTGTATTGTCTAATGTGTTGGCAATGGTCCACATGGAGAGAATTACATGTCACCATCCTGGCCTAGTATTAGGTGGTACATCCTATTCCCTAAGCTTGGTGAGTGCACCCATGAGGTGGTCCCAATCCTTGAACTTTGAATTTCGAATTTCACCTTGAAGGGAGGTTTTAGGGGGTCAAATAGACACCTAGGGAGATATTTTGCATGAATAAGGAAGGTCCATGGGTTATACCTATGGGTAAGGGACCCTTTTGACCATAGGACACCCTAGGAGCACCTTGGGAAGCCCTCCAAAAGTGACATTTTGAAAAGTTGCGAAAATTCTTAGTCACATGGGAGAGTGTGTAGAGGGTATTTTAGTGGAAGGCTTAGCTTTGGGCTCCCCAAGGACCCACTCTCCAACTTTGGAGACAAAACTAGGAGCTTGGAGAAAGTTAGGGAGGAAGAGCTTGGTTGAAGAGGAAGAGAACTCTACAGCCATCATTCATTTTGCTTGGAGCAAGGTTAGTGACTCCATTTCCCATCTGCAATTTGATTTCTAGAATGGTAATGAAGAGAGAAGTGTATGTGCATCTTGTTGTGGTGTATGTAGTGGAGTTTAGTAGATTTCATGCTCTCTTGAGCTTGTAGTTCTTTGTTTATGGGTTTTGTGTTTATTGCTTTTGCACTTGAGTTTTGTTTTGGGTTGTGCAAGAATCCACTTACTTGTTGAAGGCTTGAGAATAAGCCTTTTGTGGAAGCCATGAATGTGAAAGTTTCCTTGAAAAGCTTCTCCTTGTGTATTTGTGATTTCTATCTTTTGTGGATGTGTGTGTGTTAAGAGGAAGAAAATGTAAATGGACTTGCTATGTTGGTGTGAGTCTACCCGTTGGCTTGAACTCCCCTTGCTCGGGGGTGGTCCATGTAATGGGCCTATGGTAGGGAGGAGAGTACCATGGTTGTCTTGGTTTTCTTGTGTTTTGTTGCAGGATTATGGAGCCATGAAGCTCTCCTTGGTTGAAGAATAAACCTTGTAAAGATTTGAGATGTTATCATTTTTATGTGAAGTATTTTGTTTTGTGTATGAATCCTTGAAAGGAGATCTCGTGAAGTCCATGAGCTTGTAAACTTGTAATGAAGATTCACCCTCCAAGTCTTGTATTATTTCAAGTGTTGTTGAAATGCAATGTGAGGAAGTGTTTGTTAAATTTGGTTAAAAGATTCATTCATGTTATGGCATAATTCTTGTTCTTATGAAAAGAAAAAAAAAGATTATAGAGCTTTCATTATATTTTAAATCTTGTATTTGGAGTAAATGAATTGAAATCCATAGTAAGTAAATCTCTGTTTCATATCCTTGTATCCATGCAAACATATTGTGCTCTTGACTTGTTATTTGAGTGAGAAAAATCTAAGTTAAGTATGCAATCAAAAATGAAATTTTAGATCTTTAGAGTAATCTAAAAAGAAACTAAAATCCTCTTCTAAAATTAAACATTTTATCAAATTTACATCAAGTTGATATACTTGTCTTATTGCAAAAAAAATGGCATTCAAAATAAGTTGATAGAGCTTTTTGCTCTCTGGAAATTGTATGAAGGAAAAAAAATATTCTCTTACCACAGAGAATATTCTCCTCCTAATTAACATTAATTGCTAATCAAGTTTAAAATACTAACCTACATTTTTATTCAATAATAAAATAACAAATACTCCCCACTTGTTGTGGTCCCCACCAAACTCCTCCCACTTGGCATAGGTGATGTACATAAGGAAGATTATATTATTAATTTCCTTATTCCATTGTCCCCTACGTTGGGTTGAAGTTTTTGACCATTGAATATAATAAAACACATATAATAAACCTTACCTTACTCCTTTATTCCTTGTTTAAAGGACTGTCATAAAAGTCTGACATACCTCTCATTTCACAAGTACTCTATCCTTCTTGTTAGGCGCACCTCATGCTTAAACTTGGAAAAAAACAAAGTCTTTATTTAATGTTTGTTCAAGTTGAATATTGGAGGTAGTATCAATGGGAATATATTCCCATTTTACATTATGCTAGCCTCTCCCTCCCAAGGATGGCGCCACTTTTGGTGGGCCTTCCAAATCTCTTAAAACAATGAGCGCCCCAGGTTGATTTGACATGCTTCTTGGGACATGTGTGTGGGGGACCCTAGGAAGCTAGGCCTAGGGAATAGTGGATAGATAAGATAGAATAGGGATTAGTAAAGGGGTAGGATAAGAGATAGAATAGGTTTAGTTAGAATAGATGTTTGATGTGATATCATGTGGATTAGTATGTTTTTTTTAGAGTAATAATATTAATTAAACTTAGCATTTTGTTTTATTTAATAATAAGATTTGATATTGTTTTTAACAATGAATTATGGCTATAATTAGGCATAGGGTGATAAAGTAGGCTTTACAAGTTGAGTTTGAATATTGTCATATAATGTAATAAGTTGAAATATTGTAGTGAATTAAATAATTCATAACTATTAATTAACTTATTATTATTATTAATTATATATATTTAGTTAAAAATATGTTTCAGAGGATTAATTAGATTATCCATGTTGATCTCTTATACTTATAAACGTCATTCAATGGTTCCTAGGACTTAGCATATATGGAATATTACAAAGAAAAATAGTTATTAATTTATGCCTCGTCATTCAAGTGATTGTGTTATCTCGAAGGTTACAACTTAACTCCTCAAGATCGAAAATCATTATTTAGGGAATAATCTAAGCATTGGTCTTTAAATCCTTAATGACCTATGTGATTGCTAACACTTCGAACTGTTCGATTATTCGATTAACGAGACCTCCTAGCTTGTAAACCCACTTGGCATATCGTGCTTAGTCTAAGTGTAACTCTAGATTGAACTTAGTGCAATCCCCTCCATCTTATTGAAGTCCCCTTTGTTTTGACGTTATCCTAGTGACCTTGTAGACCATCTTTGATTGACAAATTGTTTAATTGATGTCTTGAGAATCGTTGACTAAGATTACCCCTTCAATCTGCAACATTGAAATACACTTAACTAATCATTTTTAAAAAAAAAATTGGTGTGTTTTTAGTGTGTTTTTGATGGGCATGACACATACCCACATGGGTAAGTTGGATTGTTGGTGATGTCAGATTGATGACATGGATACTATCATTTGGAGGCCTTATCTTGGACGTGAGGCTTGGCCAAAGGATGATGGTGAGCTTCCTTACATGTTTTTCCCTCACTGGATGATTGACCTCTCTACATTTGTTATAGAGAGATTCTTCTTTCGCCACATTTTCCATTAGTATGGGTGTGTTTAGGATATGCCATAGGGGGTGGCTATGTATGCTCGTGTACAAGCTGAGAGGTCATTTTGGGATCCATGTGTATATTTTGGTATAGCTATACCAGAGATACGAGTGATTGGATATCGTCCTTGGTCTCCTAGATCATAGGTCATGGATGCAGGTGTCGTGCCCACAAAAATAGAGTCTAAAATGATACACTATTTAAAAAACAAAAACAAAAACAAAAGAGTAATTATCATAAGTACCCAAATGTCTGATTTACCTAAGAAAGGAATGCATGCATTTTTCCTATTACAAAAGCAACATCATTTAAAATGCTAGTATGAAAAGTAAACAGATTTATTTTTAGCATAGATATTAATATTTTCACTAATATTTTTATTTTCATAACTTTCAAACAGGAAGGAATGTCATATTTTTAGACATATTACTAACCATGATTTCTTTTCCTCCTTTCCCTTTTTTTTATTGGGAACTAAATAACAATAGATTTATGACTCCTTATAGAATCTAGGAAAATACTGGTTTACATTAGGATACATTTAAGTATCAAAATCTTTTTTTAAAGATCTAAGTTTCACATTTGAATGTAAGTGAAGATTTATTTCTATCAGGCTAATATTTAACCACTACATGTCTAAATATAGTATGCATATAAGGAAGATAACCAACATCCTATTGAATTAACTAGAATAGAATATGTAAATGTGCTCCTTTCCTATATAAACAGAGTTCTATGAAATTCATGTATATGCAACTAGCCATTTCATAGAGATAAGGAAAATACAACGTAAATATCTCCTACTCATTCATTGTTCTACTATTTTACATAGAAAGATGTCTATTATTTATGAATCTTTCAAGAGTCCCTTTTTTTTTAATCTCAAAGCTTTTACATAACATTTCATAACACATTTCTTCTATAATTTTTTTTTCTTTTTTTTTTCACAACTAAATCTTCCACTTCAAGAGCTCCAAGCAAGTCCATAATCTACAAAAATAAGACATTGAAAAGACCATGGGATGCTCACCTCCCAACCTAGGTCTTTACAAGACCACCCCCGAGCTAGGGGAACCAAACATAGGTAGGATACACAGAAGAAAACAAAATGAGAAAATCAACGATTCAACACATACACAAAACAAAACTCCCATCCATGGCTTACACAATGGACCACATATTGTCCCATAAATTTGGGGTAAAGTGGATTGAAACCCTATGGAGAGAAAACCCATTCCAAAAATAAAAACAAGCCTCCTCATGGATTTGCAATAGCTTTTCCAATCACACTTGGAAAGCTCATACCAAAATAAAATTAGAACAAGCCTTCACATGGCTTTACAAACACCTTCTCCACCACTTCCCAAATGCACAACAAATCCCTTATGACCCCCAAGGCATAAAGCCAAAGAACTCCTTATGGCCCCCAAAACAAAGAACATAAATGGTTTCATGGAGCCCATACTTCCATGATTTATCCCTCTCCTCCCCGAGGAGAGACTCTACATCCATGGGCTATCCTAAAAACTTCACCCTCAAGGCTATTCTTCCTTCCGAGGGTGAGTGTGGCCTTGAGACTCCCAAATCAACAACAAAATATAAAGGGAAGATCACAATGCTTCACAAAAATAATTCAAATGATTTACAAAAAATCATAATACAAAATTTACAAAAACACATCTACTAACAAGTAAGAACAACAAGCCTTACATACCACAAGAACATGAAGAACTCTACAACATAAAAAAAAAAAACCACCATATTTCTCTCATACCAAAAGAAACACAAGAAATTTCAAGATGGAGCCACCAACCTAAGTCCAAAGCAAAAATGTCAAGTGTTGGAGATGAGATCTCTTTTGTCCAAGATTCTCCTCCTATCTCAGCCCCTCCAAAACTAGTCTAGTCTCTAAGTTAGAGAGTGGGTGTTCAAACTCTCCAAAATGAAGAGTCCCCACTAAAAAGACCTCCACACAACTTCCCACAAACACGTAGGGATAAGGTTTCCTTTTCATTGGGTGGTCTTCCCTAAGCCCCTTACAAGATTTCTAAAAAAAGACCTCTTACAAGGGTTTGCCCAAAAGGTGGGAAAAGGACTATCATTCTAATGGATGGTGCTCTTACCAAGGTCTGGTTTTAAAAGTTGATTTTCGGCTCTAGGGAATCCAACTTTTAGATGGGTCTTTTGGTCAACTATGGGTTATCCTATGGTTAAAAATGACCCTTACCCATAGGTATATCAAGTGGGCTAGCTAAAAATGGCCGAAACACACCGCTAGGCACCCTTTCAACCTCCCAAAAACTCAAAATAAGTTCAAATTCGAAAATCTATGACAAGACATCTCCTCAAGATCCCTAACCAAGAGATTCACATGGGGACCTAAAGGGTACTATCCTAGGTTGATGGGCATCCAATCCTCAAGTGGACATGTCATGGCCACAAGTACACATACAAGTGTCAAGTGACACAACATAAATTACACATCACAAGCCATGTGGCATATCCACTAGAGCACTCACATAACAATTTACAAAATACAAATCAAATTGAAAACATCACAAGCTCATTAAATTTATGAAATAAATACAACACAATGAGGTTTTGTCTTTCTTTAGACGCAACCTTGGCTCGAACTGAATTCACATTGGCCTATGTTTGGATCCCCGATAATAGTACCATGGTCTATTTCCCTACACACTAAATCCAACATCAGTAGTCCAAGTAATATAAATCCACATCATATATGAATCAATTATAAACAACTTAACAATCATTTACACATCACATTATCAATTGAAATTCTTTTGTACATAAACTTTAACTTTTCCCATTCGTGAATACATATATATACACACATGTAATTAAGAAATTTACTTTCAGCACTTAATAGGAAACCATAACATCATAATTACATCAAATATCCATTACCTAATAAGTCATATAATTAATTCTCATCGTGTCTTCCTAGCATTCATAAAACAAGGTTAATCGTAATGCAA
This sequence comes from Chamaecyparis obtusa, assembly GCA_027943335.1. Lineage (NCBI taxonomy): Eukaryota > Viridiplantae > Streptophyta > Pinopsida > Cupressales > Cupressaceae > Chamaecyparis > Chamaecyparis obtusa. The sequence continues at coordinate 666,472 of BSBK01008899.1, read as the reverse complement.
GACCATATTAATGTCACAAGGTAATAATCATAACATCATAAAGTAGTGTGCATCTAATATTTAAAGAGTATCAAATAAGTATCTCTCTCATTTGCACAAACTAAAGAGCTATGACGGGATAGGGTATCTCTCTCAGTAATCCAAGAAATATAATCCTCAATGTATATAAATCAATTATGTTTGACCTACAATTTGTTTGCAACATCACCTATTCAATTGAAATTCACTTGCACATTAAAACATATATATATCTACACATCATGTAATAAGAAATTTTTACTTGCAATACTTAAAGAAAGCCAAAGCATCATAATTACATTAGATATTAATTTCCTAATAATTCTTATAAATAAATCTCATCGTTTCACCCTAGCATTCATAAAACCAAATTATCCATAAGTATAGATCCATATTAGTGTCACAAGGTAGTTGTTAGACATCATAAGGCAGTGTCCATAAAACATATAAAGTGATAAAATATATGACAAAAGAGTCTAGAACCATAGTGCATCAGAACAAAGTATCAAATAAGAATTTCTCAAATGAAGGAACTGAGAAAGCTATGATGGGCTAGGGGTGAGGCCTCACAGCAGGTATCACTAATGAGTATGGTGCTTGGTTACATCGATATCCTTTTCCCAGGTTCACAGATCCTATCGAGAGGATTTCCACCATTGAGGAGTTATCAGATGGGGATGATGATGGTGGTGGAGATGATGATGATGATGGCGATGATGGAAATGATGGTAGGGGTGGTGTTTGTGGTAGGATCAGGGGTCGACATGGATGATGGGGTCATCATGGAGCTAGATTAGGTAGGGTACAAATGCCAGCAATAGATGCTACTCTGATTCCTCCAAGGGGTGGTGATTAGGGGAGAGGTGGACAGGTTGACAAAATTTTACATTAGGTGGCCAGGGATCCTATACAGAGGCCTCGAGCTAGATGACAATGAGCTATTGATGCAGATATAGCATAGATATTCCTTGATCAGGCATAGAGTCCCCCTGCCTAGCAAGTTGTTTCTCCTATTATTCCTTAGGCTCCTATAGCTCAGGCACATGCTTCTACCTCGATGCCTTCGTCTTCTTCACATCCATCTTCTTCTCACTTTGTTCCATCTTTGAGTGATCCATCTTCTTTGGTGATGTCATCTTCTTCTATTCCTCCTCTACAGTCTTCTGTAGCACAGGGTCATGCGCTAGCCTCAACATCAGATGTTGCATCCTTGTAGACTCAGATATCATCCATATAGTAGTAGGTTTCATAGATTATCTCGAAGATGCAAACTTTTATGGCTACTATGAGTTAGCATGGATTACAAGCTAGTTCAAGTCAGCCTCCTGATCATGCTCTTGATTGTGATGGTACCGATGGTGCAGGTGACTCTATCAGTTGATTTCTCATGAGATATTTCTATTGTTTCATTTATACTTTGATGTTATATGATATCATTTCTATTGCTATGATTGAGACATTGGACCCTTGTTGTATCATTTTTTATCGATTGATATTGTTTATGTTGATACTTTGATAGTTGATGGACATTGATCTTTAGATATTGCATTTATTATCATGTTATAGACTTTGATATCTTGTTCCTTTATGATGAGGGTACAATGGACTCTAATACTTTCTTTGATAGATTTGACTATATATGATGTCTTTATGTGTTGGATCTCTTTTTTAGGTGTTTCACATGATATGTAGCTCTATATGATTCTATATTCTATATGCTTTTCAGAATGCAATTTTCAATGTATGCATATGTCCTAATGATGGTTAAATGTTTTGTCTTATGTATGACATAGAATAAATGATTGCAATGTGTACTGATATTACTTAATGATATTGATGTATAGATGGATAATGAATCTAATGAATGCATTTCTTTTGATATGTAAATGTGATGTAATGATGCCATGATCATGAGCTTTCAATGATATATGTAATATGCATGGATGGTACTATTATGTATGATATGCATTTAATGTTGAATAATCTTAATGGATGTAATGAATGATTTCTAACTAATGCAATGCACTTTATGTATGCACCTTAAATGAGATGAATGCAATCTAATGATAATTCCTTATTGCAATGCACCTAATAATTCAAATGTTAGACACATCTAAATATATGCAAAGTTTAATGAGGATGACTTAATCAATGCAAGTTATCTAATGAAATGCACTTTGTTTTTTATTTAGTTTTGATTTCCAACACACTTGATCCTATATAATTATTTTTGATGATCTTTTGATTTTTGAATTGAGTATACCCCCTTTTTATTTTCCTCTTGCAAATTAAGCTAAGAAAGGAAAAATAATATATACAATGCACTTAATCTAAGATGTATGCAGCTAACTGTCATTATTCAAAATTTGGAGCTTATAATCATCGTTGAGCATTTTTTTTTAATCTCATTTTAGTACAACCATCACTAGTTCAACTATGATGATATGAATATTTTTTGCACCTCTTTATTTTTTTTCCCATCTCTCTTCAATATGACTATCACTGATTGAAGCCGATCATGAGAGTGTGAATACCGATTTTGTTGGATTCTATGTTGCAAGTGGATATTGGTATTATGATATTGAAGATCAAAATAGCCAAGGTATCCTTTTGTGTAAACAAGCAAAAATCTTAGTTTTATCCTATGTACAAGTCCTTGATGATTCTTTGATGATCACATCCTTAGACAAATAACACATGATTCAAAACTTTGATTTTAAGACAGTCATTCAGAAAATAAGAAAAATATAATCCTTTCATCATAGCTTGTCTAGTCTAACACTTTCATCGATTCACTAGAAAGACATGATTTTATCAATTGATTCAACACTTAGAAAAATTTATTGTAATTTTTTTCAAATCCATATTTCAAGTGTAGTTCAATCCATTTCATACTTTTAATCTTGATAAAGATAAGGTCATGTAAGCTCTTGGATCAAATTTTGCGTTTAGGTTCAAATTGGATTAGAATGTAGATTTGATTAAGTGTTCCTCTTTTTGAATTTGATGAATTGATTCCTTGATTGAATAAAGCTTGTCTTGATGAATCCTTTCTCCTTTTGAGTAGATTGCCACCAGTTTGAGATAATTTCATTTGTGGGACTTAGGACAATTTGCAGATCATGTGACCAAAATCTTGAGGTATTTGCAAATGCAACTATGGGGTTTTATTATGCAATAAATACAAATGCTAGTGAATGCAATATTTACAAGGTGACCTTCTAGGTATGCAACTAACTTGGACTTTCAATGGTGCCCGTTTACCAGGTTTTCACCAATTGAATGAATCTTGCTCTTTTTTCTATTTTTAAAGCTTTTTCTCTTTTTTTTGCTACCAAGGCGCCTATTAGCTAGGTTTTCACCAAGGCACTTTTTCTCTTTTTCTTTTTTTTTTGTATTTTCTCTTTTTTCAAAAAAAAATTTCTCATATCACCAAGGCACCTATTTGCTAGATTTTCACCGAGATAACATATTTTTGAAGGTCATATATGAATGTTTTCACTTTCTTCATGCTCAATTTTTCACTATTTTTTATCTTTTCTACTTTTCAAATGTTTTTGGTATTTTCAAGATCTCTTTTGACTATGTACCATAAATATGATGCTCTTCATCTAATTTGTGATACTCTTTATACTCTTTCATGTACCTCATGTATAGAACCTCTTTAGATGTATGCTATTGATTGGTTCTTGTAACTCCTTTCCATCACAATCTGCTAATTTGTAGGTGCCAATCCCAAAATTTTCAACAATGATAAATGGTCCTAACCAGTTTGCTTCCCCTTTTCCTTTCTTTTCTCTTTCTGCTTGATTCTTGGGATTTTCTCACAAAATTAGGTCACCTATTTGAAATGTTCTTGACTTGATGTGCTTGTTGTAAGTCATTGACATTCTATTTTGGTATACCTTCAAACGATCAAATGCTTGCTTATGTTTCTCATCTAGGAGTTCTAGTTCTTGTAGCCTAGCAACTCTATAGTCTTCCTCATTTATTGAACCATGAAGAGATACCCTCAAAGATGTAAGTTCTACCTCCAAAGGAAAAATTTCTTATGTTCCAAAGACTAAGGAAAAAGGTGTAGCTCCTATTGGCATTCTTATTCTTGTTCTATAAGCCCATAAGGTTGGGTTTATTTTGATGTGCCAATCTCTACTTGAATTGTCCACCGTTCTTTTCAAAATTTTCAAGATATTTTTATTTGTTTCCTTAGCTTGTCCATTACCTTGAGGGTAATAGATTGAACAAGAATGATGAATCATGTGAAACTTGGTGCATGATTCCTTTAGGTCTTTGTTTTTTAAATGATTTGCATTATCCATTATGATAGCATGAGGTATGCCATATCTACAAATAATATGATTAAGGATAAACAAAGATATCTTCTTTCCTGTTGCAGTTGATAAGGGTACAACTTCCACCCACTTGGTAAAGTACTTGGTTGTCATGATGATGAATTTATGACCATTCAAGGATGGTGGATAAATCATGCCTATTAGGTCTAAACCCCATTGATAGAATGACCAAGGTGTTTTCATCAGATGAAGTTCATGTGCGGGCACATGTATCAAGTTTCCATGGAATTGACACTTTCTACAAGTTTTTGGAAAATCGCAAGCGTCTTTCTCCATTGTAGGCCAAAAATATCCTATCCTAAGAAGTTTCTTAGCTAGAGTTAATCCATTCAAATGTGATCCACAAATTCCTTTGTGGATTTCTTGCAAGGCTATGTTTGATTCCTCTTCTTCTAAACATCTAAGAAGCATTCCATCTAAACATTTGTGATACAATGTTTCAGAGATTATGGTGTATTGGGTAGTGGGTAGGGTCAAATGCGGGTTGATCCACTTCTTCTACCAGGAATTCATATCTGGCACTCTGATCAGGCATTTGTAGAAGTGAAGCCAAAGTTTCCATTGCATCTGTTGCTTTGTTATTTTCTCTTGCCACTTGCTCAAATGTAATAAGTATGAAATACTTCTTAAGACTTTCCACCATGTTTTTGCAGGGTACCAATTTGTCATCTTTCATCTAATATTCTTCATTGACTTGATTAATGACTAATTGTGAATCTCCATAAACCTTTAGTTTTGTTACTTTCCACTCTAATGCCAATTTGATTCCAATAACCAAGGGTTCATATTCTGCTATATTATTTGTGCATGGAAATAAAAATTTGTAGGACTTAGGGATAGTAGAGCCTTGAGGAGTGATTAGAAGTATGCCTGCTCCTAATCCATGATGAGTGTACAAACCATCAAAATATAATTGCCATGTTTTTGCCTCAACATTCACAATCTCTAAATCTGGGAATTCCACTTGGATGGGATGATCATCTTGAAGTGGTGCTTCTGCTAATTGTTCAACAATGACTTTCCCTTTGATTTATTTTCTATCAACATATTCTATGTCAAACTCACTTAGCACCATCACCCACTTTGCTAGCCTTCCATTCAATTCTATTTTACTAAGTAGATACTATGAAGGGTCAATTTTGGCAATGAACCTTATCTTGTGGGCTAGCATATAATGGTGTAATTTTTGGGAAGAAAAAACTATGGCCAAGCATGCCCTTTCCATGAATGTATAATTCATCTCGTATTTGACCAAGGTTTTACTTATGTAGTAAATTTCCTTTTCTTTTCCTATTTCATCCTCTTGTGCTAAAAGTGCCCCCAATGAATTCTCCATTGTTGAAATGTATAGGATCAAGGGCTTTCCTCTGATAGGTGGCATCAAGATTGGTGGGTTCATGAGATATTTCTTCAATAGATTAAAGGCTTCTTCACATTTTTCATCCCATTTGAAAATTGTATCTTTATGCAAAAGTTAGGTGAAATTATGACATTTTTTAGCTAGTTGGGAGATAAATCTCCTAATGGATTGGATCCTTCCTTGTAAAGATCTCATTTAACTAATATTTTTAGGTGCTTCCATTTCCATTATAGCCTTTACTTTAGCAGGATCCACTTCTATTCCCTTTGCAGATACAATGTAGCCTAGTAGTTTTCCGAATTGGACTCCAAATGCACATTTCTTTGGATTAAGCCTTACTTTGAATTTCTCTAATCTTTCAAAAATATTTGCCTAAATTGGTAGGTGCTCTTTTCTTGAGTGATATTTTTCCAATATATCATCCACATAATCCTCCACCAACTTATGCATCATATCATGAAATATTGTAGTCATCACTCTTTGATACGTCGCTCCGGCATTCTTTAACCCAAAAGGAATGACATTCTAGCAAAAAGTACCCCATGCACATGTAAAAGTTGTCTTATCTTGGACTTTTGGTGCTATCTTTATCTAATTATATTTTCTGAATCCATCCATGAGTGAGAACATAGAATGTCGTGTTGTTAGGTCTACAATGGCGTCAATACTTGGAAGTGGGAAGTCACCTTTAGGACATGCCAAGTTTAAGTCTCTAAAATCCATGAAAATTCTGATGGATTTATCTGCTTTTGATACTAGCACTATATTTGAGATCCATTGTGCATAATCAATGGCCCTTATAAATCCCATGTTTAATAATTTTTCTAACTCTACCTTGACAAGTAGCGCTATATGTGGATGCATCTTCCTTAACTTTTGCTTAACATGTTTGGCTCCTTCCTTGATATTTAGGTGATGCATTATTAGATTTGGATCTAAACCCGGCATATCATCATAAGACCATGCAAATTTAACTTTTCTTTCCTTAAAGAACTTGATGAATTCTATTCTTTCTTCACTAGATAGGGATGCTGCTAGGTGAATGAACTTCGGCTCAGTTTCTGATCCAATATTTATCTTTTCTACTGACTCAATTAAGATCGGAGATCTATCTTCATAATGTTATGGTAGAACATCCAAACTCCCTTCCTCAGGTGCCTCAGTTGGGTTTTCACCTTTGGAAACATCCTTTATTTTTTTATTTCTTTCTTTTGGATCTAATGTTGCCACAACGTGGTTTTCAACACTCGATTCTTTTCCTTTTTTTTTTTCATTTTTTCTTGGATTGGAAGTTTGGATGCTCCCCTTGATCAATTCTTCCTGATATTCTATGATAGAAGAAGGTTCAACCACGTTAAGGTATTGGGACACCACATTGTCATTCAAGAAAATTGGAAGGGTAGTTTGCTCAATGGAATTCCATTCGATTAATTCTAGGTGTATGAGAGTTAATGGGTCAATACTTGGATTTGTTTCAATGGGATTTAAGGCTAGAACCTCATTAGATAGCTCATACATTGTATCATGCAATTCTATGACATGGGCTTCCTCTAAATGTTCTAAAGAAGAAGGATCGAAGTCCTCCTCACTAGATTCCTCTAGGGTTTCTATTGGATAAAATTTGTGTGGATTAAATCTAACATTCGATTCTTCCATAGTATGTCTCCATGAAGGAATTTATGGTTCACCTACCCATTGATTTATATCTATTTCTATGCTTGGCACATCATTTAGGATCACTTGGCTAGAACTAGATGCTTGATTTGAACTTGATTCTACTATAGGTCCTTTACCTTTGGTAGAAGCATAGGTATGAATAAAATAAATACCCTTATCATGGCATGACTCATCTGATAAGGTATCCCATTCCCATTCATTAGAATCCTCATCACTATGAGATTCTAATTGTAATATTTGAGCATGAAGTTTGGGATAATGTTTTTGAGTGTATCCTTCCTCAAGATACCCTAATCCTATTTTCTCCTTGGAATCTCACCATGTTGATTCTATGGGTTCAATGATCCCTTCATTCTTTGTGCCCAAACATCCTTGGCCTTTGTACCCCATCTTTTGCATGATTGAAAACCCTTTCCCGTATTGATGTTTGGGAATGGTTATATTTTGAATATGTTTAACATGTGCACTTGATTCTTCATCTTTATATAACCAATTTAGGATCTCATTGTCTTCTTCATTCATGGTGAATGATGTACTTTCCCTCAAAAAGTTATCATTATATCTATGAGGTAGATTTGAGGGTCTTCCAAAGGATTTGGGTGATAAAGGTAGGTCCATCATAGATAAGGAGTATTCACCTATGTCTTTTTGCTTGATCTTGCATTGCTTATCAAAATTCTTCATCATTTGGTCCATTTTTTTATAATGGGCCTCTTTAGTGTATTCTTGGATAGCTTTGGTATGGTCTTATTTTGGTTCTTCAATAATTTTATCCTCATTAACCTTCTCTTTTCCTTTAGTTGATGTAGTTAGGTTAATGAGTTTTGGTGTATCTTCAATAACAACCTCTTCTTCCACCTTTTATTTTCCTTTTAACAAGGGGATGTCCTTAGAACTTTGACCTTGCTTTGTTTGATTAGGTATAGACCCTTTTTGTATTGTGTGGAACTAAGGATTCATTGATAGGCTTGATATTGTTACAATATTGGAATGGGTTTAGATCCCCACTTACCATTATCTCTTGCCCTAGATATGGAAATTTTAGGCATTGATGATAAGTAGAAGGAACGGCTTGCATTTCATGGATCCATGGCCTTCCTAACAAGATATTGTAAGTCAAATTTAAGTCCAACACTTAGCATATGGTCTCTTTTTGCATGGGACCAATTCTTATGGGTAGCACTATGACTCCTTTTGAAGCTCTTTCTTCATCATCATGGGCTTTTATGGTTATCTTTTTCTTAGAGTCAATAGCCTCCTCTGAAAATCCTAGGGCTTTCACTAAGCTAAGGTTACAAAAGTTTAGGCTGGCTCCTCCATCTATAAGGACTCTTTTCACCCTATGCTTATGAATCAACACTTCTATATGTAAAGGCAGATTTTGAGGATGATTAAGGGACATGTCATCTTGCTCAGAAAATGATAGGCAATGTGGTGCAATTAGGTGTCCTACCATATTTTGGAATTTTTCTACCTCCAAATTTAGAGGTACGTTAGTTTCCAATAAGGTTTTCTCCAAGATATCTTTATGAGTTGGTGATAGTTTGAGAAACTCAAGAATAGAGATTTGTGCGGGAGTTCTTTGTAATTGATCAACCAAGTTGTATTGTTTTGATGATGAGGTCGAAGCTTAGTTTGATAACATAATATTTGGAGCATTGGTAGGTAGGATAATTTTTTATGCTTTCCCCCTAGTGACAACATTTGATGATTCTTCTCTTGATTTATCTTTCAGTATGATAACATTTATGGTTTGATCATCTTCTCTTAGAGCATTTATCATGTTATCATAAGTATGAGAAAAGTTCACTTTCTCATTGCCTTTTTTTAATTTTAATTAGCATTGGATGACTCACCTTTTTCATGATTCAAAAAGGGATTTTTGAAGGCCATGTGGTCCTCATTGTTGTGAGGTCCTTCAATTTTGATGGTTCTATTTTCAATTAAATCTTGGATCAAGTGTTTTAACCTCATGCATTCATTTGTTGGATGACCTCTATTTCAATGATATTCACATTTATGAGCATCATTCCACCAATGAGGTTTAACCTAAGGTTCATAATCTCTCACATCGGGTAATGTAATGATTTTGTTAGCAACCAAGGTCTTTAATGCATTCTCCAAAGGTTTGCCTAGGTAGGTGAATTTTCTTTTTTTATACACGGAGTAAGAGGATTTTGACTTATTCCCATTAGCATTATTATTGGAATTGTTAGAATTGTTATTGGAATTATTGGAATTAAATGGAGTTTTGTTTGATTGATTAATATTATTTGAATAGTTAGCTCCATACGGAAAGGTAAAAGGGGTTGCCTTTAAGTTGTGGGCCTCCACAACTCCATCATTCACAAGGTTTTTGTTGTTATTCTTTATCCATGACTTAGACTTATCATTGTGATTGTTGGACCCTTGATTATTGACATATTTAGGTACATAATTGTTGTTGTTGTTGGATTTGTTATCTCTAAATAATTTTATTTCACCTCTCTTGACCAATACATCCTCAATCTTGATCCCATTTTCGATGAGTTTTTCAAATGTTGGGTGACATTGAAGTTGCAACCTATAATTCATTTCCATGGTCAAATTATTGGTGAAGATTTCCATCTTCTCTTTCTCTGGGATACTTCATGGATACCTTGCAAAAATAGTCCTCCACCTTTGTAGGAATCCTAAGAAGGATTCTCCATCTTTCTATTTGGTATCATAGAACTTGAGCATTGTGATTTAGTGCTCAATATTATAAGAATAATGGGTTACAAACTTGGAAGATAGCTCCTCAAAGGTCTTTATTCCTTGGGGTAGTTTTGAAAACCACTCCATGGTGGGGCCTCCTAAGCTTCTAGGAAAGAGTCTCATTAGATATGTATCATTGTGCATGAACTCAATGCTTAGGGCACAAAACTCTCTTAAATGATCCCATGGGTCTATCTTACATGTATATTTATCATACTTAGGAAAAATAGTATTAAAAGGAAAAGATACCATAACCAAGCTTTTGTCGAATGGGAAAGGACACAAAGCTTCAATGGAAAAGGCCTTAGGTTCAACTGCCTTCTTCATGGTATCAATCTATTCTTGGAAGGCCTTTATTTGCCTATTCATAGAATTCATGGGGTCATCTTGCTCTTGGTCTTTCTTAAGCTGTTCAATATCAAAATCATGAGGAAGCTTTGCTCCCTCTTGAGCTAGGTTTAGGAAAAATTTATCCCTATCCCTATCTATCAATTTCTCCATGACTTCTAGGAATTCTAGATCTTGGGCAGCTTTCTCAACTTTTTCTTCAAGTGTTTCTTTAGGATTATGATTAGCACTATTGATGTTATGATTATTTCCAGCTTGTTGGTAATTGTGATATGAAAAATTTCTATCCATCTCTCCAAGTCTTTGTTCAAATAAGTTTGGAAAGATTTCTTCTTGATTATGACCTTTGAATAGACTTTGGTACTCAACCTCTTGCCCTTCATTTGCAACAAGAGTACTATCTCCTTGTAAAGATACCCTATATGTGTAGGATCGCGTAGAAACCGGCATCCAACAAGTGTTTGATTTGGAGTGATCTTTGATTTGAAAATTGTTGATTTTAAATTAAAGAGATTAAAATGTAAGATGAACTTTCAATGGATATATCTCTCACTTGTTTACGTATTTCAAACACAACAATCACACATTCACTTGTCTCTTTTTACCCACTTAACACAAAATGTTTGATTTGGAAGAATGTTGTCATAGGTTTTGCACAATAAGACACTTCAAGCACCTACCTAGCACAAGATTTGGTTCGTAAACATGGATCTAAAAGGTGGTCTTGCTATTTTATCAAGGATTTAATGTAGATTTCATTCAAAATGGACTTTAAACTTTCATCCCCCAAGTATGTTAAGGGGCTTCCCACCACCGGTATGTCAAATTTTTTCCCAATCCATGAGGACTACTCGAGGAAGTTTGAAAAATTTAAAATCCTTTTGTCACACACCCCATTAAGGATGCATGTGTTTCTTTTTATAGTGGGTTGGATTCCCATAGAAAAAGTGAATGTATCCCACTTTGGGTTGTCCCTCTTACCGGCCTTGTTAAGGCAAATTCTTAGGAGGTGAGCCTACTAATGTTCTAGCATGTTCATGTAAAGCAAGAAAATGGAGTTAAGGTCAAGATTTTGGGAATTTGGTTCACCAAAAGGTGAAGAGCATATCCCTAACTTTTCCTTAATTTCCCAAACAAAATAAACAATGTTCAATTTCTTTCACCCACTAACTATAGGGATTTGAGTATTTCTACTCTCTTCCACAAACAAGGGGCTTTGGTCTTATGTGCTTGATTCCTCAACCTTTCTTCTTAATCAAAAAATTCAACACCTTTGGCATTTTGATTCACTAGAATAAGTGAAGAGCATAGGCCTAAATTCTAAACTTTCCAAACAAAGATAGGCTATTTTGTAATTACTAGATTTTTAAACACTCCAATGCCACAATTTAAGGGAAAATATTCACTAGTTTGAGGCTTACCTTTCCTTGTAGCTAGCATAAGCTAGGGGCATTTTTGAGTGATTTTTGTCATTTTTAGCTTACCTTGGCTATAGCTCCTTTCCAATGTGCTTTCCTCCAACAAAGTTAGTCAACACAAACAGCAACAATGAGGGAAAACAAAATGAATTTGAAGAAGCAAAGTTATGTATTGAATCTTAAAGCCTTATTTGCAAATTTTGAGAAAAACTTGAACTAAGGAGAGAAAATCCAATTAAGTGATACAAACATAGTTTTGTAAGCTTCTACAATTTTGAGATAGTTCTCATATACCTGATTTTCTTCTTCTTGTGACTCCTCAAGAACCAATTTAATGTGAGAAAAGTTTTCCTTCTTGATTTTCCTAGTCAAAGCCTTCCCTTCTTGGTTGAACTTGCTCTCTGGATTTTTGGCTTTTCGATGATCAGACATCCTGTAGGTTTATAAAAATCATTTTTCCACAGTTAGATAACAAAAATAAGCAATTTATGCAAAAGCACTCTTGTAATGCTTGAAAGCGCTATTTTACTGCTTAAAAGCATTGTTAATCAAATTAAAAGCACTGCTCTAACTCTGTCAGAAACTTTAAAAGTGCACAAATAACTATCAAAAGCACTATTGAATTGATTAAAGGTGGCAAAAATGCAGTAAAAGTGCTTAGTAAAATATCAAAAGCGCTCAGTAGTAAGGGAAAATGTGTTCTCCATCTGAGCAAAAGCACTGTGAGAATGATAGACAGATAATAGAAAGATCAAAAGCATCATGAATCGGTGCAAAGGTGCACAACTTTATCGCAAAAGCACTAAAATAGTGCTTGAAAGCATCATTTGATCATGTAAAAGTGATGTTTAACCTGTCAAAAGTGTTGTTTCCTAAAAAATTTGAGAGTTAAACACATACAAATTTGATAAAAATGATGTAATTTTGAACATTTAGTAAAGTGAAGCATTCTGCCCCACGGTGGGTGCCATTTTGTATACAAGAAATAGTATCTTCATAGGATTAGTGTTGAGCAATAAATGAAATAGAAACTAAATAAATCACAATAGAGCAACTATTTAGCAAATTAATGATCAATTGAGCATCCTATGGCTCTCTATCTAAGAATGTTAATAGAAGCTCTTAGCAAGCTACCATTAATGACAGTCCTAGAATGAGAAACGATAAGATAAACAAGCTAAAGCTAATAATTAGATCAAAGTAAATGCTAATTAAGCTCTCAAATTTCCTTTCTAGATATAAAATGTAAGAGGTTCAATGCAATTCTCATATGTGTGGTTATGAATTATGATTGATTTTGGTCTTCCTTTTATAGATTTTCCCAATGGTAAGGGGTGTAGTATAGTTGATCATGATTAAGTCTTGGTTGAGTCTTTGGTTCCACCCTTTAAAGACAATGCAAGGTTTGTGTCCTCAAAGCTTGGGACAAGTAGACAAGATCAATAGAAAAGATTCTCTTTCACTTTGAGTGATTGAGATTGAGTTTAGCTTGATCTATGTGAATACCTTTTCTCAAATCTTATTGGTTGATTGAATTTCCTCCCTTTGTGGTTGTTGAGGGAAATTAGGATTTATTAATTGATTTAAATTCATTTGTTTAGCTATGTACCCCTTGAATGGGTTGAATTTGATTTAATCCAAGACTATACAGTTAATTGATTTAATTGTATTTTGATTTGATTACATTTCGTTAAAATGCTCTCAATTTTGATTTATCTTGATTTAGGACTTGATTTTAATTTTGATTGGCTAATTATGCATTGTGATTCGATTGATTCAATTTTGTCCTTGATTTGACTTGATTAATCATTGAATTGATCTTTGTCCATTTTTCAGTGATTACACATACATAAGCCAAATGACATAAACATGATTTCATAATAGTTTTTCATCACCATTCATCATCTTGTCAAAGATATCACGCACTTATGCTTTTCTTTAATCCTATGTTTTGATTCATCAAAAAAAATTCCATTTTTTATCCTCAAGTTATAGTCTTTACTATTGGCATAACTAATGTAGAGATAAGATGAGTATGTTATGGCATGTGTATGATGCAGATCTTATGTTAGGTTGATCAGTTATGATGTTTTCATTAATGTCAACTTAGTATTTTTTGGTTGACAATGCACCTGTTATGCTGAGTTATGTTCAAGAGGTCAGATCCTGAGTTGTGGTACAAGTTGGAGTGTCTAATCGTAATGGAAGACTAAGTGATGTCTCTAAATGCTATATCTTTGACCACATAGGTTTATCATATGTATGTTGTGACTTATGATTTTTTGAAAGTTAATAGGTCAAAAAGAAGAACAAAATGTAGCCAAGGAGTGATTATTTGATGATTATTTTGAATAGGTTTTGATTCATGAGTTGCAATTTAGGATGTGTTATCTTGACTATGTTAAGGGGTTTTTGGCACCACCGCATCATGATTGGTGATTAGAATAAAAAAATTAAATAGACAGAAGATCACTTACTGAATAGTAAAATAACTTCTTACAATAATCAACCATATCCTTAATTGATGATGTTTCATTGTGTTGTGATAAGTGGTTATGTGTTGTAAGGATCGTAGTGATGTGGAAAATCGACGTGGAATGATGAGTTAGAATTTTTGTGATCATGATGATCAAACTTCTTGAAGTTGTGCAAGAACATTCGAGAGTGTGATGTAGTTTGACTTTTCCTTATCAAATTGATAGTATGATGGATCTAGAGGCTAACATGAACTTGAAATTGTAAATGATAATTGGTAACACATTTTTAAGGTTCAAGAATTGAGCAAGAATGAATTGTTATGATAAAATTCAAATGTATTAGGTTTATTTTTCCACCTTAAGTTCAAAAACAAATTATATATCATTTTGATGTATTATGTAGACAAGAGTGAGTGTGTGGAAGGAAGATATCATGAATGCAGTCCTACGATTGTAGGGTTTGAATGTTCTCCATGTGAATAAAATATTGAGCTTGAATTGGATCTATCATGCATTGAGTAAAAATATCATATCACTCTTTAATTATTGATTCTACTAGGTTGACAAGAGAAAACCCTTAACTGGGTCACTCCTAATAGGGTGTGCAGGATCCTAACCGGTCTGAAGATCAAAATCCTCTAACAAGGTGAATCTCAGAAGGAGTCCTAAATCCCTTAATTGGGTAGATCCCAATAGATCTTATTGTAAACTCCTAACAGGGATAAATACCCTTAACTGGGTTGACCCTTAACCAGGTAGATGTAATGATCCTAACAAGGAAACCTATTACTACAGTAGTGAGAATTTTTGGGTCCTAGTTCCCACATGTGGTTTTTCTCTCTAACCAAGGGTTTCCATGAGAAAAATACTTATGTTAAATTATTTCATATATTGATGTTTGACTTACGTTCTTACTAATTTTCTATTTGCATTGCATGCTACATCTTGTGGAAGTTGGTGGTGAAAGTAGTTATAATTTTTGGTTACACTGATTCACCCCCCTCTTAGTGCCATCTAGCATTAACATTTATCTTTAAATCCTTTCTTACCTTAGTGAAATGTAACACACTTAGTATTCTTTCCACATTGAAGGATCCAAGTCACTGTCTTGAAGCCTTCTTAAATCTTCCACAAATTCCTCCTCTCTCTGTTCTAGTAAGGAATCCCCCAAAATATTATAGCCTATTTGCAACTTCATTTGCCTCCCATAATACATGTGACACTTTAAATTCCTCAAATGATCCAAGAAATATATTGATTATATTAATGTGTTTATTCAAGTTTCAAGCTCCCCCTTCCCCTTACATTATTCTATTTACTGTAATCTGTGAGTCCCATTTGAGATATAATTTCCTAACCTCCATTTTCCTTTCCACTTTGATAGCTAGTAATGTAGCCAAATGTTCATCTTTTTCATTTGTACCCATTGGTAGTCTCTATGCTCCAATCATCTACATATTTCCTATATCATCTCTTGCAACATAGCCAGCTCTTGAAGGACTTTGTTCTCCTTTAGAGGATCCATTGAATTTGATCTCCATCCATCATTTATCTAGAGGCTTCCAAGTCTCTATCCCAGATGTGGTATGAGGATGATGAACCCTCAAAGGCCCATAACAAACTTGAATTTGACCAAGAGCTAATTAGACTACAACTGAGATTAATTTTGATTTAAAGTAACCTTATTCATATTGACTTGAGTAGTTGCATTTCTAACCAATTCTCAAATTTCCCTTTTTGTCCATACCAAAAATTTGGAAATGTCCTCTTCCTTACCCTAGAAAACTCTTCTATTTCATTCCTTCCATACGCCCCACAATAATATGGATGGAATGACCTGCTAGAAGGCTGAGAAAATTTAATTTTCCTTTGGAATGTACCATGATATTATCATCTCCCAAACCATCTATGGTAAGGGACCATTTGAACCCAACCTCTTCTGAGAAAACTTTCAACATTCCTTCATGAAATCACAATTGATGAGAAGATGATGTTAGCCCATTTTCCTGTCATTGCAAAAATCCTAAGAAAATTGTCTATTCCTGTGCAAACCCTAGAAAATTGTCATGACCACCTAGAAACTTTCTCTACTCTATGAAGAAGATCTATGATGTTTCATGGCTTGCACCCTTAGCCTTGGTTGTTTCATGGTGTGTCCAAGCTCTAGTCAAGATTGCATGTGTTGCAGTACAAAAACCAGTGAGATATGGCATTTTTAAGGTCTAAGAAATAGGTCTAAATCCATGTCCTAGGGCTTCATGAAATTTGTTTGTCCAAAACTCTAGCCAAAGTCTATTTTCTCATTACCTTTTTGGGCCACTTAAGTCCCCATTCTACACATGTCTTATTTCCTGGCTCGGGTAGTTATGTCTCTATTCAACAATCTAGCAACTGCAGTGTTCAAATATTCTCCTGATCTTGGTAGCTAAGTTCTTAACACCTAGCGACCTGGTGAGCGATCAATATTTCCTTCGGTCCCTAAATCTCCAGATATTCAGTCAAGGCAAAAAGCTTTCAAAGACTAAATAAGAGCCATAGATGTAGATCAATATCGGCGGTTGGCATTGATTGTCTAGATGGAACACAGGGTTAAGGATTGACTCAATGATCATGCGAATACTTCATTTGTGTGATCTCTAGACTAGACCAGGGTTAAGTAAATTGTTCCACAACTTGGAGAATGCCTTTAGTTGTATATTCTCTAGATGACCAAGACTTAAGGAGAATCTTGTCAAGGTTAAGATAAAGAGATCGCAGGTCCAGAGAAAATATATGATGGTCGTGATGCCACAAGGGAAACATGCTCGAAGGATAATGATCATGGTATTGTGATAGTCATCTGATCTTCCAATTTATAAAGACTAAGGTCAAAGTGGTCTGATGCCAAGTGTTTCTAATGTGTTTTTTTTTCATTCATCGTGAGGGCTAGTGACTTGGAAATTGTCAGTGGGGCTGAGGGTTTCAGCATGTTAAATGGACACTAGATGTAAGTCAATCTGACAATTGTCGTATTGCTGAGAAGAAAAGGTGCATGAGGTATTAACCAATGAGGCATTATGACAGTCATTGATTCTTTCTTAAGTGAAGATCAACAGTCCTATTTTAAAGACCAATAAAGTGATGGGTCTAGCTACCAGGTCATACTAAGGTGCTCAATTCTGATTGGATGATAAAAAGATGATGTGGTCGGGTAACTTTAAAGGGTTTAGTTGACTGTTTGATGACTTTTGAGAGGTGCCCAATGTGTTGGGAAGGACTATGATCAACAGTCATATTTTAAACTTGATCAATTAGCCATTGCTAATAGAATTTGAATTGTTTAAGGGTTTTTACTAGGATTTGAGTCAGTGAGCCATAAATGACAAGGGGTAGATCAGATTTATTTTTTATAGGATACTTATAGGTAAAGAAATGAAGAAGATATTGGTGGTCGTCTCATGCTGATTTTATTTCCTAGGATGTCATGTTGAGTTAATGTAAAGGATTGTTATTTGACAAGGGCGACTAGGGTTTGATTGGATGTCAGAATTGTTTCAATTCTCTAATTCATGCAAGTTTTCTTTTAGTTGGTTCTGGCATTTAAGTTTTATTTTGTCTGCAACAAGAAATTAGTGAATTATAATTACAATTAGCCTGTTATGATGAAACCCATATAATTGTACCTCATATTTGATCTGATCCTCTCAGGTTTCTAGGCTCTCTTGATTGCTTTCATTTCTTGTTGTACCTGGTGATTGTAGACCTAATTTTTCCCTAAATGATCAGTAGCTTGTTGCAATACTTTATAAGGATTTTCAAGATCATTTAGAAGGGATCCAATTTTTGGTAACCTTGAGGGGTTCCTGATTCTCTATAATTTTTCAGAGCTAGTTCCATGAGTCCTTCCTTCCTATAAATATATTGCCTTCTTCTCTACATATAGGGTGTTCCCTCTTTCCTTTCTGGCTTGGAGAATAGAATATAAGTTGTAACAGTTTATCTTATGAATAAGATCTCAATATTTGCATACTACTATCAGATTGTCTCCTTTTAATTCTTGAACTTGTTGATTAGAGCATCAAGGGTGTTTTAGTCTTTCTATTGTATGTCTGAAGATGTCTACAATAGAGTTTTTTTTTCAGAAACAACTGAGTTTATGACTGGTTTTCAGATGTGTATGAGTTGGGATACCAAGCGTATCTCACGCTTGTCTTTCAGTGGATGCTGATTAATGTATTGCTTATCTCTAGGTCTCTTCTAAGGGGATGGTTAAAGTCCTTTGAATAGGTGATTGCATATCTGAGTACATAGGTGGATTGCTAAGTAGGATCTGATCAATGGTGTATGATTGATGTAAGGCATCAACATATTAGAATGTATTGTCTTCTCTATTCATAGCCCTATGTTGCAATGATTTATTTGATTACGTTCCCCATTGGATAAGGCACTCGTCTATGAGAGACATGGGGTATTTTAGGGGTCCATTCAACCCAAAAACATCAACTCAATAAAATGAAATCATTTTCCCCTTCATGTTTGATAGGAGTAGTTAGAAGTCCATTCTAGTTTTCAGATTCATTCTATGCAAGTAGTATATTGCATAAGACTTGGTGAACGTTGAGGTACAAGATACCTATAGGGGTCTGAAAGCTATTCCATAGTCATATATCTACAGGCATGTTGTTTGTCAAAGGGATTCATGTGTGTGCAGATGAGGTATACCCACCTAAGTGATGTGGAGATCAAAGTGTAGGAGGATCATTCTCTTGGTCCTTGTTAATTGGCCCTTTTTTCTTGTTATATTTTGAGTGTTATTGAGAGTCAGTGACATTAATTTATCAATTAAATTATAAATCTAATAGTGTGGGAAAAAGAAACCAACAAAATGGTGACTCTACTGGAGAAGGAGAAATGACAGCAAGTTTAAGATAGTTGTTTCTTTCATTTGTTGGATCATCCCAGAGTCTCATTAAGTGATCATAGAGTCATATTATTTTAAAAAATTGTTATATCTTCTCATTAAGTGTGGGTGGTGACTTTGAGTTCTCTATTTGATCAATGCAGACCTAATAAATAGTGTGTAAAATCCTTGTGAAGTTTTGGTTGGCTAGAAGGAGATACAAAACTAAGGGCAATATTTTTCTCTTTAAGGAGGTGGTGACTATACAAAGCAAAGAACCTAATGGAGCTATAAAGAAGGCTCTAGATCTGCTCTTCTTCCCAGTCAACAAGTAAAGTTTCAAATGCAATACTTTCAAGTATTTTTATTTTCATGTGCCTTTCTTTTATGAAAATCAATTGTGTAAGAAATGTATCCCTATCAAGTATTCAACACTAGTATAAAGGGATGAGTATTAGTGGGAAGTTCCTTATGCAGAAATATAGGCCCTTTAGTTTTGATGGCATTGAAGGTGCCCCTAATGATTTTTCTACTAAGGATGGGGAAAGCTTGCCAAGATTCATGGATTATGGATCAATTTCAGAAAGTCAATATGTAGATGATCTCATGGATTTATTTGGTGAAATGGATATTGAGCATGAAGATGTTGCCATGAGGTTGCTTGTGAAGTCTCTTTCACATGGTGCAAGGGATTGGTTCGTATCCCTTCCTTCATGTTCAATCCCTTCTTGGGATGTATTAAGAGCAACATTTATACAACACTTTGATGAAGGAGCTGGTATGGATGGGTATGAAGAAAAGAATGGAGATCAGATGCAAGACATTAGTGTCTTTGTTGATCCCACTGTCCATGATTCTGATTATGAAAATATGCTCATCTAGATTGCTACTCTCAAGAAGAAACTTCTAGATTCAAGTGTTGAGATTTGGCAATTAGAGGAGAACAAGAGATTGTGAGCATTGGCAGTTCTTTATGTTGATCATGAAGAGGCTAGTGATTCTGATGTTGACTGTTATCATGAAAAAAGTATTGATTATGATGCTGACTTTGAGGTCAATGCATATAAGGATGTTGAAGATGAATCTAAGGTTGATAATATTTCCAATATGTCTATAGATTTTTCTTCTTATCAGCATGAGAAGGCAACTTTCTTGTCCTAATTTGAGGATGTTATGTGTAAAGGGAAAGAAAATGAATATGATGTAGATGATGATTCCTACACTGGTTGCTTTACACAAGATGATTTGAGGCCAGAGATATCAGTCCTTGTTTCAAATAGGGAAGATGTTTGCAGCATTAGGGGAGAGGCCAATGATGATGATAATAAGGTCCATAGTCCATTGAGCAGTGAAAAGATTTCAGCACTCTTGGCTGATGAATTCCAAAGGTATGCACCTGATATGGACTTAGATTTTTAGCTCCCCTTTGGTATATCCTTTGACACTAATAATGAGGTAGGTGTTCAAAGTGATAAAGATGATCCATGTTTACCAGAGTTCCCCTCATGTAGTGACTCTGAAAAAGAAGAGGTTGAAGGCCATGATAGTGTGTTTTCTTGTCATAAAGATTCTAGTGATGAGAAAGTTTCTTGTTCATATCCTTTTCCTTCTTTTGCCAAATATGATAGTGAAGGTGACAGTATTGAGGACTTTGTCTTCAATGATTGGGACATAAATTATTTTGATAGAAATAATGATGCAGATCAATTATCCCACTATCACAAAATTTGTGAAATAGACCTTCACTTAATTCATCATCCAGTCAGTGAAGACATCATGAAAAAACCAAGTTTCTTAGTGGCTAAAGCAATGTATGAAGGTAAATCTAAGGATCCAAGTCCTTCTAAGCTAGGTAATTTTGTCGTAATGCATAACAATCACTATGTTCTATTTTTTGATGCATTACTAGATCACTTTTATATTTCCAGTCATCAGGAAGAGGTAAATGATGTCCCATACTTCTTGAAGTATGAGTATGATAATGGTTGTGACTGGAAGAACATGGGTAGTGATCAATATAGTTTTATTCTTCAGCCCATGAGTATTCACATACGTTGGAAGCAAGATGATCATGACACTTTAAGGTGGCAAGTTACATATGTGTATGAAAATTAGACCTTTGACTCAAGAGGGTTTTGATTTTCTTTTGGTGGTCCAGGGCCACCAAGTCAAGTTTTTAATCTTTTGGATATTTGTAAATATTTTCCTTCCAATTGTGTGTTTCCCTTCCTATTTCCTTGGTTTATTTTCTAGTTTTTGAGGAGGTTCCCTATCATTTTTTTGTCCAGTAGGTGGTCTACTTCCTCCAAAAATTTTGAATCCTTGTCATGCCTGAAAGAGGCATGCATCCCTAGGCAAAGCCATTGTTAGCCCATTTTCTTGTCATTGCAAAACTCCTAAGACAATGGTCTATTCATGTGCAAAGCCTAGAAAATTGTCATGACCACCTACAAACTTGTTCTACTTTGTGAAGAAGATATGTGATATTTCACGGCTTGTGCCCTTAGCCTTGGTTAGTTCATGGTGTGTCCAAGCTCTAGTCAAGATCGCATGTGTTGAAGTGCAAAAACCAGTGAGATATGGCATTTTTAAGGTCTGAGAAATAGGTCTAAATCCATGTCCTAGGGCTTCATGAAATTTGTTTAATTCTAAAACCCTAGCCAAAGTCTATTTTCCCATTACCTTTTTGGGCCACTTAAGTCCCCATTCTATACATGTCTTATTTCCTGTTGGCATTAAGCAGAATTGCCACTAGTTACAACACTTATTTGCATTCTGGATACAAACCGAGTAGACAGTGCAAACCGAGCAGATAGTGCAAACCGAGCAGACAGTGCAAACCGAGCAGACAGTGCAAACCGAGCAGACAATGCAAACCGAGCAAGTTAGTACAAACCGATCAGGACAATGTAAACCGAGTAACATCTTGTCTACCGAGTCACCAGTACTTACCGAGTTCAATACCTACCGAGTGATCAGTATGAACCGTGCCTTCACTTCTACCGAGTGCATGATGATGCCGAGTAATGCAGTGGACGCCGAGTATCAGAAAGTCACCGAGTCAGTTTGAAGGAACCGAGTAACTATTTGGGCCGACTTAGTAGCACTTATGTTTATTTGTCAAGCCGACTGTTTAATTGTAATTGTAATTAATTGTTTGAGACTTGTATATAAACAATGTTGTAAAAAGATGAAAAATAATCAAGTTGAATATATAAAAAAAGAAAAAGAAAGGCAGAGATAAGCGAATTGCAGAAGGCTTCAGAAGTATAAGGTTCAGCAAAGACAAATTCATCACAGAAGGTGATCAGTACATCAGAGAATCTCAATCAGCAATCCAGTTGCAAAGCAGAGATCTACTGTTTCATTCTAACAGGTGAATCAGTACTAAATCCTTTAACCGGGTAGACTTAACAGTCTTTGTATAAATCTCTTTACCGAGTGCATACTTCACTGTATGTTTGTAAATCCTTTAACAGGGTGGATTTAGCAATCCTTATTGCTCCTAACAGGGCAGATCATCAGAAGTGATCAAATTGTAAGCCTTAACCGGCCAACTTTATTCTGCAGTATTAAAGCTTTGTGGGTTTCATCCCCACCCCAGTTTTACTTTCTTTTGGAAGGTTTCTGGGTAACCAAATCTTTGTGTCATTATTGTGAATGCTTTCAAGTTTCATGCTTTCTGTATGCAAAGGTTAAAAAGTAAAATACATGTTAAAATTAGAAGAAAATTTGGAGTTACTGATTCACCCCTCCCCTCTCAGTAACTTGGTTAATTCCTGAATATTTCCAATAATTTCCTGGCCTGGATAGTTAAGTCTCTATTCAACGATCTAGCAACTGCAGTGTTCACATACTCTCTTGATCTTGGCAACTAAGTTCTTAACACCTAGTGACCTGGTGGGCGGTCAATATTTCCTTCAGTCATTGAATCTCCAAATATCTATTCAAGGCATAAAGCTTTTAGAGACTAAACAGGGGACGTAGACGTAGATCAAGATTAGCGATTGGCACCGATTCTCTAGATGGAACACATGGTTAAGGATTGACTCAGCGATCATAGGAATGCTTCATTCGTGTGATCTCTAGACCAAACTAGGGTTAAGTAAAATGTTGTGTGACTTGGAGAATTCCTTCAGTCGTGTATTCTCCAGATGACTAAGGGTTAAGGAGAAGCTTTCCAAGGTTAAGTTAAAGAGATTGCAAGTCCAGAGAAAATCTACGGTGGTCGTGATGCTACAAGGGAAATATGCTTGAAGGATAATAATTGCGGCATTGCGATAGTCATCTAATCTTCCAACTGATAAAGACCGAGGTCAAGGTGGGTCTGATGCCAAGTGTTTTTGATGTGTTTATTTTTCATTTGCTACAAGGGCTGGTGACTTGGAAATTGTCAGTGGGGCCAAGGGTTTCAGTGTGTTAAAGGGATGCCAAATGTAAGTCAATCCAATGGTTGTCACATTTCCAAGAATAAAAGGTGCATGAGGTATTAACAAATTTGGCATTGCAATAGCCATTGATTCTTTCTTAAGTGAAGATCAACAGTCCTATTTTAAAGATCGATAAAGTGATGGGTCTAGCTGTCAGGTCATGTTGAGGTGCTCGATTTTGATTGGATGCCGAAAAGATGATGTGATCGGGTAACTTTAAAGGGCTTAGTTGACTGTTTGATGATTTTGAGACTTTTCCAATGTGTCAGGAAGGACTAAGATCAATGGTTGTGTTTTAAACTTGATCAATTAGCCATTGCTACCAGAATTTGAATTATTTAAGGGTTTTTGCCAGGGTTTGAGTCAGTGAGCCATAAACGACAAGGGGTAGATCAGATTTGTTTTTTTTGGGAAGCTCACAGGTAAATAAATGATGAAGAAGATATTGGTGACCATCGTTTGTTCATTAGGTCTCCTGGGGTGCCATTCCAAGTTAATGAAAAGGACTATTATTTGATAAGGGCGGCTAGGGTTTGATTGGATGTCAGAATTGTTTGCATGCTCTGATTCACACAAGTTTTTTTTTAGTTAGTTCTATAATTTAAGTTTTTTTTTTGTCTAAAACAAGAAATTGGTGAATTATAATTGCAGTTAGCCTATTATGATGAAACCCATATAATTGTACCTTAGATTTGATTTGATCCTCTTGGATTTCTAGGCTTTCCTGATTTCTTTCATTTCTTGTTGTACTGGGTGGTTGTAGACCTAATTTTTCCCTAAATGATATGTAGCTTATTGCAATCCTTTATAAGGATTTCCAAGATCATTTAAAAGGGTTCTAGTTTTTGGCAACCTTGAGGGGTTCCTGATTCTGTAATTTTTTAGAGCTAGTTCCATGAGTGGTTCCTTCCTATAAATATATTGCCTTCTTCTCTGCATATAGGGTGTTCCCTCTTTCCTTTCTAGCTTGGAGAATATAATATAAGTTGTAATAGTTTGTCTTATAAATAAGATCTCAATATTTTAATACTACTATCAAATTGTCTCCATTTGATTCTTGAACTTATTGATTAGAGCATCCAGGGTGTTTTAGTCTTTCTATTGTATGTCTGAAGATGTCTGCAATAGAGTTTTTTTTCATAGAAACAACTAATTTTATGACTAGTTTTCATATATGTATGAGTTGGGATACCAAGGGTATCTCATGATTGTCTTTCAGTGGATGTTGATTAATGTATTTCTTATCTCTAGGTCTCTTCTAAGGGGAGGGTTAAAGTCCTTTGAATAGGTAATTGCATATCTGAGTACACAAGTGGATTGCTAAGTAGGATCTGATCAATGGTGTATGGTTGATGTACATAGGTGTTTTAGTCTTTCTATTGTATGTCTAGAGATGTGTGCAATAGAGTTGTTTTCACATAAACAACTAATTTTATGATTGGTTTTCATATGTGTATGAGTTGGGATACCAAGGGTATCTCATGATTGTCTTTCAATGGATGTTGATTAATGTATTGCTTATCTCTAGGTCTCTTCTAAGGGGAGGGTTAAAGTCCTTTGAATAGGTGATTGCATATCTGAGTACATGAGTGGATTGCTAAGTAGGATCTGATCAATGGTGTATGATTGATGTAAGGCATCAACATATTAGAATGTATTGTCTTCTCTATTCATAGCCCTGTGTTGCGGTGATTTATTTGATTATGTTGCCCATTGGATAAGGCACTAGTCTATGAGAGACTTGGCGTATTTCATGGGTCCATTCAACCCAAAAACATCAACTCAATCCAATGAAATTATTTTCCCTTTCATGTTTGATAGGAGGAGTTAGAATTCCATTCTATTTTTTAGATTCATTCTATGCAAGTAGGATATTTCATAAGACTTGGTGAACATTGAGGTACAAGATACCTATAGGGGTCTGAAAGATATTCCATAGTCATATATCTCTAGGCCTATTGTTTGTCAAAGGGATTCATGTGTGTGTAGATGAGGTATACCCACCTGAATGATGTGGAGCTCAAAGTGTAGGAGGATCATTCTCTTGGTCCTTGTTAATTGGCCCTTTTTCTTGTCAAATTTGGAGTGGTTATTGAGATTCGGTGACATTAATTTATCAATTGAATTGTAAATCTAACAATTTGGGAAAAATGAACCAATAGATGATTCAATGTTTCCTCATAAATTTTGAATAATAAATATTTGAAGGGACTAGAAAATCTAATACTTCTCATTCTATCCCCTATGAGAATCTTACTGTGTCTGGAAAACTAGGTAAAGGAACTAGCCTTTGGTAGATAGTTCTTGTCGTAGCACAACCTCTTAGCCCAATCCTCATGAATAGCTTCATTTTCCAACAAAAAAAATCCCACCTTCACTAAGTAATCACCACTTTTGGATCCACACCATACAATTTCATCAATTTACTACCCCACCTTTTCTCCATAATCTAGATCAGGTTTTGCAATATGTTTATATGATTCAATTCATCTTTTCCATTCCATGAATCATCCTAGAAGTTGGCATGTCTACCATCTCCAATTTTACATGTCAAATGATTAGGGATTACTTGTCTACAACTCAGAATAAAAATACATAAAGCAGAAACCCTGGGTGGGTTGTCTACCATAAGTATATTCTCTCTTGCCTCATTTTGTCTAAATACTTTTCCAGAAAAATTTGAACCCACCTCTGATTCAATTGTTTGTACATTTTCCAAACCAAATTTTCCCCCATAGCCTTGTCCACCAACTTCCAATTTTTGAGACCCACAGCCCCACCTTTTTTTGGTTTTCAAATCTAGTCCCAAGAAAGTGGGGAATTTTTTTCTATTTTATATTTCCATTCCAAAAAAATTATCATTCTTTTCTTGATCATTTTGATCACTTTGGCTAAAATCTTCAAACATGCCATCAAAAATATATGTATTGGTGATATTACAATTTTCAATATAAGTATCCTTCCTTCTAGCATGAGCTAATGACTCTTCAAACCTTCCATCTTCCATATGCAACCATCAATTATATCTTTCCAAAGTGTCAAATTCCAAGGTCCAACAATTAGAGTATGCCAAGGAATTTACCTGGGAGTTCCCAATTCAAAATCCAAAAACTCTTTCTATTTCTCTCTGAACATTCACCTCCATGTTGAAGAAGAATATCTTAGACTTACGCCAATTAATACTATGTCCAAACACCTAAATGTATTTATATAGAACCTTCTTCATCATGCTTTCTTCTCTCAAAGGGAATTCTCCCATTAGGAGTGTATCATTAGCAAACTGTTAATGAGAGGCAGGATCCATGCCTCTTGGAATTTCTAGTCATTTCCATTGTCCCTACATTCTATGCCTAGTAATTGTATACACCTAAAAATGGTCATCTAGACTATTAGCCCCTTTGCTAGCATTTTTGCTAAAATCATCAATTGCTTATTCTTGATCAAATCCTAGTTCTATCATTTATTCGATTATTCTCTATGGGCTAACCATTTTATCCTAAGTCTTTATTTATTTAAAAGGAGTTTCCTCCTCTTTTAATTAAATAAAAAGCCCCCACTTTTTCTCTTATCCTAAGTTGCACAAATAAAGCATTATTCTTATTTTATAAAAATGATAAAAGCACTTTTTGTCTCATATGGGCACAAAAGTCAACTCTTATTTTCTCATTGGAGGATACTTGTGCACATGGATTGCTCCTCTTTGATGCTCAACTGTTGATTAAATCTTTTGCCTCTTAATCTCCATGGTCCATTCTTTCTCATTTCTTATAAAAGGAGAGCTCTCTTCTTCATTCTAGATCCCCAACTTTTTATGCTAATGTTATGCTACAGGTTTTCTAGGTCACTTTGGAGCTTTTGAAGATTTGGAGCATTCTTGGCTTTTGCATCTGCATGCTATCATAGTTTCATTTCTTGCATTATAATAACATTCATAGATTCATATTTAGCTTAGTTTCCTTTATGCTTTAGATTACTTCATGTAGCTTAATTAGGAGGTTTTGTAATACTTGTTCTTTCCTTTCATAACTTAGTTGCATTGTTCTTTCATTTCCATAGCTTAGCTTGCATTTCCATTCTTAGTATAGCTTGCATTTCATCTCCATTTGGATTCTTGAAGATATTGGCATTCTTTCCCTTGTCTCATTGAATCTCCCATTTCATGGTTTACTAGCAAGGTTATTGGCTTAATAGCTCTAGCTGAGAGCATCTTTAAAACCCTTGCACTCCACGCCTAGGGAGCTATGGATCAATTTTTGAGACCTCATTCTTGAGTGTTCTTGATTGTAATGATTCATAGAAGTGCACTATTTTGTGTGTATAGTAATAATTATTCCTAGAACCTTATACATAAAAATGAAGAGAAAATAGGAGAGTGGGTTCTTTTTTCCTAGTCCTCTAGATGTAGATAAAAATACCTACGAGCTTCCATTGACCAATATGGAGGCCCTATAGTCTTTCATCATTTATTTTATCCAATCATCCCAATTCTAAGCAAACCCAAACTTTTTCAGCACTTTGTTTAAAAAATTGATGTCTAGTCTATCATATGCCTTCCTCATATCCAACTTTATAAACATCT
This sequence comes from Chamaecyparis obtusa, assembly GCA_027943335.1. Lineage (NCBI taxonomy): Eukaryota > Viridiplantae > Streptophyta > Pinopsida > Cupressales > Cupressaceae > Chamaecyparis > Chamaecyparis obtusa. The sequence goes on along the minus strand of BSBK01008899.1, from coordinate 638,198 downwards.
TCTTCAACTTACCAGCTTGGATCGAATGAATTGATTTGTGTGTAATGATGACTCCTCCATAGTTGACCTGTTAGGTGTAAATCCACTTTTCACTGGTGAAATTAACTTGTCCAAGATCTTCTTCAACCTATTGGCTACCACTTTTGAAATTATTTTTTAGATCGTATTACATAATGAAATGGGTTATAAATCCTCAAAGGTTTCAAATTTCTCTTTTTTTGGAATCAATTCTACAAGGGTATTATTTAGATCATTTAGAACAAACCTGTTTGACCTTGAATCCCAAACAACCCCTAAGATATCCTCTTTCAAGATATCCTAAAAATTTTAGTATAAAAAGGCTTGAAGATCATCTAGACCTGGTGCTTTATCCCCCTCAAAGTAAAATACAATAGTATTTAATTATTTCATTTGGATTGGTTCCAAAAACCTTCTATTATAAGCTTTTGTGACTAAAGGAGAGATCATGCCTAATACCTCCTCAAATTCAACATCTAGAATCACTTCATTTCCTAACTAGAGATTAAAAAAAAATTAACCGCTTCCCTATTGATCATTCGTTAGTAGGCCATTCAAATTCTTGATTGAGGATATCATATTGACTGATCTTGTTGCTTTTACTAACCTATGAAAAAACTTAGTGTTTATGTTGTCTTCTTTAAGGTAATTCTTCATGGATTTCTCCCTCTAATACACTTGTTATCACATTATGTTTTCTTCATATTGTTGCTTCAAGTCTTTTCTATAAGGAAATCCACCTCATCCATACCATCTTTGATCACTTTATTATTTAATGCTTTTATTTGATCCTCCAAAACTCTCTTTTCTAAAAAGATATCCTTAAAGTGCTCTTGATTACACCTCTTCAAATTATGTTTTATATACTAGAGCTTTTTGAAAAATTGGAAACCTTTTATATCATCTTCATCTAGGGCACTCTTCCACCAATTTTATACCATATCCTAAAATATGTTTTCTGTAAACTACATTTTCTCCATTTTGAAGGGACCTCTAATCAGAATTGAGTCCTTTTGTACCACCAAAGCAATTGGATAGTGATCTGATCTAGTCACGGGCAATATTTTAGCTTCAAAATTCAAAGGAAGAGTTCTCCAATCACATACTATAAATAATTATTCAAGCCTCTTTGCAATGTGAAAAAAGGCCCAAATTACTATTTTTCCATGCGAAAGTCCATGTAAAATTCCTATTTATCCATATGAAAGTCCCATGCATATCTTATTTTATGAATTTGTTTCAAGAGAAACTCATTTATGAGTACATAGGTCACACACATAGAGCTAGGTGGTTAGATGAGAAATTCAAGTTGTGTAAGGACACTTTCCCCCTTGGTACTATTGTGTCTGTCATTAATGTTTCTAATAATTAAACACTGAAACCTCAAAATGAAGTGCAACCTATGTATTACCACTCTACACAAGTTACAATTTTTGTACACATAGCATTCATGCATGCACATGATAGCATAGAGGAGGACATAAAGGTTATAAGAGAGTATCACTTCTATACCAAAAATAATCATACTCAATCTTCCAATTTTTTGCAAGGATACTTTATAGTATTCTATGATAGTTTAAGGTAAATAGGTATAAGATACAACCAACACTTAATATGGTCAAATGATTGCACCACACAATTCAAGAATGCAAGACTGTTCTTCTGGTTGACTAGGATGCATGTGACAAGTGGTGTACAACATTTTTGGAATTTCACTGAGGCAAGGAATGGAAAGGGAGAGAATGATGGTGTGGGATCATGTGTGAAAATAGCTCTTACTAGAGAGGAATTGAAGTACAAAGGTGGCACAATGTTAATAGATGCAAAAATAATTGTGGAATGGTGTAACTCTATTATAGGACTAGGTAATGCATGTAAGTCTATGGTTTCTAGATATTTTTGGTTGATACATGAATCTAAAATTGAAAACTATCTAGATTTTTGTACACTTACAAGATCAAGTGACATGCATTCATTTAGAATTTCAAATGCAACATCATTAGCTATTTATACTAGACAAATTGCATGTTTTTTCTCTTTGTGTATGAATTTTATGTGGGATGAGTGTGAATCAAAAGAGTGGGTTGAGAAATGGTCTTGTAGACCTTTGTAGACCCTAGATACATATAACTTCCCATAGAACTACAAATGAACCAGTTTGAAGCATCAAAGGATTTTGACCATGTATCATACCTAGTTGAGCCAGGTAATTTCTCTATATTTTTTAGGTTAAATCAATTTTAATCTTATTTATTATTTCTGTAAATTTTTATTTTGGTATTAACTAATCATTATATTAAATGAAGGTCATTTATATGCAATAATTGCAGATGAGAATAATGTAGAAGGAATAGATTACTTTTTGTGTCATTGTATTGAGGCCAAAAAGAAATTGACAACTACAGTCATTGATGGAGAGGGTATTCAGTACCCAATATGATATGTTGTTGTCATAGGGATATGGCGTAGAAGGTACCATTTTTGTGTCCAGTTTTATGTATACCTATTAAACTCTTTTTATTAAACTCTGCATTGATTTGGGTATTAAACTCTATAAAATGCAGGTATCTTATCAAGGATTCTAATGTCTAGTTTTTTGAGGACTTTGAGACACACAAACATATTCTTAATTACTCTAACCTTATTGTTACAACAAATATTCGATTGATCAAGTATCATGGAAGACCTCTTAACAAGAATTTGTGGAAATTTTTTGAATCTGGCCACAAGGCAATACTTGACACAATAAGAGTTAGAGCTGATCTAGAAGGTTCTCTTAATTAATTTTGGCCAATCTGGAAAAATGATTTTACAATATGGTACAATAATTTTGACAATTTTGTGTATATCTTCAAGGTTATCTATGTGCATATTTAGAGGCCATATTTTGTACTAAAAATGACAATGAGATGTAATGTGCATAAATAGATGCCAAAATTTGTTAAAAAAAGGGCTACCATGTGCATATTAGATGCCAATTTTTATTTAAAAAAGGGCAATGATTTTTCATGTGCATGTTAGATGCCAAATTTTGTATAAAACAAGGGCAATGAGCTTCCATGTATTTATTAGATGCTAATTTTTTATGTTAAAAAAGGGCAGTGAGATGTCATGTGCATGTTAGATGCCAACTTTTGTATATAAAAAGTGCAATGAGTTGTCATGTGCATATTAGATGCCAATTTTTATGTAAAAAGGGGAAATGTGTTGTCCTGTGCATGTTAGATGCCAAATTTTATATATAAAAGGTGAAATGGGCATGATTTGCCAATATATTATTGAGATACATGTATTCAATCCTCTCAATCCCTACCTCAGAAGAATCTGGCATTTACTTTTGAACTTTACCTTTTATTTTGTACGTTCAACAATAAAAAAAGTGTGAAATCTATTTAAAATTTTCTTACTTAAATATTAATTACCATTAAGAACATGTTCAAACATATCTTTTAAAACATTATTCTTTAAACACCATAACATGGATGTGATTGCAAAATCTGAAAATATTTGTACGTAAGTTCTTTAAAAAGTTCATGTCATATGAAATAATGGAACGCATTAAGTTGATAAGATGAAAAATGTCATTATTGGAATTGATTTAATAGCTATATATTGTTATGAAAATTGTTGTTGAAGGAGCACCCAATGAATCACAAATGTCCAACAAACCAATGTCCACTTCAAGGCTTCCCAAACCAATTGAAAGAATGGCTAAATATATCATGTTTCATATTTCATGTATCATATTCCATGTTTTATGTTTCATATCTTTCAAAACGTTCACCGTGGGATTGAATCATCTACTCCATTAGCTCTAGTTGGTTAGGTAAATACTAGTGACAACCCTATTTTTCTCATGGAGTCCCTCAAATGTTCACCAGAACACCTGACCAAAGTGTTCCTAAGGGTTACTAAGCAACATTGGGAAGTGATCTTTTCTAGGTCATATCTCAGAGCTCATGTGAGGTATCAATGAATCATTAGGTGCTACAAGACCATGTTATGGAGGCCTATAATTACACATCTCATTTTTGGATATTCCCCTTCATTTTAATTTGGCATCCCTATCTCAATTTTTGTCAAAAGTTGCAATTTTGCTCAATTGAAATGAGTAATGTTGGGTATCTTTACATCCATTTACCATGGGATCAAATTGTTTTCTCCATTATCTTTGGTTTTCTAGGTAAATAGTAGTGACAACCCCTTTTTCCCACAAATTCCCTCGAACATTCAAAGTCACACCTGACCAAAGTGTCCCTAAGGGTCACTAAGAAACATTGGGCAACAATTTTTTTGGGAGATTCCCCTTCATTTTAATTTAGCATCCCTATCTTGGTTTATGTCAACACACTAGTACACTTGACCTAGTTTTTCTACCAAAATTTTTTACCATCAAATAAAAAGGTTTTGGTTGGTCGGATTATAGAAGGAAAACTTTCATTTTTTTTAATCCATGCCCATGTTTGTCAAAATTTTGACGAATACCCTATAGGTCAAAATTTTGACAAACACGGGCATAACTTTTAAAAAAAAGATTTAATTTCTCATTTCATTATTACCTGGCATGATGATTTTTTTCAAGGGTTGTTATGTGTGAAACCTCATCATCCAGGGTAGATTCAACACTGTGTATAACAAAGGACCACCTCTGAGGGTTGCCACTATTATTTGGTGTAAAAGGAGGACCATCTATAAGGATTTCCTTACCTTAACCTATGGTATGATCAGTTCTTTCTTAAACTTCAAATATAGATATAGATTTTTTGTAAAAGGAGGACCACCTGTAAGAATTTCCTTACCTTAACCTACGATATGATGGGTTTTTTTTAAACTTCAAATATAAATATAGGTTTTTCTAAAAGGAGGACCACCTATGAGGGTTATCACTATTATTTGGTATAAAAGGAGGATTGCCTGTGAGGGTTTCCACTGTTATTTGGTGTAAAGGGTTGCCACTATTAATTTTATTATTTGTAAGGATTTCCTTACCTTAACCTACGGTGAATCGGTGTTTTCGACCAACATAGGAATGGAAATCAAAATAGAAAATCAAAACAGAAGCATCTGAAATCAAAATAGAAAATTATTCTCATCAGCAAAATTCTATTATATGCCCAGCATCCATCAACAAAACATATTAAAGAAGTTACGTATATACCTGAAGTAGCTGTTGGGGTTACACCTGTACCTATAGAACAACTAAACCATTAGAACTATGTATATGCTTTACTTATACAAACATTTAAAAAACTCAATGGCCTTTTAGTAGCACTTTAACTATGGTGTGTTATCTTCAAGATTTTCCAATCGATCTTGCATAAAGAAAAGGAATGGGTTTGATTTAATCCATGCCCGTGCCTGTAAGGATTTCCTTACCTTAATCTATTCTTGTGCCTATAAGGATTTCCTTACCTTCTCCAAGATAACTCTCTTTTCCTCCCCTTCATCATGAATAAAATGAAACTAAGCATCGATATATACTCCATTCACATGTGAAAAGATTGATTCATTATGAATTTGATAGTACTTTGACTATCCTCAAGTTGACACTATTGCAAGTTACACCAACACTACTATGTCTACAATTGATTTGTAGTATTGATACTAAATTTTGTTGGCTATAATTGAGTTATAGTAAAAATTACAATAAAATATTGAATAATGTCTAGTCTAACGCAAAATAGTGTATACAAGGTATCCAAGAACACTAGCATGAGGTACATGAGGTACAAACTCTCATGTTAAAAAACTACAAAATAAAGTCAACATAGTTCCTTTAACACAACTAAAGTTAAAATTAAGAATTTTGGTGAAGTTAAGGAAGTAAGTGTGAGATCAAAATCAGTCAAGTCCCTGAATCTAAGTCCAAGTTTAAAAGGGAGGGCTTCTAAAGGCTTGAAAATGACTAAGTCTGGGATGATGAAGTAAAGGTAAATTCTGAAGGGGTAGAATCTGCCCTCTTCTTGGGATTTTTATCCCAACCACCCATTCATTTCCACCTTGGTATAGGACTATAGAAAACAAGGCATGAACAAGGAGACAAAAATAAATTTTAATTGCCATTTTTGACAAGTTTTGATTACATAAAAACAAGTTTTAAAAGTACATGAAACCTTTTACAGCAATATTACAAAATAAGCATTAAAGTTCCAGTGGAAACACTGCAACAAAACCAAAAAGAGACACCAAAAAACTAACAAGTCCATCAAAAGAAAAATAGAGAGAAAAAGGATATTAGAAAGACATCAGAAAGCTAGCTAGATATTCTTCATTAGTTCAGTCTCATGTTCAGCCAACATCTTCATATTTATAGCGGACACTTTGAGTTCCTCTAGATCTTTGTTCTTGTGATCCTCCAACTTTTTGAAGCTTGATCTAGTCCTTTTACTGGGTCAGTGATCCTCCTTCACCTCCATGGGCACCTACTCCCCTTTTCCCTACTCCATCTTGTCCACAAGTATCTTGACATACTCAGTCAAGGCCTTGAGAATGGCAAAACTCTACTCAACAATGTTACCCATCGTCTTCTCTAGCTACTCAATTTTGTTCTCTATTTTATCAATTCTCTTAACCATGCTTCCACATTTCACCACATCCCCCTCTTTTATTTTTTTCTCCATTAAAATGATTCTATCTGTGAAGGTCGTTATCCCCTTAGCCTTGCCAACAACCTCCTTCAATTCATCAATACACTATCCCATAGTCTTCTCTCCCAAATTCATTTTTCCAAGAGCCCCCATTTCCTTCTGAAACTATTGGATTTGGATTTTAATAGTATTGATGTCATTTTTCATGGTGCTAAGGTTGTTAAAGAAAGCAGTACACCCCAAGTTATCAAAGTGCCATTTCTGACAAGTTGTTGCTTATAATCCCATGAATTAACTAACTGATAAACAAGGTAAGGGTTAACAAATTTTTTCACTCTAGATAGTGTTTTGAAATGTCTCAAAACCTCTAAATCTATGAGGAATTTAACCCAAACTATTGGGAACACCAAAAGCCCCAAATCACCTCTCCTAAACCCTTGATTCAAGGGTTTCTTCAATCTCAACCATTCAAGCTCTTCCAAGATCAATTGGTGATTGATTCACCATTCATGCAACAATATAAGACTACTCCAATCATAAAAAAAACATGCTATTCAAGCCAAACTACCACTTATATACTTGTGCCATGAATTTCAATGAAAAACTTCTCTGTTACAGCTAGTGATCACTTCCTCTCATCAAAATTTTGCAACTTCAAGATGATAAAACTATTATTCATGTTAGTGAACTTCATTTCATGGATTCTAGGCCTTTGAGTCCATAGTATGGTTATTTTTTACTTTATCATCTTAAAATGGAAGAAATTCCATGTTAAGAGTTTTTATCCCTCCTTAGCAGGTGTTTTGGGCCTTCATCATGTTGTGCCTTATTTTCTACCCCCTTCCCATCTTCTGTGCCTATTTAGGGCTTTATCTAGGCCTCCTCGGGCACTATTTTCCTCTCCCAGCTCATTTTCCAAGGGTCCTAAACCCCTGGGTCAAGGTCAACCTCGACCTTGACCTAGGTCAAAGTCAACCTCATCCTTGAACCAGGTTCCCCTTTTCATCAAAAAGTTTGTTGGATGCGGGGAGAAGTTCAAAAGTTTTTTTTTTTTGCTTCTAGGTCAACTGTTTCGGGCTTCAGAATGGTAAACCCTCAAATTATATTTAATATGGGTCCATTTATAGGGGTTTTCACTTAATGGGAATTTATTTCCTATATGTCCACCTCTCTAGAAGTTTGTGCCCTAGATTTGTATAAAATGAAGCCTTCCTCTCTCATTTCATCCATCTCTTTTTTCCATCAAGTGATCCACAAGTTATGCAATCTATCTATGATCATTTGATTTCAAGTTTTCCCTCAAGCATCATCAAGCATCCATTGTCAAGAATTCTAGCCTTCATCTACATTCAAGCATCCAAGTTCTCCATTGAAGATCAAGGATTCAAGCTTTCAAGCCTTTGAAGAGATTTGGTTCAAGCATTAGAGATTCATCATTCAAGCCCTAGATCTATCCATCATGATGGTATGATCTTCCTTCAAGATCCTTTGTTCATCTTCAAGATCTATTCATTCTCCTTTCAAGGTGGATTCCAAGCATACAATCATGGAGGTTTTGATTTACATTTGTTAGTGTTAAGTCCAAGCTTTCATATCAATATACTTGTTTACATTTCAAATGCAATTGCATATCTATTAAATATCATAGCTTCACTGTTAGATCTATTTCTACTACTTGCTAGCATTCTCTATTTCAATTCCATTTTAAAGGTTGATTCAAAACTGGGGTTTGACCAAGGCAAACCCCTCATCCAAATAACAAAAACCTTTTTTCTTGTAGGTACAAGTGCGGGATAGCAAATATAAGTGTAGATCTGAGTACCCTTTTTGGCAAACTTTTAGGATCTATGAACAGAATTTCTGTTAGAGCAGTGCAGGTCAAGGTCAACTTTTTGTGGTAAGATTGTACCCTGGGGTAAGATCTTACCCTGGCTTTGGGTCAAGGTCGACCTTCATCAGATCAAAAAAAGGTTTCTAGGCTTTCTCTATTTCTGTATTTCCAGCTCAGATCCAGTTGCAAAATTATTTGAAACTATACACAGACATCAAAAAACAACATTTTCCAAATTTGCCCTATTTTGAGGTTAGTATTTGTCTTCAATTCAATTAAATATTTCAATACATACTTTCCATAACAATATATAAGGTTTTCTCCTTCATTCATATTATCCATAGATTGATTCTTTTGTGCATTAACCTTTTGGTTGATCAATTTGGATCCCTCCTTTGGGAATTTGGATTTGGAGGTGGATCTTGTATTTCCCATCATCACAAATTTCACACTCCATATATATATATATATATATATATATATATATATATATATATATATATATATATATATATATCTTACATTTTGGTGAACCCAACAAGCTTACTCTCCTTTTTTTTTGGTGTTAGACCTTTTTTTTTATTGCATCAAGATTAGGTATAGTTTATGCTCTTACATTTTAACATTCAAAACACACAAAAAAAATCTATATATTCTATAAAATCCAAAAATATTTCTTGCATTTCATTTACTATGAAGATTTTTAAGATGCTTTGGTGTGTGGTAATTTTATTTATCATCCTCCTTTTAACATCTCTTTATCATACTTATGATGTTTATGAGAGTATCATTAACTTCATTATGTTGGTCACTCTTCATTTTTCACTTGCCTATGCTATTGTGAGATTGACCAATACTAGTCTTCCTACTTTCAAAACTTTCATTAAAGATGTATGTGGTGGACTTATTACTCTTTTGGATTATGTGAAGAATTTGGTAGATGATACACCATCTCCTAATCTTCCTAATCTTAATCCTATACTTCCTAATCCTATCCTTCCTAATCTAGTTCCTAATATTTCTAATCCTTATCTGATTACTAACATTCCTAATTCTCCATCTGCTATCCCTAGTTCTTCTCATACTTATGATGGGATTCAATCTATAATTCATGATACAGATGTGCAAGAATTCTTGGATTTACCTTCCCCTTCTTATCTAATCCAAAATGATATTAAAAGGAAGAGAAAATTAACTTCTTCTAAACCTATTATTCCACCTTACACAACTTTTACTCATGAACACAATAAACAATCACCTCCTATAGAAGCTTTACATGATATGTACACTACAAGATATAATATGATGACTAAACAAGGTTATAGAGGTTTAGGGCTTGGTGTTAATGAGCATGGTATCAAATATCCAGTTCACATACCCCCTAAATAGGATATGCATGGTGTTGGTTGTTCACAATCTCAATCCAAGGTGGTTGATGTTAATCATCATCCTCCTCTTCATGATCTACTCCCCACACCTACCTTAGAAAACCCTTATATTTGTCAAGAGGTGGCTAAGAAGGTATGTCTTGAGTTAATAAATTCCAAGAAAGAAATATTTAGACCTATGTTGATACATGCTCTACACAAATACAAATGTCCTTTTCATTATCGTAATACACATTTACTTGCTGATTGTGTGCATTTCAAGTTATATGTTAGAGAAAGAGCTTCTTTAGGAATTATACCTTATTCTCAAGAAGTTTACAATTTCTTCATAATTTTGATAAAAGGGATACCCCTCATTCTAATATATATAAATCTCCTCTCCTCTTATCTTAGGACTGGGGGCAAGAGGTATATTTTCATCCAGTCTCCTAGGATCCATTAGGCTTTTAGCATATATTTTGTCTTGATCTTAATTGACATTCTTTCTATCCTATCTCTCTATGGTTTTGTATTATGTTTATAATTATCATCCGTAGATTCTATTCAAGATATCTTTCCTAAGAAATTTTTTTTGCAATGGTACCCCTTGTCTTCATCGCTAGGAGCCAAGGTTCTTCCTTCTTTCTCTTTATCTAGGGATCTGCTTTCCTTAGCTTAGTGGCATTTGTTTATATTGCAATATTATTTCATTATAATGACTAAAGTTTTGGCTATGGATATCCTTTTATATGAGAGGTTGTTGTCCTAGGTCATCACCTCTTCTTTATTTTCCCAATGATATTCTTTATAAACTTTTAACCTTGCTTTGGTGTTAGGGTTATTTCCCTCAATTTAAAGATTCCTCTTCCTCTTGATTGCAGGGGGCTTGATGATTGAATCTTTGTTCCTACTTGGTTTATCTTTGAAAGATGATAGTTTATCTAAAAGAACTCCTCTATGGTGGGGGTCTTGTTGATAAGATATCTTTCTTTGAGGATACTTTTCCATGAGTGACATATCATTTTCACAATTATCTATACTCTTGGATGTAGGGGTCAATACCCTTCACTAAGAACATAGTGTACATTGTTGTTAACAGGATATCTCCTTATGTTGTGAAGTAGGTATCCTCATTCTCTTCCTTATCATATCTAGTAGATAGCCACAATAAGGAGGGGGGCATATATAGGGTCTCCCTTGTACTATAGTTTTTTATTTATATGCTAAATCCGCTGAAGGTAATGCACATAAGTTGCTAAATCCTGAAGAGACACACATTTTTCAATTTTCAATATGCTAAATCCTCTGTAGGTAATGCACATAAGTTGCTAAATCCTGAAGAGACATGCATTTTTCAATTTTCAATATGCTAAATCCTTTGAAGGTAACTCACATAAGTTGCTAAATCCTAAAGAGACATGCATTTTTCAATTTTCAATATGCTAAATCCTCTTAAGCTAATGCACATAATTTGCTAAATCCTAAAGAGACACGCATTTTTCAATTTTCAATATGCTAAATCCTCCGAACATAATGCACATAAGTTGCTAAATCCTAAAGAGACATGCATTTCAATATGCTAAATCCATGAAAGGTAACGCACATAAGTTGCTAAATCCTGAAGGGACATGCATTTTATATTCATAGTGATATAAGAAGTTGGATCTATGAGTATTTTAGAAGCCATCAAAAGACACATTATAATTGCAAACACAATTTTGGATGAACTATCAGGTTTTACTACCTGTTGGCCTCTCCCTATGGGGTGATTCATGGTAAGGTGGGCATCTTACAAGGTGAGGTAATCACTTTCTTTTTTCTCTCTTTTCGCTTTCATGCTAGTATTACTGGATCATGAAGCTATGTTATTTATAGTGTTGCTCTTTTCTTTCTTATGTAATCATTTATGATTTTATGATAGCTCTCCAAATATGATATTAGTATAGGAAACATTTTCTTAGCAAGGTTTCCTTTGCTAGTTGATTTGGGTTTGTTTTAGTACTAACCCCTCTTTTTTTTTGTTTCCACACCCTCGTACATGTATGTGGAGTTAGAATCCCTAGCTTGGGGGTTTGTTTCCTTAACTAAGTGTTATTCTATCTCGTTGCGAATCTACTTGAATCTTTCTTCTCCTTTACCACGAGCATGTTCGATTTCCATACTCCCGCTAAAGTGGGGGCTTAATGTATCATCTTAAAATGGAAGCACTTACATGTTAAGAGAATTTAGCACTCCTTAGGGAATTTTTTGGGCCTTCATCATGTTGTCCCCTATTTTTTGCCCCCTTCCCATCTTTTGTGCCTGTTTAGGGCTCTGTCTAGGTCTCCTCGGGCACTGTTTTCCTCTCCCAGCTCATTTTCTAGGGGTCCTGAACCCCTGGGTCAAGGTCAACCTCAACCTTGACCTAGGTTAAAGTCAACCTCATCCTTGACCCAGGTTCCCCTTTTTAATGGAAAGTTTTTTGGATTCGAGGAGAAGCTCAAAAGTTTGTTTTCCCACTTCTGGGTCGGCTGTTTCGGGCTTCAAAATGGTAAACCCTCAAATTATATTTAATATGGGTCCATTTATAGGGGTTTTCACTTAATGAGAATTTATTTCCTATATGTCAGCCTCTCTAGAAGTTTGTGCCCTAGATTTGTATAAAAGGAAGCCTTCCTCTCTCATTTCATCCATCTCTTTTTGCCATCAAGTGATCCACAAGTTATGCAATCTATCCACGATCATTTGATTTCAAGTTTTCCCTCAAGCATCATCAAGCATCCATTGTCAAGAATTCTAGCCTTCATCTACATTCAAGCATCCAAGTTCTCCATTGAAGATCAAGGATTCAAGCTTTCAAGCCTTTGAAGAGATTTGGTTCAAGCATTCAAGATTCATCATTCAAGCCCTAGATCTATCCATCATGATGGTGTGATCTTCCTTCAAGATCCTTTGTTCATCTTCAAGATCTATTTATTATCCTTTCAAGGTGGATTCCAAGCATACAATCATGGAGGTTTTGATTTACATTTGTTAGTGTTAAGTACAAGCTTTCATATCAATATACTTGTTTACATTTCAAATACAATTGCATATCTATTGAGTATCATAGCCTTATTGTTAGATCTATTTCTAGTACTTGCTAGCATTCTCTATTTCAATTCCATTTTAAAGTTTGATTCAAAGCTAGGGTTTGACCAAGGCAAACCCCTCATCCAAACAACAAAACCCTTTTTTCTTGCATGTACACGTGTGGAACAATGAATATAAGTGCAGATCTAAGTACCCTTTTCAACAAACTTTCAGGATCTGCGAATAGAATTTTCATTGGGGCAATGCAGGTCAAGGTTGACTTTTTGGGGTAAGATTGTACCCCACGGTAAGATTTTACCCTGGCTTTGGGTCAAGGTCTACCTTCATTAGATCGGAAAAAGGTTTCTGGGTTTTCTCTATTTCTGTATTTCCAGCCCAAATCCAGTTATAGAATTTCTCGAAACTGTACACAAACATCAAAAAACAACATTTTCCAAATTTTCCCTAATTTGAGGTTAGTATTTGTCTTCAATTCAATTAAATATTTCAATACATACTTTCCATAACAAAATATAAGGTTTTCTCCTTTATTCATATTCTCCATAGATTCATTCTTTTGTGCATTAACCTTTTGGTTGATGCATTTGGATCTCTCCTTTGGGAATTTGGATTTGGAGGTGGATCTTGTATTTCCCATCAAGGTTAATCCATTGTGTGTGAGGGTATAGTCATGTTAAATGACTCTCAAAGCCTTCAAAACCTATGAATTAAGAATTAAGGAACACAACAAAAACCTTAAACTCCCCATGATACATGAAGTGGTTATCCTTCTCATGATGTAGTTCATGAAAGCCCTCTCCCCAACATTTGATATTAAGAGTAAATTTGAGGCTCATAAGACATAGGGACATTTTTCCAACCTTCACAACATCTTTTACAAGCCTCTAAAGAAAATGCACTTTGTTTCTTTGTTTTTTTATTCTTGGTGTTTTTTTTCTTTGTGTTCTTTGTTGTTCGGCTATTGACCTAGGGAAACATAGTCAAGCTTCACATGCAATTACCTTCTTCTAACAAAACAACTTCATATTAGGAGATTTGATGATAATATTATTGCATTACAATGATATGTCTTAGAAAGGGTATTATATATAACTTTACTTAAGAATCTCTCAATACAATACATATTCCCCCCATATCTTATTCAAATCATATTTAATTCATTACTAGGGCAGGTAACCTATCATGGAGGAATCGATGCACACTCACCAAGCCTCTTGTGGTTAGGTTGCATAAGTGTGTGAATAGGCATGGTATGTGTATGTTTTCCTTACCAATAGATAAAACTAAATAAAGATATAATATTTTTATATAAATATAGACTAATTAAATAATTGAGAGAGTTTGGATCAATATTTGATTATATAAGTCAGACCTAGCACAAGAGTGTGCTACTTGTTGTTAAGAGAACACATTCAAATCAAAATGAGTCCAAACTAAATGGGAATTGGCTCAAATTATCTATCAAACATATTGTACAAAACATTGTAATGTACTAAGCTCTATGAAGAAAAAGTGTCCCAAGCTTTGAGATAAATTTGCACCTTACACTTTGGAAATGAATTTATATCCTATGTGTATGCACATATAGGCATATGTGTGTATTGATATTGGAAAAGTTTGAAGCAACAACAAAAATATAAAAAATGATAGCTTCAGGGGAGCCTTGCACCAACCAAACAAAAAATAAAAGTCTAGAATGTGAGGGTATCATTTTTTATTTTCTTTCTTGGAGAATGCTATAACATTAAAGATGCAGTCACTTTCTTTTAACTTTTGCCTCTTTAATTATATGGAATTTCAACCATGTTAAACCAATTTTTTTTTGTAGCTCTATAGAAATCAACTGATACATATAAATCTACTCATCACTCAACTATGGAATAATCACAACTGCACACTTACAAATGGATGCCTTTGATGCCTTTTTTGGCTAGCCATGCTCAATGAGAGGTGGATGATGGCATAGAGAATCCAAATTTCTACCATCTACGTTTGCTATAAAGATTATTTTCTATGGTGTAGAGAAGTGGATATCTCTACCCTAAACTTTTCTTTCATGCTTAGTCTTCTGATGTATGCATTTCATCCTTGTCACTTTAGGAGTGACATTTAATAGCAATCCATTTATCTTTCCACTCTTTCACCTTATTATTTTTATTGTATTTAAGTCTAGTGCCTTGGTTGATATTCTGGAGACAGTAACTGGTAGGGTATAGTCAATTTAATAGTAGTTTGACATAAAATATATGAAGGCTACTTAGTTTATCTTAGGGATGGAGATAATTTAATTTTAACTTTGGTTGTGTTAAAGGAACTATGTTGACTTTATTTTGTAGTTGTTTAACATGAGAGTTTGTAGATTAATAGGAGTTCACATTTTTATGGGAACATATCATTCAATTAAGCATTAATGCCCATCTATATCTAGTGAGATAGACATAACTCATGTACCTCATGCTAGTGTGCTTGGATACCTTGTATACACTATTTTGAATTAGACTAGACATTATCCAAATAGTGAGTATTTATTGAGAAACTTTTATGGCTAATCTTAGTCAAATCTTCCTTCATGCTAGCAGTCTAGAGAATTAGACCTTTATTAAGAATTCATCATATCAGATAAAGTATGTTTAAGAATTGTTGGGACTGGTCCTTTGGCATGTATTAAACAAAATAGAATTTTCAGCATATTATTATCATTCTATTTCTTTGTTGTAAACATGTCATTGGTTCATTTTTGTAATTTTTTTTGTGTCAAATGCATTTAAAATAAAGGTCTAATTCTGTAAACTACTAGCAAAAAGGAAGATTTGACCTAGCCAAATAAAGGTCTAATTCTATAGACTATTGGTCAGACAAATCTTCATTGTCTTCTTTATATACTAGCATTTAAATGGAACATTAAGCATAGTAATAATATGATTAATTTATTAGTAATTGGCAGATTAAGCATATTATTACTATGTAGAGTAAGGGCCAAGTTTGCACACACAAGCAAAATTCCAGTGCCCTATAGAATTAGTCTAACAGTAAATTTATAACAATGTAGATAAGAATCAATTTGTAATTACTATGCATTAAACATGCTAAACTAATAAAGGTGTTATCTCCATTTAATTTTCCAATTACTAATAGATTAAGCATATTATTACTATGCTTTATGTTCCATTTAAATGCATTTAACACAAAAAACAAATTTACAAAACTGAACCAATGTCATGTTTACAACAAAGGTCTAATAGAACACCCAACAATTCTTAAACATACTTTATCTGATATGATGAATTCTTAAACAATTAAGGTTGGAGTAGACATAGTTATCACATAGTTTTTTGTGTGGTACAAGGAAGATTCGGCTAGGTCAAATCTTCCTTCATGCTATCAGTCTACAAAATTAGACCTTTATTAAGAATTCATCATATCTGATAAAGTATGTTTAAGAATTTTTGGGACTAGTCCTTTGGCGTGTATTAAATAGAATAGAATTTTCAGCATATTATTATCATTATATTTCCTTGTAAATATACCATTGGTTCAGTTTTGTAAAACAAATTGTGTTAACATTCCATTGGTTCAGTTTTGTAATTTTTTTTTAGGAACAATCTGGCCAAGGGCCAGATCAATACTGCTCGCAATCTCATTGCCAAAGTGGCCAAAGACTATGTCAGGCTAATAAAATATGGGGATTCTCTTTACCGCTACAAATCTTTGAAGGTTGATGCACTTAGATGGATGTGTAGCATTTTTAAGAGAATTGGACCGAGTTTGGCTTACCTCGAACAGGTGAGGCAACATATGGAAAGGTTGTTGTCTATTGACCCAAATACCAGGACTATTTTGATCTGTGGTTACCCTAATGTTGGCAAGAGTTATTTTATTAATAAGATTACTAGGGCGGATGTGGATGTGCAACCTTATGCTTTTACTACTAAGTCTATGTTTCTCAAGCATACTGATTATAAGTACTTGAGGTATCGGGTTATTGATACCCCTGGTATTTTGGACCACCCCTTGGTGGATAGGAACACCATTGAGATGCTCAGTATTATTGCCTTGGCTCATTTGAAGGTGGATGTTTTGTTTTTCCTTGATGTTTCGGGGTCATGTGGTTATAGTATTGCGCAATAGGTAGCTATGTTTCACAGCATAAAACCTCTATTTTCCAATAAGCCTCTTATTGTAGTTTGTAATAAGATTGATTTGCAACCACTAGAGACACTACTGGAGGAGGATGCAAAATTGGTTGCAGAGATGAGATCTGAGGCTAGGAGAAATATGGGTGGTTTCTTTAGGAATTAGGAGGGGGGAGATGATGGCACGCTACTCTCTATGAGTGCTTTGAAGGAAGAAGGGGTGATTGCTGTGAAGAATGTGGCATGCGAGATGTTATTGGAGTAGAGAGTGGAAATTAAGATGAAGTCAAAGAAGATCAGTAGTTGTCTCAATAGGATTCATGTTGTAATGTCCAATCTGCGAGATGGGAAAGAGAGGCCCCCTTGTATTCCTCAAGATTTTTTGGATGCCAGGGCGTGTTCTACCAAGGAGGCCATAAAGCTAGAGAAGGATGTTGAGAATGAAAATGGTGGGGCTAGAGTTTACTCTACAAGCTTGAAGAAGCGGTATATTTTGGAAAATGAAGAGTGGAAAGAAGATGGTATTCCTGAGATCATGGATGGACATAATGTTGCAGACTTTATTGATCCAGATATCTTGCAAGGGCTTGAAGCACTAGAGAGGGAAGAAGGGCTTAGGATGGAAGCTAAGGGTGATGAGGATGATGAGATGGAGGAAGTAGAGTTGAATCCTGATGAAAAGGAAGCTCTAGCTGCAATTAGGAAGAAGAAGAAGATGCTTATCATCAAACACAGATTGAAGAAGAGTAATGCAGAGAGCATGCCTACCATACCAAGGAAGTTTGACAAGAACAAGGAATATGGCTTAAACAGAATGGGAAGACATCTTTCTAGCCTGGGCTTGGATCCTTCGACAATTAGCTTCATAATAAATGAAGTAGATGAGAGATGAGAAAATAGCTTCCCAAGAGAAATCTCATAAATGAACTATGTGTACCCCAATTTCTGTGCCCTCTGCATGGACCTAAATGATATATTTGAAACAACAAGGGTAAGGCTTAAAGAAGTTAATTTTTCATCATAGTCTGTAGTTGTTACAGCAACAAAACATCAAGCACCATCTTCAGCACAATATGATCACTAGATAGGTCTGTATGTTTTACGAAGTTTTGTTTTTGTGGATAAAACATACAGATCTGTCTAGTGATCATATTGTGCTGAAGGTGGTGCCTGATGCTCTACCGCTACAAAAACTATAGACTGTGATGCAAAATTAACTTCTTTAAGCCTTACCCTTGTTGTGTCAAATATATCATTTAGGTATACACAGAGGGCATAGGAATTGGGGTACACATAGTTCATTTATGAGATTTTTCTTGGGAAGCTAATTGCTCATCTCTCATCTACTTCATTTATTATGAAGCTAATTGTCGAAGGATCCAGACCTAGGCTAGAAAGATGTCTTCCCAAACACATAAAGAACATGCACATAAACATGACAGCTGAGAAACATAAATGTAGATATCACAACAGTTGAGAAACATAAATGTAGGCATCATGGTCATAATTTTTTGGAGACAACATAATTGAGTTGTAAACCTAGATGATGCAAAGCAACTACTACTCCTTCGGTTCCAAGTTGACACTATAGAATCCAAAAACCATAGATAAGGAATAAATTTAGAGAGTGGAGGAGGGCCATAATGACCAAAATAATACCCAACAAACCTCAAGTTAAATGAGGCAACTGCAAACATTTTAATAGATTTTCATTATTAAATAATGAAATTTGCATATAATAGTGTTCTAAGACCCCTCATTGCATGATTTATTATTGTAAGACCCCTCTAACTTACGCATCTACAAAATGAAACTACAACCTATTGGGATTGAGACAAACCTTATAAAACAATAGCAGCTAAGAAGGATCGATTGCCAACATCTGTTGAATACAAGGTCCTCCAACAGATGTATTCAACAAATGTTGGCAAGCGATCCTTCTTAGTTGCAGTTGTTTTATAAGATTTGTCTCAATCCCAATAGGTTGTAGTTTCATTTTCTATACGCTTAAGTCAGAGGGGGCTTAGAACACTAGTATATGCAAATTTCATTATTTAATAATGAAAATCTATTAAAATGTTTGCAGTTGCCTCATTTAACTTGAGGTTTGTCCTGTATTATTTTGGTCGTTACATGGCCTTGTATTATTTCAGTTGTTATGGCTCTCCTCTACTCTCTAAATTTATTCCTTATCTATGGTTTTTGTATCCTGTAGTGTCGACTTGGAACCAGAGGAGTAGTGGTTGCTTTACATTGTCTGGGTATACCACTCAATTATGTTGTCTCCAAAAAATTGTGACCATGATGCCTACATTTATGTTTCTCAGTTGTTGTGTCCCAAGACCCCTTATGACCCTTTACGACCCTTTACAATCCCTAAGAATACATCTTAGAGGTCTTTAAATGTTATAAAGGGTCATAAGAGGCTCTTAGGAGGTGCCAGATGAGCTTCCACCTTCATGTGGTTAGCCTTGCTAAGTAGACAATGTTAAGCTATTCTCAAAACAAAGAGAAGCTCAATAATTTAAGATCTCAGTCCATGAACAAAATAATTAGACTTACTATCCAAATTGGACAAATTATTTTTGTTGTACATGGCACTTGGAGTCAAGTGTGTCTCTAAAAATTGTGAGATTTCCATATTCTTTAAGTGTTCTGTCACAATTTTATTTGTCAAAGATTGAATTAGGGATTAAGATTTTTCTCACAATTTTATTCATACATTGATGAGAATCAATGATGGAGAGTTTTTAGATTTTGAGATGATGTATATGCATTAGAGGCCAGAAGGGATTTTTGTGAAGATTTGCTAGCTGTGGAGATTTTCTAGAGTGACTATATACATACAAGGGTTTCCAAATTGAGTACCAGTGCAGAGATGATGATTTAGTAACCTACATCTATAAAACCTTCACAAATATTCCTTCTTTGGCCTTCACCCATACCTCTTCTCAGAATCTATAAATTTTGCATACTGTTAGAGTAAAGTATTAATTATATTAATTAACTTTACTCCCTTCTTAAGATGTGAACTCATTTTTCTTTAGTTAAATGCACATGCACCAATTTTTTTAAATATAAACTTGCATGCATTAGTTATGTAATAGCTAAACTAATTATTAAATGCACTAGGGTTTGCCTTTCAAGGCTTTCGATCTCCTTTATAAGGATGATCCATTGTACATTCTATTCATTCATTATTTTGAGGATATTTTCTTCTTCATATTCTGAGTCAAACCTGTGCCCTCTTCTTGTCTCTACTTCCTTGTAACAAGTTTTTGTATGCAGGTGATCTTCAGGTTTTGTGGATTTATATTTCTCAAACCCTACATGGTATCAAAGCCTAATCTGCTACAGCTTGTTCGCGTTTGAAGGATTCAAATTAGGACTTTTTTGGTTATTTTTTATTGAAATTAGGGGGTCCCTAAATTTTGGTGCACTTTGAGCTCAAACGGACCTCACCGTTGAGCTCGCAGCATCCAAAAACCCCTATTTCGATATAAAACATGTCAAATTTGGAGAACTTTGCATTTTGGGGTATTTTTTTAGTACCAAACAACTTGACATGCTTCTTGAGGCAAAATTTATATGTACTGGCATGCTTCTAGATGTAAAATTCTCTTTTTCAGCATGCAAATCATGGTAAAAAAAAAATTCTCTATCACGCAAATTAAAATTTAAAAAAAATAGCACGCAAATCGAGACAAAAATTTGAAAATGTCTACCATTGATCCCGAGGCGCGCATGCGATTTTGAAAAAAAAAATTTGTTTTCCATTTTGGGCAGTGATGGCCATTTGGATGTCAAATTTAACCCTGTCATTTGATGATGTCAGCATGCATCATCATCATTTGCACCATTTTTGAGCCCTCTCGCGCACCAGTTGGTATTTTGCTCATATCTTGAGCATACGGCATTAAAACTGGGAAAACAAGATATCGTTGGAAAGCTCGTTTCGAGCTCTATCTAGATCTGGATGTTTGAATTTCTAATTTTGCTTTCTTAATGGTGTTTTTTATGTCAAATCCATATGTTCAGTTTTGCACTCTGGAAGCTCTATCTTGCACATCCAGACTCCATTTTGGGAAAGCGAGGTATCGTTGGAAAGCTTGTTCTAAGAGCTTTCTAGTTCTATGAGTCATTTTTAGAGATTCTACTCTAGGTATAATTTATTCATTTTTTTCCACTTCTGCACTCTGGTGGATATCTTGGATGTTACAGGTCCTGAGATATCTTCCCTTTAAGGGATGACTCTTCTTAGGCTATTCTTTTGTTTCAACAGCCTTCTCTCTTATTTGAGCAGTGTATACTTCATTTTTGTAGCATTCTTTTATGCACATGCACTGAGATAAAGTGTCATTTTCTTGCATGCTTGGAATCTTGAACATGTTTGTGATATTTGTACTTGCACTCCATTATAAAGTGTCATGGGGGGGTTTGATGTTTGCCTTTGTTTTCCATCTACCTTTGTCAAGTGAGTGTTCCTTCCATGACATTAGCCTTAGGGTATCTTTATTTATGCATGTGCTTTCTATGCACCTTCAATGTTCCTGGTTCTTCATGATGTAGTTCTTATTGACACTCTTTTCAGTGTACCTATCACCTCTCTCTTGTCAGCATTATGGGGGGTTTCTATTGATCATTCTTCTTCCTTGGTTCGATAGTGTGAGCTATGTATTCAATATTTATTCCTATGTACTAGGCGAATGCAGTGGCTAGGTACCTATGCATTTTAGTGAGATGGATCATTTACCATATAGACACTCTTTCTTTCCTACTTTTGGATGCACTCTTCTAGCTTTGGTTGATCAGCTCTTCAGGTTTTTGGTGTTTATGCCATATGTATTCGAGTTCAGGCATTTTCCTTTTTTTGCCTCTTGATTTGAGTAGTGTCATTTGAGGGCACTCATGCAGATTACAATCTTCTCTACCTAGTCATATTTCTATGGAGGATCTTCAGATCAGTAGTTACTTTTTAACAGAGTTTGCATCTTTTTGCTTCGGTGATGTTCTACATGTTCATTCTTGTTCCTATTTTCTGGAACATTCCTAGTTTTGGAGGCTTCTTTAGTCCTTCCGATTAGTCTTTGTCTCTTTTTGGAGTAGAGTTTTTCTCATGTGGTTTTCTCTATTTCTCCACTTTATAGAGACTCTCTTTTGTACTTGGGTACCTCATTAGGCCCTGTTGTCGGGACCCATTTTTATGCTTTCAGCACTGTAGTTGCCTTTGCTTTCTTCTTGCATTGTTTGTAGCGGCATTGTTGCTCATCTTAAGGGGAGGTGTTAGAGTAAAGTATTAATTATATTAATTAACTTGACTCCCTTGTTAAGATGTCAACTCATTTTTCTTTAGTTAAATGCACATGCACTAGTTGTTTTAAATATAAACGTGCATGCATTAGTCATGTAATAGTTAAACTAATTATTACATGCACTAGGGTTTGTCTTTCAAGGCTTTCGATCTCTTTTATAAGGATGATCCATTGTACATTCTATTCATTCATTATTTTGAGGATATTTTCTTCTTCATATTCTAAGTCAAACCTTTTCCCTCTTCTTGTCTCTACTTCCTTGTAACAAGTTTTTGTATGCAGGTGATCTTTGGGTTTTGCGGATTTGTATTGCTCAAATCCTAAAGATATTGTTTCTCATCCATGCATGAAATGTGTTAGTGATCGTATAAAATTACTTAAAACTAGTAAAGGGTGCTGAGAACAACCTCTGGATTACAAAGGGATTCCATTTTGGTGTAGGAGGTATTTTCAAATAGGGAATAAAGTTTCCCAATGCTCCAAGCAAATAATTTCCAAGGTTGCATCCTGGTGGAAAGACGTCTCACACCATCATTATATGGTGGAGAAGATTGTGAAGTAGTGAAGGAGTTTTTCTCAAGCTGTGCATAGTGAGACATCGAATCAAGAAATTGGAAATGCATGTAAAGTGACCAATGTTATGAAGGGAGTAGATGGTTTGGATGATGGGAAGAGTGCTAGATAGGTAGCAGCCACACTAGAGGGCAGAAAAAAGAAAAGACATGTTGGGTCTCAAGACAAGGTGGATGAGCGATCAGATGATCATCTGCATCAACATGGGAAGTTTGGCTTGGTGTGGATTGTATTTTAGGGGATAATCTTGGGGATTGGCAAAATGAGGCAGCCAAATTGGAGGATGGGTGGGAATCTATAAAAGGGAGAAAAATGAAAAATAAAAATCTTTTGACATGATCCTTCATTCTCAAAAAAAGGGTGGACTTTAGAGAAAACTGTGGAGGTGCTTTCTTTCTTTCTTCTAAAGCTTGTGTGATTGATGTGGGTTTACCGAATATTTGGGGAGATAGCTCTCCTAAATGTAGCTATCCCTGGTTTGGGCTAGGTTATAACCCATTACAATTAATAAAATTACCAATTACCATTTAAAAAATTAGTAAAGTAACATAACAAAATACACAGTGATATATATTAATGCAAAGTATAACACCTGAAGATAAATATCTAGACTCATCATCAAGTAGGATGTCGTTGGTGATTACTCTAGATATTTATCTTCAGTTGTTTTTTTTTAACATTCTATTATTAGTCAAAATTTTGACCAACCTTGGTTGAAACCCTCACAAAGAGTGGTCTAAATATCGACCACTTTGTGTCGAAATTTAGCATCGTGGGTTTGGCATCTTGGTTGGACAGGCTAAAGATTTTGACCTGCTTTGGTCAAAAGTTTGACCTAATGACTTCCTAATCGTAGATGTGAGTTTCAACCTACTTTGGTTGAAAGTTTGACCTAATGACTTCCTAACTACAGATGTGAATTTCAACCAAGATTGGCATAGAACATTCTACCTTAACAACAATATGTCAAAAATTTGACCATTTGTAGATTATTCGACCAATTTTGGTAGAAAATTTGACCAACTGTCCATCGAAAATAGGTGCCAATTTTACTAGTGATAGTTTTAATGTTACTCAATTGAAATGAGAAACATTGGGTACCTTTCAATCCATTCATCGTGGTATCAATTTTTTTGCTCCATTATCTCTAGTTGTCTAGGTAAACTCTAGTGACAACCCCATTTCACCCACAGATTCCCTCGAATATTCCCCAACACACCTGACCAAAGTGTCCCTAAAGCTCACTAAGAAACATTGGGGAGCGATATTTTTTGGGCATATCTCAGAGCTCATGAAAGGTATCAATGAATCATTAGATGCTAAAGGACCATGTTATGGAGGCCTATAATTACCCATCTCATTTTTGGGAGATTCCTCTTTGTTTTAATTTGGCATCCCTATCTCAGTTTATGTCAAAAGTTGCAATGTTTCTTAATTGAAATTAGTAATATTCAATATCTTTCAATCTGTTTGATGTGGGCTCAAATCATCTACTCCAATAGCTTTGGTTGGATAGGTAAACACTAGTAATAACCCCATTTCACCCACAGAGTCCCTCGAACATTCACGAGCACACCTCACCAAAGTGTCCCTAAGGGTCACTAAGCAACATTGGGTAGCAATCTTTCTTGGGGCATATCTCAGAGCTCGTGCGAGGTATAAATCTTTAAGTTCTATAAGATCATGTTATGGATGCCTAAAATTACACATCTTATTTTTGGGAGATTCCCCTTCATTTTAATTTGGCATCCCTATCCTAGTTTATGTCAAAAGTTTCAATATTTCTCAATTGAAATGAGCAACATTAGGTATCTTGTACTCCATTTTTGTGGGATCAAGTCATTTGATCCATTAGCTCCAATTGGTCAGGTAAATTCTAGTGACAACCCCATTTCACCCATGTAGTCCCTCGAACATTCTCTAGCACACCTGACCAAAGTGTCCCTAAGGGTCACTAAGCAACATTGGGCAGTGATCTTTCTTGGCGCATATCTCAGAGCTCATGCAAGGTATTGAAAAATCATCAATTGCTAAACGACTATATTATGGAGGCCTACAATTACCCATATCATTTTTGGGAGATTCCCCATCATTTTAATTTGGCATCCTTATCTCAGTTCATGTCAAAAGTTGCAATGTTGCTCAATTGAAATGTGCAACATTGGGTATCTTCCAATCCGTTCATCATGGGATCGAATCATTTTCTCCATTAGATCCAATTGGTTTATTAAATGCTAGTGACAACCCTATTTCACCCATAGAGTCCCTTGAACATTCACAAGCCCCCTAACCAAAGTGTCACTAAGGGTCACTAAGCAACATTGGGCAGCAATCTTTCTTGGGGTATATCTCAAAGCTTGTGTGAGGTATCAATGAGTTTTTATGTGCTATAGGATTATATTATGGAGGCCTAAAATTACCCATCTTAGTTTTGGTATATTACCCTTCATTTTAATTTGGCATCCCCATCTCAGTTTATGTCAAAAGTTGCAATGTTGCTCAATTGAAATGAGAAACATTGGGTATCTTTCAATTTGTTCACTATGGTATCAAATCACCTACTCCATTAGCTTGGTTTGGCCTAGTAAAAGCTAGTGACAACCATGTTTCACCCATAGAGTCCCTCAAACATTCATGAGCACACCTAACCAAAGTGTCCCTAAGGGTCACTAAGAAACATTGGGCAGCAATCTTTCTCAGGGCATATCTTAGAGCTTGTGCGAGGAATCAACAAATATTCATGTGTTACAAGACCATATTATAGAGACCTAAAATTACCCATCTTAATTTTTAGATATTCCCCTTCATTTTAATTTGGCATCCCTATTATGATTTATGTCAAAAGTTGTAATGTTCCTCAATTAAAATGAGAAACATCGAGTATCTTTCAATTCATTAGTCATGGGATCAAATCATCTATTCCATTAGCTCCAGTTGGCTAGGTAAACATTAGTGACAATCCCTTTTCACCCATGAAGTCCCTCAAATGTTCATGAGCACACCTAACTATAGTGTCCCTAACAGTCACTAAGAAACATTGGGCGGCGATCTTTCTTGGGGCATATCTTAGAGATCGTACAAGGTATTGATGAATCATTAGGTGCTACAGGACCATATTATGGAGAGATAAAATTACCAATCTCATATTTTTGGAGATTCCCCTTCATTTTAATTTGGAATCCCTATCTCGGTTTATGTCAAAATTTGCAATGTTACTCAATTGAAATGAGCAACATTGGGTATCTTTCAATCTATTCGCACTAGGAATGAATCATCTACTCCATTTTCTCCAATTTCTTAATTAAACACTAGTAACAACCCTATTTTACCCATGGGGTCCCTCAAACGTTCACGATCACACCAAACCAAAGTGTCCCTAAGGGTCACTACGCAACATTGGTAAAATCAGGTATTTCACACTTTTCACCAACTTTTTCCAAAATAATTGCTAAAAAAAATACACTTCCAGATACCCTTTTGGAATTTATTCAACATATCCAAAAACTAGATACTATTATTTTGGACCAACACACAGGACCAATACCTTGCAATTCTTAAATTAAGCCAAATGAGCCCAAAATAGTACAAATTTACAAAGGAACTATATCAAATACATATGAAAAGAACCCCAAACCATTAGAAGGCATTTATTTATGATTCCAAACCAAGGAATTTATGGTTTTTAATGGATACCATGCTCTCATATTCTCCCTACTCACGTACCTTCACTTTTAGGCCTTAAAACCTAGGGCTTTCTTAAAATGCACCTTATAATCACTTAAAGACTCTAAAATTTTTTGGTTCACCATCCATTCAACATATTTAAACTAATTCCATCATAAAAACAAATCCTCCTTAAAGAAGATCTCTCAGACCTTCATCATAGCATCATCCATGCACCCTTTTCACAAGCAAACTTCCACCCTAGGGTATCATCCATTTTTGTAGGAGGACATGTCCTTCATGTGATATTATTCACTATTTTGGGCTATATATGAATGTAATAATAATTTTCATGGCCACATAATTTTGTAATAAGGCCTTTTGTGCCATTAATGTTTTTAGGTGAAAGGGAAAGTTTAAAATTGGGTATTCATCCATGCTTGGTCAAAGATGGTCAACCTATGCCAATGGATGTGCTATTGATGTCAACATGATTTTTGGTATAAAATGGGCTCATGTTTCATGTTTGAGGGAACATGAATCACCTACGAATGGTCAAGGCTTCTAATAAGGCCAAATTATCAAAAAAATTCAAAATTACAAAAGTTGCAACTTTGCAAGTTTTTACAAAATGTTATGTTTCAATAGCTAAACAATTTGAATAGAAGTTAGGTCAGTTTCTTTGGTTGGAAAAATATTATTCCACACCTATAAGGACATTTTAAAATGTAATCATGGAGTTAACGAAGAAATATGTGGAGTTTGTGTGCCAAAAAGTTTAGTCTTTAGTGTAAATTTGTTACAAAGATCTTTATGGATTTGTATAGATTCATTTGGTGCCAAATAATAAATTTGGAGTTAGAGGAATGAATTATATTTATTTTTGTTTTTATTTTAGGTCTTTAAGTGCTATGAGTAGGAAGATTCATTCAATTTTTTAGTTGCAGGTCACTAAACCCTCATAACCAAGGTTTCAGCAATAAATGGGCAATAGCTCTTAATTCCATGATTGTAAAATTCTCTTATTTAGTGAAATGGGGGATTTCCAAGTGTACCTTAAGTTTCAGGTGGTATTGTCCATGGCACAAGAGAGATCCTAGGTTTTTGGAGGCAATTAGGGACTAGGCATCCCTATGTGAATAGTCATATTGTGAGTGGAATTGAAGTGCAGTGAGATTGTATGCAAGAACATGCCCAAAACAATGATGGTTGATGAGTATTAGGATCAAGGAGGACCCTTTAGAATTTTTTTTTAATTATAAATTTTGGATATGATACTATTCCTTTGTAAATGTGCAATTGGGCCTAGAAGCCTAAAATCTAGGGCTTCTAGTTAAAGTGCTCAATTGGTGGAATTTGTAGCCATAAATTTGAAATATTGTAGGCCTCTAAAAAGGGTATTTGAATCCAAATTTTTCTTGAGGTTTTTTATGGAATAATTTTGTGTTGAGCTCAATTTACCCGATTAGGAGGGCTAAAAATATTAGGTCTCTACTAGGCCTAACTAAGGGATTCATGGTCTAGGGTTTCTAGGATTATACCAAAAGGTATAAATGGTGTAGTTAGAACATAAGTGTGTGGGACATGTCTCTAGCCTATAGTGGGTTTGTGTAAGAGAAGATCCTATTTTGCTAAGGGTAAAGTGCATAAAAGGGAATCTAGGTTGTGGATATGCAAGTGTAGATGAGGGAACTAATCAAGTGGGGTCGTGGATTGTCTTGGAAGGAGTCCTATGAGAGGGATCTAGACAAGTCCAATCCTAGTTTAAGTTTGGTTGGAAATATTTGGGAATAGATGTGTTGTGAGGATCCTATTGGTGAAAGGACTCAACCTAGGTTGGAAGTGGTTTAAGCACCTTGCCCTTTGCATCAACCATCCATTCAATGATCCTTCCTGTAGAAAAATCTATTAGTATACATTAATATAAATATTCCATAAACCAATCTACAAGAAATATCAACCATATAAACCACCCATTAATATTCATCTTCCTATGACCCTTATTTGGTCAATTAGGACAATTTGACACAATAGACAAAATCATTACATATTTTGGCTTCTCATGCCTTATTACATAAAATTAAGTCACATATGACTTTGATTAAATTATCCATGCCAAAATGAATTTGATGAACATGTTTCAATTCTCTTATATTAAATAATGAACAAACATATTTGATCAATTGCAAAAAGTTACGTTTTGAAGTACAAAGATATGCAGACAATGAAAAAATTGGATCAAATTTCAAGTTTCATATATATCAAAATGAACAATAATCGTACACATTTTTAAAAATGGAATACATGCTAGATCAATAATAGAGTTACAAAAAGTTGACATCTACTATGTCAACATTCATATAGACAATACAAATGTCGAATATATATATATAAATGTCATATTATGACCACAAATACATCTATATATCTCTAGATCAATATCTATAACTGTGTTGGATCATCAAAATTGAGTCTCTTCAAATTAATACGTGGCTCGTTGGGTGTCTACACAAAAAATTCAAATGCTAAATAGATATATTATCTCCAAATACTATCAAAATAACTAAATATTGGACTATAATTTGTTGGCAATTGAATTATTGATTACCTCATCTCTTTCTTCTACACTTGGGCTATGTAGTAATATTGATGGTCCCCTTCATGGGCAAAGACTCCTAACAAATGGAATGGTAAATAATCTGTAGGAAGTCGCGAAGGAAGCTATAATAGGTAAAAGATAATCATTACAAGTTAATAACCCAAAGTTGATGTCAAACACTAAAAAAGTAAACATGTGTGTACTCATATCTAAATCCATATATTTAGCATATATATATGATAATTTCCTGTATGAAAATCATAACATATATCATAGTCATAGAGAAGGATTTCTAAGATATTTTGAACAAACAGGAATGCAATCAAAAGTGAACATAAAAGTTTACCTCTTCCCACTCCTGAACATCTGCAGCATCTGATGCATTCATTAATTTTGTAAAACCCAACTATTTTTGTATATAGAAAAAACAATGCATGTGCATTCATCAATTAGTATACGTGTACATGTTTAATCATAATAAATTTTAACAAATAAACTTAAATTGTACTAAATTACCTTTAGTACTTTGGGTGTCCTCAAGGATTTCTTTTTTCATCCTGATGTTTTGGAGCCAAGTGGGGTACCCTAGTAGAAACAAAATTAACATAAAGAGAAACTAATATGATAACACATGGGTTTAATTAAAATTATAAATAAGAGGTGTGAAAAATATGATACCGCAAATCTCTCTAGGTCAAAGCCAATTGTAGAAAGCATCACATCATCAATTTTGGACATCTAAACCCTAGACAAGCCCTATAAAACATTAAATAAATATACATATTAAGAAAATATATCTTGACACTAAGAAATTATTCTATTTTTATGGATATTTAAAAACTATACCTCAGGTGTCGAAGCTACCCATGCACGTATTGTTGAATGAACACTTTATGGTGTACTTGTAGTATCACTTGTTGCACCCTGCAATGCATATTATTCATATATCAATTTAATTTGTTCTCTAAATAAAAATTTATTTACTTTTATAAGATTTAGGTGATTAATTAATAACATTTCAAAACATAAATAAACATACCTGCATTTGTCTCATAGAAAACACCATCATCAATAGGTTTTTTATGAGGGCCACATCCTCAACAATGAATGTCTGGCATCTACTCCCACAATGTGTACACAAATAGGATGTTGAACCATCCTCATTTGCATCGGTGTCTACCCCAACACATATACCTTGACAACTGGGGTACATATGCTCAATGGGTTGGGCTGAGCCAAATGGAGCATCTGATGATGATGGAGGTGGTACAAGTGTTTATCCACCCTCTACCTTGACTAACTATGTGACATGCTCAATAATGACATCATTCAATGATGTATCTTCCTAAAGGGTCTGTAAATATATAGAATCCTTCACTACTACCGGGACCGCAACATGAACTATGGTTTTTTTAGCTAGATGCCTCCTATGTTGTGGCTCTACCACCCTATGGACCTTAGCTCTATCATGTACAGAGCCTCTCTCTCTACCTTGGAACTATCGGATGTCAAAGTAATTTAGATTCTCACTGAGGATAAACTCACAATATAGCTTTCTCAAAAAATATAAAGCCACCCCCCCCAATTATTACAGGGTGCTTGGTCAAACACCATATACCACCTATCCCAAAATGCAGCTCTCATCCTATTATGAACACACCAATGTATGGGAAACTAATTCATAGTTACTTCTAGGGAGTTACTACTAATAGGATCAGTGAAAAGAGCACATATGTCTTTTTTAGGTATCCTCTTTTTTTTCACTTGATCATATGAAAACACATCGGCATAAAATGCACAACATCTATCACTCCATGAACCCCATGTTGTAACCTTCCTAGACACCTCATTCACACTATTTTCCATTCTTTCTAAGGAAGTGGTGAGGGATAAGTGGTGCTAAAAACTATAAGACCTCAACCTATTAACCAATATGGATATTTGGGCATTGTTTTGTTGAAGGTGATTGATAAGTTCCTCTTGTGTGGCATGAACGCGACCTATTTGAGGACATGGAGGGTTTGGATTTGGGTTTGGTAGTGGGTTTGGGTTTGGCAGTGGATTTGGGTTTTATTGAGGATTTTCTTGTTGTGGGGCTACATTTTCAGGGTTACCTTGTTTCTCATTTCCAACATTATCAATATTTTCATGTGTTCAAAGAGGTATTTTTGTCTCTTTCATGGTTGGGGATTTTTTTCTGAATCTAACATCAAATTAATTTTTGAATTGTAAGCAACAACATGCAAATTGTGGGTTCGACTATTGGGAAAGCTCTGGTAGATAAAATTCATAGAATGGCGCACGTGATTTTGGACCTGATAATTTCACTTCCTTTGGTCCAACCTCCACCTTGCAACTTGCTACCCCCTGGTAATGCAAAATAGGTCCTTGACTTGAATGTCCCTCTTTTGCCTGGTCACTCTTTCTAACACTCGACCAGCAGTTTAGCATGCGCTTGATGGTTGGGAAATTGACAATGTCATGGCTCCACCTGCTGGATGGGAAAAATCTTGGTGTTCATCTTCCCCCATGGAAGAATGATCAAACCAATAAAACTGTTGTATTGCATAGGCATGCTTGATAGGCATATTTTGAAATTTTGTAATTATTGATATCTAAAATGTATCCTTGGTCTAGGTCAGTATGCTAAAACTTAGAGGACTTTTGTGTTTTAAGGTATCATCCTACAAGGATTCATGGTTTTCATGTGTAAACCAATATGTAAAAATCAATATATTTCTATATATGTATACGACTACGATCTCAGGGTTTCTTTCTGGTTCTTCCATGGGGGAGTCATTGAACCAATTTATTAATAAAAATATGGTGGTAACCCCACTTTGGCTTTAAAAAAAATAAAATTGAAACAAAAATAATTCAAGAAAACAAATTATTACATGTTAGACGGTGTGGCATGCTTTCAAAATGATGATATGGAAACAAAATTCAATAACAAGAAGAACCCGCTCAAATTTTGGTGTCTTCCCTTTGTCCTCTCTCCTTCAAGCTCTATTTTGGCATGAAGAAAAAATAGTCAAATGTGGCTTTTTTTTTAAAATTTATGACAATCAAAATGCGACCAGGTTTTGTAAAGCATTTTTTTCTTTACAAAACATGATCAATTTTTATAAACCAATTTTTTCTTTACAAAACACAATGAGGTTTTGAAAAACTTAAGTTTTTTTAATTATTCTTTGTGGCTTGGACAAGGCTCAGCTTTTCCAAGCCTAGTTTTTTCAAATTTTGAATAACACAATCGTGTTAAATGAAAAGTTTTGGCTTTTTTTAGGAGGTGGCCACTTTTTTTCACATCACCTTGGTGCACTTACCCATATCTATTGATGTATTATGAGAAGAGTGTGGTGGAGAAACATCACAAATGTAGGTGTGTGATTATAGGGTTTGGATGTTTTGCATGTGAAGAAAAGATTGAGCTTGAATTGGACATATACTAGCAGAGGAGGAGTGTTATTTTCTCAGATCATTATACTTGTTGATGTGTGTGTGAATTTTGTACCTAGCTATAGACACAACACTTAAGTAAAACATTACAACTTAGCAAAAATCAAAATCTGCAATGAATTGAAAGCTAAACTAACCAGGTGATTTACTGCCTTCTGGTAGATGTGAGTATGATCTTCTTAGATTAGACTGAGACTAGTGACATTGACAACACCTAAATGAAGGATTTGAATGCAAAATCTAGACATGGAATGAATGCAAATTAATCTATTTTTTTTGTATTTTCTATGCAATTATGAATGAAAAACTGATATGAATCTATGCTAGATGAAAACTGATATGCTATGAATTGATCTAACAATGATATTCTAAATGATATGAATGCTCAAAACTATGAAAATCTCACAAGAGCTTGCATTCACAAAGATAGATTCTTCAGTCTCCAATTCGACAGCGTGAGGATGCAATTTCGTGGATTGATTTAGAAGAGCTGAAGCCTTGATTTTATAGAAATCCAGGGCTTTGGAGGTGCATGAGAAAAGCCATAAATCACTCTTCATGAACTCAAGTTGATTTTTGAGTCAACAAGAAATCAGAGAGAATTAACTCACAAAATCATGCAAAATCATGCAAAAACAACTTTTTAACTCAAATCAGAAGTTTAGATCAGCTTTTGAACTCAAAATAGATGTTGAGTTTCCAAAAGTTAACAACTTGCATTGATTTTCTGATTTTAAGTTTAACTGCTCTTTGAATGTGCACAATTAATTATGAATTAATTAAATAAATAAAGTGATTTATCCTCAACTTAACTGATTTTTGAATTAAAATAATTGATTTATGGGTTAATCAATTATTAAATCAAACTTTTATTCAAAAACTATATCATTAAATTTGATAACTGACTTTAATTAATTAAATAAGAATTTAATCAATTAGTCATAGGGTATTTTGATTTATTGTCAAAATTAAATAATACAATTTAGGAATAAATATAATTAAATTCAATCAAATAATTAAGTGGAAAAATTAAATCTAATTAATTAAATATTTAGAATATTCAATTAATCAAACTTTAGGATAAATTAGCTTTATTGCCAAATAATCATTAAATTAAAGATAATTAGATAAATTAGGAATATTGTTAGGAATATTCCCCGATACATAATTTAAGATAATCAATTAGGATTCAATGATGTTTAGATGTGCCTTAGGTTAGGACTTCGATGTCAATTTTGTTCGATTTGTCAATATAGGAGATTAATGAACCTATAGCCCATTTTTGGGGTATTACATTTTGCCCCTCTTTGAATTACTGTGCGAAGCACGATGGTTCAAAGACAGTCTGTGTATGATAAAGATGTCGAGATTGATTTGAAAGATTAACCGATTCTGAGATAGAAACTGATTGAAAGATATGAGTATGCTAGGTCCTAAATGACCAATGATAATGTTAACTATAACAGCAATGAATCGGTGATTATGAAAAAGTGTCAAAACACTTGATTCTAAACCTTATGATTGCGAAGAAGTGAGTGACTGATTCCAGACTCGATTGTCCTTGTATTGAATCACATTGGTATCACATCTAAACCCTTCAGTTATGAAGAACCAAGTAAATAACACTAATGAACTGATGGTTATGAAAAATTGATACAGTTTACAAGATTAGGAGAATACCAGATTGATATGGATCTCGATGAATTTGATATGCCCCAAGGATCAATAGATTTGCCCCAAGCATTGAGGACTTTAGATGAATCAACAACTAGACATAGTTGTTGTCTTGGTCACTGAGGAAAGATTGATTTAAAAACTTGAATGATGTGCAATACCATGCCCCCTTCGGGATTAAAATTGAAATCTGACAAGAGAAGTCATCGTTATAGTTTAGAAGCATGTTAATTGATTTGAGAAATGGTTATACACATTCAAGAACGCGTTCTGCATCGTTTAGAGGTCCTGGAGACCAAGTTTGACTAGGTTTGACCATGAGTTGACCATAGTTGACCAAGTTGAAATTTTGATAGTTTGATGTAAGATAATCAGTTAAGTTGAATTCTAGATTCTTGTGATGATTGAAGGTCGATTGTGCAAGCAGTAAACCACCATGGGTCCAAAAATTTTAAATCACAATTTTGACATAGTAAATGATCTTAGATTTTGATTTTGATTTTGAAAATGGATTCAGAACTTCCAAATTAGCCAGGGGTGCAATTTTCATGAAAAATGGAGCACTTTTGAAAATTAGGTTAAAAGCTATATAAAGGTCGGAAGGGTCATTTTCATTTCACTATTCACCTTTGACTTTGAAAACCTTGTGGAGCCCTCTAAGTGAAAAGATGTAGGAGATGAAGGTACCTATCAGTTCACATTGATTTGAGCACAATCAGAGACACCAGAGACCTTGGTAGTACAGATATCCGGTAGGTGGACCTCTGTGCCTCTCTGAAAAGTCAATTTTTCATGTTTTATAGCATTTTTAGAAAATTTTCGTATGCGTTTGAATTTTTAATTTATGTATGCATGAAAAATCATATGATTCCTATCTAGGAATCATATGACATTTGAATTTTAGTTCCTTTGTCATCTCATGACTACCCAAGACTCGTATGAGGGGGACCCAAAAGTCATACGATGTTTTGTCGGGTCCCTCCTCTCTCGTACGGAAACCTATTCAATGTCGTATAACTATTATTTGTCATATGATACCATGTAGAAAGTCGTATGACTTTCCATGCTAGTCTAAATTGTTGTAAGAAAAATAGCGAGCCAAAAACTCATTGCTAGGTCAAATTTTTTATTTTCAGATCTTGTAGCCTGATTGCCGACCTTGTAACCTACCTACGGACATAGTAAACTGTTCAATTCCTGTACTGTTAGCCTATCTTTGAACCAAATTATTGATAGAATTCCCTATTTCTGTGGTGTGTAGGTCCAATTTCCATATGTGCATGTCTATATCTCCCATTCGGTGACATAGAGATTATGTGTTTCACTTCCTGACCCCATGAGGGTACACCTTGCTGCCTGTGGATTTGAGTTTTTGATTTGTTTACCCAAGATTAGGGTAAACCGTGGCCTTTTGACTATGTTGATCGAGAAATTTCATTCAGAGACGTAGACTTTCCAATTACTGACTGGGGAGATCACTGTGACTCCTGAGGATGTGTACAAGATTCTACACATTTTGTTCCATAGTAGTCAGCACCCTGAGTATGTGAGTTCTAGACACACAAGGCTCCATGCCTTTAGACATCTTTTTGGAGATGATACATAGTTGATAGGGTTGATTTCCTAGGAGACTCTTGTACAGTGATATGGACAGTTGTACAGATTGGAGTGCATCATTGCTGGGATGATAGGGGCGATCATCATGTCTGACTGTCAACAAAATGGTCTTTTGATGGACTGGGCCCCGATAGTGGCACGACTGATGGTGACTCCTTCCAAGCTTGCCTGGGGTCAGTGTCTTTTAGCACACATGTTTTTAGAGATGCATGGGATTGTGTACCAAGATAGAAGATCTTTTGCTTCGAGTGTGTTGGTGTTACAGATATGGGCTTGGGAGCATATCCCAGTGTTGAGACCTATTTTTTAGTCATAGTGGCAGCCACATGAGCCGATCATCTATGTATATTCTGGTTATGTCACACAGGTCCGCATGGGCCATACTGAGTACTGGAGGTGATGCCTCAATAACATGACTTTTGTTCGATGGAGGCCTTACTTAGGTATTGAGGCTTGGCCCACATCACGAGAGCAATTTAGTTATCTCTTTTAGAGTCATGTGTTGATCGATCGAATGCCTACTACCTTGGAGTGATTTCTCATTACTAGAGTTTGGTGTCAATATGGACGTGTGCAGGATACACTAGAGGATTATGCTACTTATGCTTGTATAGTTCATGATCCAGGATGCACCAAAGGTAGAGACTAGGATTACCTTCCATAGGTTGTTGATGCTAGGGTTACAAAAGGCTTTATTGTCTAGCTTGTCGATCATCCCATTCACAAATTTTTTGATCCCACTAAGCTGATACCCTCCATGGAGGAGGAAATGGATGTCACAAGGGCTCCCATGAGATAGGGTCTGAGACCACAGGCTCAAATTGTACACCCCACATCTCCAAGACCCAGAGCTATGGCTCCTCCATAAAGACCAGCAGGACAAATGAGGCCCCCTCATCCCACTACTTCTACAGTAGCTAGGCCCACAGGTGGACAGAGATAGACTAGGGGAGAGGGCAGTACTTTGGGTAGTGTTGATACAGCTGAGGAGGTTCTCACAGTAGAGAAATATGTAGGTGGTGGTACAGATCCTCTACAGGGTGATACATCATTCGATTTAGGTGTTGAGATTAGATGTTGTAAGGCGCAAAGAGCAGGTACTACAGAGCAACCAGAGCAACCAGCCCCTGATATAGAGATGCCTATAGTTGATGTTGAGCCTAGTGTTCCTCTTATTCCCCAGGAGACTATCAGATGGCTCAGGATACAGATTAGGGACCTGAAGGTCCATAGTGCTCAGTGGGAGGAGAGATATTTGGAGGTAGATAGACAGAGGATTGTGCTTCATGCAGAGGTGAAAATATTATAGGCAAAGGTGATTCATTAGATGTCACAGGCCACCTATTATGTGTCTACATATTACATTGTTGTCCCTGCTACACAGAGAGTTCCTTCTTATTCGCAATACATGTTGGCATCAGAGGGAGCTAGGGCACCTAGAGCTGAGGCAGTGCCTGATGCACCACCTCCACCTCCACCAGATGCAAAGGATCAGGCCGATAGCTGATCTATGGTTACTATGTTCTGATATACTATTTATTCATTTTGATCATTGGTATACATTGTTCTAACTCTGATAGCTCAGCTGAGCTCA
The DNA here is from genome assembly GCA_027943335.1 of Chamaecyparis obtusa. Lineage (NCBI taxonomy): Eukaryota > Viridiplantae > Streptophyta > Pinopsida > Cupressales > Cupressaceae > Chamaecyparis > Chamaecyparis obtusa. The sequence continues at coordinate 600,696 of BSBK01008899.1, read as the reverse complement.
TTCTTTTGTATATGGTGCCAATAGTGCACCCCTGACTAGTTCTGATTCATGATATATGAGATCAATATTTTGGTTGTGACTTCATTTATACTTGTCATGTTTTGATTTATGATGATATCATGTGATGCTTATGCTATGAGTAGTGTAGAATGTATGTATGGATAAATGCAATGTAATGATTTCTTTCACATGTATGGATGTTATGCATATGTAATTGATTATGGAAAGATGTATGTATGATTTTATGCTTATGCCTTGAATGTAATGTAATGAATGTAATGATTATGAGATGAAATGATTATGATATGAAATGTAAATGCAACGATACACATGATATGTTTTACAGGGATTAATGAAGAGAAGTACTCGGTCTTATGTCAAAATGGATGTCTAACCCAGGATGGTAACTGCTTGTGGTTTCATGAAGAGACCTTCATGTGAGATTCAGCTCTTGTTAGATTTGAATAGGTGAGTGAAGAATTTTTTAAGCTTTGAATTTTATCCAAACATTATGAGATCATGAAAACATACAAAAATGCAAAGAAACATGCAGAATGATATGCAACTTAAGACCTAGGACCTAGTCATTGATCATGTGTCGGTCATTCTCATCATTGAATTTTTAGGTAACTGGATAAATCAATACAATTCCCACTAGTTATAAAACCATAGACATATGAATATCAATTTGTATGCGCAGGAATCGATGCAACACCCACTGGTTAGGGAACCATGGACATATGAATATTGATTTTGTTTTTGGAATGTCGGATTAGATATAAGCACCAAGGCATAAACGCCAGGATGACATGAATATCATGTCCATTTTGATATAGTAATTTGTATAAGCATCAAAACATAGATGTTGTGATGACATGAATATGCCTTGCATTACAAACACATCAAGTAGTCAAGAGGTCATTCTAAATCCAATGTGAATTACCCTTAGTGACCCTTTATCGTTCACCTCCTTAGGCAAGATCACATTTCATAGTAGGAGAGAGAACTCACTCAAACAGACAATAGTTAGATCAAACTTCCTTGAATTTTCTAGATATCAATGGTTGAGGTACTCATGGCCATCCAATTCAAGATAGAGGCTCTTTCAGTCGGACACCATATCAATCTAGAATTTCCAAAGTTGTTAGATTTTCACATACAAGCAGAAGACCAAGAAAAGATTATGCCCCTAGTCATCACTCTCTAAATCTTGTAAAGGATATCATCAAAGAGCTCGAAGGGACACAATATGCAAAAATCTCAATGCAAATTAGTAAGCATACAAGGAGATAAAAGCATGTGAAAGCACATATTGTTTTCATTTTGCATTGATGTTCGGTTGTGTTGTTGTAGATGCAAAATCCTTTTTGGAGAGGAGACTGACTGACTGACTTAGATGAAGCTTCAAAGAACTTTGACTTGATATGACATGTCTAAGATATACTTGGAGACCATAGGATATGACTTTGATTGCCCCCAAGTGTTAAGCATTGATAGGATACATACGCTTGAGCTAATTGATGTACACACCGACTTATTGAAACTTGGAAATACCAAAACAAACCAGGAGAAAAGTACAAACTAAAGCAAGACTGAAAGCTGGGAAAGACCAAGATTGTGCTAATAGATGGAGCATTTTGAAACAAGTGGCGCTTGTTTGCCGAGTTTTCACCATCTTGGCAGAGATTCTATTTTTGCTACCAAGGTGCCTGTTTCCAGGTTTTCACCAAGGCACTTTTTCTTTTTTTTTCTTTTTTTTTTTCTTTTTTCATTTTTTCAATTTGTTTTTTTTTTATATTTTTGATATTTTTTACTTTTTTTGTGGATCGTCAAGTTGCCTATTGCTAGGTTTTCCCCAAGATGTTCATTTTTTCAGGACTTTTTCCAATTTTTATAATTTTTTCAAGACAATTTACCAAACATTGAATGCCTTAGGCGTAGAATTTCTTCAAATGGAGAATGTTGATTGGTTCTTGGAGCTGTTCTCCTTCAGTCATTGAGAGTTGATAGGCACCAAAGCCAAAAGTAGTAGTGATAACAAAGGGACCCAGCTAGTTGGGTTCAAACTTCCCCTTGTGCTCTCTATGTGATTTGATTTTTAGGATTCTCTCTCAAGACTAGATCGCCAATGTGAAATTCTCTGTGTCTGACTTTCTTGTTGTAGCCTCTTGACATTCTTTTCTGATATACTCTGAGATGATCATATGCTACTTGTCTATGCTCATCTAGTAGTTCAAGTTCTTGCAACCTAGACACTCTGTAGTCATCATCAGTTACTAGACCACGCATTCTGATTCGTAGTGATGGGATTTCAACCTCAATAGGAAGTATCACTTCAGACCCATAAACTAAAGTGAATGGTGTAGCCCTAGCGGACATTCTAATACTTGTTCTATAGGCCTAGAGAGCTAGATTGATCATGAGATGCTAGTCTCTTCCTATCTTATTAATTGTACGATGCAAGCTTTTCAATAGATTCTTGTTCGAAGCCTCTACTTGTCCATTCCCTTGAGGATAGTAGATAGAAGACCAATGTTGTGTAATCTTGAATTTGTCATATAGATCATCTAGGTCTTTATTCTTGAATTTTCCTCCATTATCTATGACTATGAAATGAGGGATCCCATATCTACATATGATATAGTTCAATATAAACATAGATATTTGTTTCCTAGTTGCTTGTGTTAAGGGAATTGCTTCTACCCATTTTGTGAAATAATCTGTAGCTGTGATCACATGGGTATGTCCATTAGAAGAATGAGGATGTATGGACCCTATAAGATCAAATTCCCATTGCTGAAAAGGCCATTGTGTAGTAAAGGGAATTAGATCTTTTCTTGGAGCATGAATTAAGTTACCATGTACTTGGCACTTTTGACAGTTCTTAGCAAACTTGATTGCATCTTTCTCCATTTCAAGCCAATAGTACCGAGCCCTAATAAGCTTTCAAGCTAGTGTTAAACCATTTGAGTGTGACCCACATATACCCTCATGGACTTCCTTGAGTGCACATTGAGACTCTTCCCATTCTAAACATCTAAGTAGCGTACCATCTAGACCTCGTTTGTACAGATCATTACCAATGATGACATATCAGGAGGCATTATGGATTAGGTATCTTTTCTCATGGTGATTGAAAGTATCAGGAATGATTTGTTCTTGTAGATAGGATAAAATTTTTTGGTATCGGGATGAATCATGACCCACAATAGTGCAGATCATGTGGGTTTCAGGGGAGTCATATGCAGGATAAGATAGTGCTTCCACCAGGAACTCGTAGCGTAGCTCTGTTGGAAATTTGGCTGAGTTGATTGCATAGATGTTTTCATTATGGAAACATATGATCCACATGAAGATCTCACAAGTTAGAGAGCAAGTATGACAGAGCACATTGCATATTTGTCTAAGAGTGAGACAATATTTTTACCAGTATACTCGGACACAGTTTTTGTTTGTGACATTGACTGGAGTGAGTTTAGTGCTTGCACACTTGAGCATAGACTCTATGGTGACTAATGATGACCCATCTCAGAGCGCAAGCCAATACGAAATGTATGGAAGAAGTTATGATAGTTTTACTGAAGACAGTGTGAAGCCAACATGACAGTATATGAAGGCAGAATTGGTAAAGAGTTAAGGAATTATTTTGTTTATCAAAATAATGTCTTAACAATATAAAGGGATGAAATCTTAGATGTTTACTCTTGGTTAAAGCTATTGGTATATATGTAAATATATTTTTAATTGTAAAGTGCAGCAGTAGTAACAGTTGTAATTGAAAAAGTAGCAAGCAATTGTAATAGCATGATGTGAAGTATATGAAGCATATGTAAGAGTGATAGTGAAAGATTAGCGAAGAGATATTGATGCAAGAAGTATAAGGTTATGTACCTTGACCTATTTTTTAAATAGTTTATATTGTACATTATTTTTTTGGGCAATGGGCTCAGCTAGTAAACACATTTTGTACTACCAACTCCTAACAGGGTTGAGGCTTCTAACAAGGCCTATAGTCCCTTAATCAAGACTGATACACTATATGTTTGTAATAGGCTCCTAACAGGGTCAACATCCTTAACATGATACTTTTTATTAGTGGATTTTTGTGGGTACCATCCCCACCGGGGTTTTCCTTTGGCCAGGGTTTCCTCGAGAACAAATCATGTGTTATGACTTCTTTAGTTTTATTGCTATGCATGTTGTTTAGCTTCTTATGTTATGCATGTATAAAGATAATATGTTATATCCATAATTGGGAAAAAGATAAAGATTGTAGAATACTGATTCACCCCCCCTCTCAGTATTCCCTATTTCTAACAAGCTCATGTTCAGGCTGCTATAATAGAGTAGATAGCGTTTCCATGGCATCGACAGCCTTATTCTCAATTCTAGGAATTTGCTCAAATGTGATAGATATGAAATATTTCTTTAGATCATCTACCATTATTTTGTATGGAATGAGATTTTCATCCTTAGTTTGGTACACATCATTGACTTGATGGATAACAAGTTGGGAGTCTCCATGAATGTATATCTTTGTCACTCTCCACTCAATTTCTATTTTCATGCCATTAAGAAGGGTTTCATATTCAGTAATATTGTTTGTACAAGGAAACTTGAGTCTAAATGATTTAAGTATGGAATATCCTTGAGGTGTAATAAATAATATGCCTGCTCCAAATCCATTCTGTGTATAGGAGCCATCAAAGAACAACTGCCATTCTCTAGAAGAAAGATTCATGATAGAGGAATCTGGAAATTCCATGTGCATTGGTGTATCATCAATCATAGGTGCATTTGCCAATTGATCAGCAATAACTTGGCCTTTAATAGCTTTTCTTTCAACATATTCAATGTCAAATTCACTTAAGAGCATAATCCATTTGGCTAATCTACCCATGAGAGTAGCTTTGCTTAGTAGGTACTTGAGTGGATCAATCTTAGCTACCAAATGAGTGGTATGGGCTAACATATAATGTCTCAGTTTCTATGATGCAAAGATCACAACTAGACAAGCTTTTTCAATAATTGAATAGTTCTTCTCATATGCAACCAAAGTTCTACTTATATGGTATATAGCTCTTTCTTTTTTATTCTCATCATGCTATGCTAGTAATGCCCCCAATGATGTATATGTTGCAGAGACATATAAGATCAATGGCTTCCCTTGTTTAGGAGGCATCAAGATAGGAGGATTTGATAGATATTTCTTGATATGGTTAAAATTGTTCTCACATTCTTCATTCCATGCAAATGTCACACCTTTATGCAATTTTTTTGTAAAAGGTTGTGAGATATCCACAAGTTGTGATATGAAACGCCTGATAGATTGCACTCTTCCTTGTAATGTTCTCATTTGACTAATATTCTTCGAGGGTTGCATCTCTATGATAGCCTTTACTTTTGCTGGATCAACTTCAATTCCCTTTTTTGAAACTATGTATCCTAAGAGCTTTCCAAAAGTGACACCAAAAGCACATTTCTTAGGATTTAGTCGTAGACTAAATTTTTCCATTCTGTCTAGAATCTTGCTCAAGTCATTTAGATGTTTAGCTCTAATCATAGATTTTGCTAAAGTGTCATCAACATAATCATCCATAGTTCTATGCATCATGTCATGAAAAATAGATGTCATGGCTCTTTGATAGGTAGCACCAGCATTTTAAAGCCCAAATGGCATAACATTCCAGCAAAAGGTACCCCATGCACATGTGAAAGTAGTTTTCTCTTGATCCTCTGGAGCAATTTTTATTTGATTATAACTGGAGAAACCATCCATCAAGGAATACATCTTGAATCTCGTAGTCATTTCCACTATCATATCAATGTTAGGTAGTGGAAAATCATCCTTAGGGTATGCTCTATTCACATCTCTAAAGTCTGTGCATACTCTGACCAATTTATCTAGTTTTGAAATAGGTACAATATTAGAGATCCATTCTGCATAATCAATTACTCAGATAAATTCAGCTTTTAGGAGCTTCTCTAATTCAGCCTTTACCAAGAGTGCAACATGTGGATGCATCTTTCTCAACTTTTGTTTAACAAGTTTGACATTTGGAGCTATGGACAAATGGTGCATTATAAGATTAGGATCCAATCCTGGCATATCTGAATATTTCCATGCAAAGTTGATCTTTTTCTCTATTAAGAATGTTATAAAAAATTTATTTTCTTCCTCTGATAAGGATTGTGCCACATGGATCAACTATGGTTCTTCTTCTATTCCCAAGTTGATGGATTGAGTGGGCTCAACTAGAACTAGAGATCTATCCTATAAATGACTCAGAAGGACATCAAATATCTCATCCTTAGGCACCTCAGAGAGGTTTTCATCTTCGGATATGTATTTTATTTTTACTTTTGTAGGTTCTGAGACTGCCACAAAGTGGTTTTCACCCTCATAACTACTTTTCTTTTTATTCTTATTCTTATTTTTTTGACTAAGATATTTGATGTCCGACTCTGTCATGCTGACGCTCAGTTCACTAATGGAAGTCCTCATAGGCTCAACTACATTTACATAGCAAGCATGGGCATAGTCATTCAGGAAGGTATAAATACCATAGCTCAGATTTGTGGAGATTTGATCAAGAAGGTCTGGGTATTAGATAGTCAAGGTGGGGAAATATTGGGATATGGTGTTCACAGATATAGATCTATCATCATTGGTCCTAACTCAAGGCTCAAGTTCAAAGGTGACATTACAACTTAAGACATTCAATTTGTGAATAGGCTAAATGTCATTGTGGGAGTCCACTTCAGCCATTGGTGGATCAGACTCATTAAGTTCATTATGTCACTCTAGACTTACGTTGGGTGTAGGCGCATATTGGTGAATTACATCAATATGTTTTTCTATGATAAGCTCATCTTCTTCTGGAATGGCTCCCCATTCATAGTCATTTGATTCCTCATCTATACCTCTAGGGAATCTAAAAACATGAGTAAAGTCAGGACGGATACCCCAAGAAGGGTTACCCTTAAATTTTGATTTAAATTCATACTCATGGGAATCTATTTCAGAATCACTGGCATGCTCCAAATGTTCAGCTATGGTGATAGACTTTTCTTCTCCCTTTTCTATTAGATTACCTTCGAGATTAGCTAGTTCTTGTGTGGCAACTATCTCTTGTTTTATAGTAGGTTCTTGTGTTTCTACTACATTGATTCTCTTTATGGGATCATCTTCAGCATCAAGGAGATCCTTTATCTCTTTTGGCAAGTGCTCATAAGGAATGAGCTCTTCAGAATTGTCAGACTCACCACTGTCAGATTGTTTGATTTCTTCTTTCTCAAGGAGAGATTCTTCTGGTTTGATTTTCTCTATGACATGTGGGGAGTTCTTGCTAAGATAGAAAGGTTTCTTCTTTTACCCTAGACCTATTGTATTCTTGTTTTCTCAACCATGATGGTCAAGAGGTGATACAAGACCTTTACCTTGTAATACTAGACATCCTTTTCCTATGTATCCCATCTTTGTAATCAATTTACCCCCTCAGCCATATGATTTAGAAGGAACCTTTGATGTTTTAGAATCACATGGTTGATCATCTTGATATTTTGGTTCTTCTTTGTAGAGCCATGCAAGCACAGCTTCATCTTCTTCAAATTCTTGTTTAGGTACTTGTTCTGCAACAAATTTTCCTTTATACACCTCAAGAGGTTCTTTAGGTTCTGATTTGGACTGTTTTAGAGTTTTCCCATAAGACTTAGGTGAGATTGGGAGAGATGTCAAAGATAAGATTGGCTCTATAATATATTCTCCCATACCTTTTTCTTTGATTGTGACCTCTTTAGCAATGTCTTCCATCTTGGATGTTGAAGCAATGTCTGATTGTTTGGTAGAAGACTCTCTGTTATTAGGAACAAGTTTATCAGTGCTCTCCTTCAATGCATTGCAAATAGTGGATACGTCAGCTAGGATAGTCACCTCTACACCTTCATAAAGAAATTTCAAACACTAATGGTATGTAGAAGGAATAGCTTTCATTTCATGTATCTAGGGTCTCCCTAGAAGGATGTTGTAAGCCAAAGGAATATCAAGAACTTGACATGTAGTATCTTTGATGATAGGACCTATTCTGATAGGCAAGACGATCATTCCCTTGGAAGATCTTTCTTCATCATATGCCTTGATAGTTATTTTCTTTCTAGGATCAATAGCCATTTCTAAAAATCCCAATTGTGTGATCAGGCTATAAGAACAAATATTCAGACCGGTGCCCCCATCTATCAACACATGTTTGACACGATGGTTTTGGATTAAGACTTCTATGTGCAAAAGCTGGTTATGCGGATGACTTAATGAGTTATCATCTTCCTCTGAAAAGGAGATATACTATGGAGACGTAAGATGACCAACCATAGTCTAGAACTTGTCTAAATCAAGGTTGTCAGGAACATTAGCTCCTAGAAAAGCTTTGTATAGAATGGCTCTATGAGCTGGAGATATCCGAAGCAACTCAAACATTGAGATTTTTGCATTAGTATGTTGGAGTTGTTGAACAATACTATATGACATAGGTATTGTTTCTTTAGTATTTGAAGATTTAGATGTAGTCTTATGTTTAAAAGAGAAAGACAAATTGAAAGGCACCTTAGGGACACTTGATTGATCTAGGATTTGTCCTTGCAGATGCACCTGAGCTTGTGATCGAGTAACTGTATTAGCTGATTGATTTTCTCTATCTCTTCTTACAATTGTGATGACATTGCAACGCTTAGATAGACTTGGTTCAACCATGTTGATAACAGCATTGTTTCCAAGATAAGCATAATTGACCTTAGCACCCACATTAGGCTAAGAAGATTAATCTCCTTGACCATGTTTCGGAAATGGTTCTATGAATGCGGTATGATCATTATTGCTTTTATGATTATCAATGGTGATTTCTCCACTATCAATTCTGTCTTGAATAGTATGCTTCAAGTGCAAGCAGTTATTGGTTTTATGACCCTTACTATGATGGAAATCACAAAATTCATTCTCTCTCCACCTTTTTCATTTAGGATCGGGATCAGATTGTTGGATCTCAAGCAAAGAGATGATGCTATTAGTCAACAGAGTTTTCATGGTTGATTCCAAGGATTCTCCAAGAGGAGTGAACTTCCATTTATTTCTGAAGCTTTGATGGCTTGGGTACCAATGGTTAGATTGAAAGAAGGTGCCTTAGATGGGGCACAAATATTATCCACAACACCATCTGTAGTGATGCCCTTATTCTTGTTCCATTTTTTGTTCTTGTCTTTAGAACTAGATTCATACTTGTCCTTTTGAAGTGTGATGTTTCCTTTTTTCACAAGTACTTTTTCATTTTGTTCACATTATCTACCATCTTGTCAAAACATGTATGATTTTGCATTTGTAAAGGGTAGTTGATTTCTAGAACAAGGTTATTGATGAAGATTTCCAGTTTTTTAGTTTCTGGAATGGTCTAGCATATAGAGAGAATTTCTTCCTCCATCTTTTGAGAAATGTCAGGAATGGTTCTCCTGGGTACTACTTGAGATTGCAGATGTCGATCATGTTGACTAGATGTTGGATGTTGTAAGAGTATTATTGATAGAACAATTTGATTAACTCCTCAAAGGTTTTGATTGTAGGAGGAATTCTAGAGAACCAATGAATGGTTTCTCCTCCCAAAGATCAAGGAAAGAGACACATCAGATAGGTTGGTTCATGCATGAACTCCATAGATTGGGTACAAAATTCTCTGACACGATCTTGAGGATTAGAGTTCCCATCATACTTATCATATTTTAACATTTCCACTATTTTAGGAAATGGTGGCATGTACAAGTCTTTATCAAATGGAAAAGGACATAGAGCTTCCATGGAGAACTCCTTAGGTTCCTTTTCTTTTTCAAGTTTTTTAAGTTTGACTTGCATGGTGTGCATTTCTTTCATCATAGCCATGATAAGAGTTTCTTCCTCGTGCATGATGATATTGTCAACATTAAATTTAGCAGGAAGCTTATCTCCTTGATGGGATAACTCTAAAAAGTATGCCTCTCTATCTTCTTTCAAGAAATGCTTCATCATTCTTTTGAAGTTATCATTGTTTTGATATTGAGCAATTTCAGAAGGGGTAGGTTCTTGATCCACACCATTTTGAGAATGAGCTCCTTGAGAGCCATGGTTTGTCCCTACTTGAGACATGTTAGGAGTTTTAGGACTCCCTAGGATAGATTGAGGAGGAGTTTTTTTATTACCTCCGTGAGTTGATGGAGGTGGTACATAACCAACTTTTAATCAAAAATTGCCAAGACCGTCATCTTCGTAAAGACCAAAATTATAGAGTTTCTCAAGAGTTGGTCCCTAGATAGTAGTCAAAGGTAAGTTATGAGATGCTTCTCCTAGTTTCTTGTGTGAGGAAGCTCTAGTTTCCACCATTAACCTTGGGTGAAGCAAAAGAATAAGATGAAGACAACTGAGAAATGAATTGATTCAAGAAGATCGAATGACACAACCTTGTCAAGATTGAAGTGATTGAAGATTAGATTTGGCTTAGATGAAGGATACTGTGCCTTGGATGGATGGGTAGATGCCCAAAAGATAGTGGACACAAGCTCGCAACACTTAGCCATTTTGAGGATTGATTGAAGATTGTTAATTATGACAAGGTTTTGACACAAGATGAAAAGGACTCAACTCAATAAAATAGAAGGCTACATTAGACTCAAGAGACCACTTCAAGAAAATGATCTGATTCTTTCTAATTTTTGCTATGTTCCTGATACAGTGATTTGTTTGACAGGTTCTAGAAATAGGCTGTAAAAGCTGGGTCTCTAACAGTTTTGAGCACTTTCTAGCAACTTTTCAAATTTTCTCAAATGACTTTCTACAGACTCGTATGACACTGGGTTCCTGATCATACAATAGTTGAAAAACTTGTACAATAATTACAAAACTCGCATGATAGTTGATAGCAGGAATTGACTTCTTTCAATTTGACTGGCAGAAAGACTCGTACGACACTATACCTGATACCATATGATAATAGGGTAGTTATGAAATGACAATTGGCAAAAGATCGTATGACTTTCTAACTCTGTGGGATGACTTTTGACTCCAGAGAGGTATTTTACTTCCAATTTTGCAAGTTTTTGGTTTTCAGTTTCAAATTGTTTACAAAATTGTCTGTCTAGATTTGAAGATTGTATTGGATCTGTTCATTCTTAGTAACCAGATAGATAAAAAAACATGCAAAACAACAAGCAAGTGATTTTAAGCATGTCTGAAAATAATGAATAGGGGACAAAGCAACCCTGTGCATGAACAATCAAGTACTGAATGTGTTAATCCTTAAGAATGCTAATTGTGTATGTTCCAAAAAGTTTTTCAATAATGCACATATTCCTAGAAAAATGAAAATTTGGCCTCACTAGGGTTTGTAGTAATGGTCTAACTCTGTAACTTTTATGATCCAAGAGGGTGAAATCCAATCTCGGCGCACCAGGGTTTTGACACAGTCCAAAAATTTAATGAATCAGGAGCTACTAGGGAGATCTGACAGCCCAACAAGAGACCACACCTGTGAAGATTTCTTCCACAAGGACATTTACATAGTGGTTGTCACTACCACGGTGAAAATGGCTATTACTGCTTGAGGTTTCATCCACGTGGTTGAACTAATTAAGGGAATGTCCACTATGGTTAACCCTCTCTAAAGGTGACTCACAAAATATACCACATGGGGATTGGTTCCAGATTCAAGGATCTGAGTTTCTGATACTACCCAAAAAGGGAGTAGAGCATAGTCCTCTAGCCTTTTCACTTTTAACGAAAACAAAGCAGATAGATTAATTCGACATGCTAAAACTAAGATTGTCTCACAAAGATCTATGATGCCAACCGCTTATGATCTATCAACCTCTCCAGAGAGAGAATGCATCAATCAAAAGTTGAAGGCACACAAATCTAGCAGAATGTGAGATGCCCTCAGTATCCTCCCTACCTACAAGGGTTCCCTCGTTGAGAAGAGTTTTGTTGGGAACCCACTCTCTCAAGAACCATGAATAGTGTTCATAGGGCCTATTTACTATGTGTAACAGATATGCGAAAAGCAAATCTATGTTCATTTTTATAGCCTAAAATGAAGTCTGTGATAGCAATAAATGTCACACAAGCTTGACATGTGAGAGTTCATTTTAACCCAAATCAAAATGTTATCAGCTGAGAAGATTACCTAAATTCCTCCCAACATGCTTAGTAGATTATTACCTATTTTTAGTAATTCTCATGCTTTTCCCAATCAAAATCAGTAAAAAACCAATCAAAAATAGAGAATTTCAATTGTTAGGGTTAGTTGTCAGTCCAAATCTGGAAATCAAATCTAGAAAACTACCTGAAAAAGTGAAACGATAATTGAAACCTGGTACCAAAACTCATACGACAATGGGTTACCTTCCAGACAACAATCTGGAAACTCATACGACACTGGGTATCTAATCATACAACAGTTGAGCTTCCAGACGATAATTTTTTTCTGCTAGTATGATCCTCGATCAAGTCAACTATTGTACGATAATGGGTACCTCCTGATACGAGTTTCTAACAAAACTCGTACGGAGATTGTACGGACAGAAAATAAAAATCATAGTTTTGCACAGAAAATGAAAAAAGATGATAGAAATTGATAGAATTGAATTGGAAACCCATTTTAGGGCCCCACGGTGGGTGCCAAAAATGTGTGTGTAAATTTTGTACCTAGTTGTAGACACAACACTTCAGTAAAACATTAGAGGTTAGCAAAAATCAAAATCTGCAATGAATTGAAAGCTAAACTAACTAGGCGATTTACTGCCTTCTAGTAGGTGCGAGTATGATCTTCTCAGATTAGACCAAGACCATTGACATTGCTGACACCTAAATGAAGGATTTGAATGCAAAATCTAGACATGGAATGAATGCAAATTAATCTATTTTTTTTGTGTTTTCTGTGCAATTATGAATGAAAAATTGATATGAATCTATGCTAGATGAAAATTGATATGATATGAATTGATCTAACAATGATATTCTAAATGATATGAATGCTCAAACTATGAAAATCTGACAACAGCTTGGATTCACAAAGATAGATTCTTTAGTCTCCAATTCGACAGCATGAGGATGCAATTTCGTGGATTGATTTAGAAGAGTTGAAGCCTTGATTTTATATAAATCCAAGGCTTTTGAGGTGCATGAGAAAAGTCATAAATCACTCTTGATGAACTCAGGTTGATTTTTGAGTCAACAAGAAATCAAAGATAATTAACTCACAAATAGCTTTTGAACTCAAAATAGATGTTGAGTTTCCAAAAGTTAACAACTTGCATTGATTTTCTGATTTTAAGTTTAATTGCTCTTTGAATGTGAACAATTAATTATGAATTAATTAATTAAATAAAGTGATTTATCCTCAACTTAACTAATTTTTGAATTAAAATAATTGATTTATGGGTTAATCAATTATTAAATCAAACTTTTATTCAAAAACTATATCATTAAATTTGACAACTGACTTTAATTAATTAAATAAGAATTTAATCAATTAGTCATAGGGTATTTCGATTTATTGTCAAAATTAAATAATATAATTTAAGAATAAATATAATTAAATTCAATCAAATAATTAATTGGCAGAATTAAATCTAATTAATTAAATATTCAAAATATTCAATTAATCAAACTTTAGGATAAATTAGCTTTATCGCCAAATAATCATTAAATTTAAGATAATTAGATAAATTAGGAATATTGCTAGGAATATTCCCTGATGCATAATTTAAGATAATCAAATTAGGATTCGATGATGTTCAGATGTGCCTTAGGTTAGGACTTCGATGTCGATTTCATTCGATTTGTCGATATAGGAGATTAATGAACCTATAGCCCATTTTTGGGGTATTACAGTTGATTCCTAACAGTTTCTACAAAAAAATCCCTTAACCGAGTTGGCTCTAGCAGATCTGATTTTTAAATCATTTAACTAGGTGACTCTTTAACTAGGGTATTAAATCTCTTAATAGGGTTACTCCTTATAGGGTAAAGCTCCTAATAGGGCTAGAGATACATCCCTTACGCAGGTGGCTCCTAACAAGGTCTTTCTCTTAACCAGGGCATTTCTAAGATCCTAATAGGGATAGTCTCTTAATCGGGCATACTTTAGAAGAGTACAAAATTATTTGTGGGTGTCATCCCCCCACATGGGTTTTCCCAATTGGGTTTCCACAAGAAAAACATTGGTGTTATGTTTTTGCATGGTTGTATATATTTATCTTTATTGGTTTATTAATTCATGCAATGAAAGTTGATTGATGCAATTTGTTGAATAGTTTATGAAAAGTTAGATTTGTTAGATTACTGATTCACCCCCCCCCCCCCCCTCTCAATAATCTTGGAACTGATAATACTAATAGGTACCTCACCATAAATATGGGAAAGACACTCAAATACTAAGAAAATAAATGTCGACGAAGCACCCATTCCATCTATCACTTTTGCAAGATCTTTGTACACATTCCTTATTTGACTCTTACATAATCTACATTGTAGAGGTATAAATATTGATGACCAAATGTCGACAAGAGTAGGTGAGTCTTGATGACAAAACCTAAAAGAATAAAGAATAATTGAAACATTGTACACCATGGGGATTTCATCTTTCATGGTTCCACATAAATGAAAGAATAAAGAATGAGGGTACTAGGATCACAGATACTTGTCACCCATAATGACTACTTTGTACACTTCAAACCTCTCAATGCATGCATCTATTAATTTTTCCTCGGGGCTTGTAACCCGTTGGACCTGGAACTTGGCCTCCTTCAAGACCGTGTCTACCTACTCTATATGCATCTTCATTTTCAAATAGTTATATCAAGTTAATTTAAAAAATTAATTTTCTACTACTAGTAATTTTATAAACTCTCCAAGATGGCCCCAAACGGTCATCAGATCCACATAGAAGAATGCAACATGCCAGATCTAGGTCCTCACATGTCCAATGGTCAATTCATAACTCAAGGAACGTGATCCAAATTAAATGCACTAGTTAGCCAAGCCGATCCATCCAAACAAACAAGTCGGTAAACAAGAACACTAAGCAATAGAGAAATAACTGAGTCCTAGAAACTGACCATGCCAAGCATGACCGAGCAACACATTTATTACCAAGTGCCAGTGAATCGATGCCTTCAGTCACCAAGCATTCTTCAGAGACCAAGAAACCCCAGTAACCACAAAAACTGAGCAACCAGTCTCCAAACCAAGCAAGTACTCCACCAAACCAAGATCAAAACTAAAAATCTACCTTCAAAGACAAACATATTTTTGGTTGATACAGGAATGCCAAGAACCCTAGGATGTTGTTGCATCAAACACCCCAAGTAAGAAATATTTTCTTATAAGGAAATACGGAACATCTCAAGAGAATCAGAATAGGTATCCCAAATTTTTTCTTAACCCATATCTCTTTTTTTCCTTCATTCCAAGTAGTCTTCGCTTCATTCATTCTTCCCTGCAACAAGTTCTTCTGCTTCCCATTTTTCTTATCTTTCCAGTCGGCAACTGATAACAACCGACTCTGACCACTACTGACCACATTAGTGCCTCAGTAAGGTTCATACTCCTCAATCAAATCAATCTCATCTGCATCTCTTTGTGTCATAAATGTCACCATCTATTGTACTATTTCTATTAGAAATACCATCTATCTCTTGATCTCAACAAATTCTTTAGATATCTCTTTCTCCTCCTTCAAACTAGACTTTGTAGGAATAGGTTTATCAACCCTGTGCTTTTGAGTTTTGTCACTATCATATGGACAACACATGATGACTCCACATTCCTTAGTCCCTGTCTCTTGTAAAGGTGTCAACTTATGTCGAGCTCCTTCATGCCTAACCACATAGGTATTTGCACGACCATCAAACAACACATTTCTATCAAACTACCAAGGTCTACCGAGCAATAGGTGACAAGCATCCATCAGCAATACATCACACAATATCTCATCCTGGTAAGATCCAATCTGAAAATTAACCAAGCATTGTTCTTCAACTCTAACCTTAGAAACATCTTGTATCCAACTAACCTGATAAGGGTTAGGGTGTTTCCTTCTTTCCAGACTCAATTTACTAACCATCTCTTCTGAAACAAAGTTCTAAAAACTGCCACCATCAACTATGACATTACATACCTTATTCTTGTACTTACATCTGGTTCTAAACAAATTTCTTCTTTGTACCGGTTCATGAATGCATGTAGGTAACCTCCTAGTGATAAGGGTCTCACCTTTTTCTACAACATTCACAATATCTTCTTCAGCAGTCAGTGCCACCCTCTTCTTAGGACAATGAAAACTTCTATGACCAGCTTCACCATAGTTATAACAAGTACCAGTGAACTCATTCTTCCACCTTCCTCTCTATCCATTGTTGAAATTCTTATCGCCAGATCCTACATCAGGCTTAGGATTTTCTGTCGTATTTCCTTTAGCAAGTGTCTCACCAGTTTTACCACCTTAGTTCCTATTATTTTGTCTCCCTTCAAACTTCTTATTCATCTTCTCTTCAATCTTCAATGCCATCTGATAAGCATCTCCTATTGTTGTCATCCGAACAGTAACTCTTCTTAAATACTAGGTCTCAGACCATAGACATACCTAGAAATCTTCTCTTTATTAGCTTCAGAATGACCAGTCCTAATCAGGATTTTGTAAAACTCCTCGGTATACTCTTGTACCAATTTTTTAGTCTTGTTTAAAGCTTACATATTCTTAAACATATCCAATTCATAATCCACTGGAATGAATTGCTTCTTCAACTTGTCAACCATTTGGTTCCACTTAGTGATCTTTTCTTTTCCTCTTCTACCTCTTTCCAACTGAACTTCTCTCCACCAAATATTTGCATGACCTTTTAACTTAGTCTTTGCAAATCTAACTCTATCAGGATCTTATATTTCTTCATAATCAAAGTATTCATCAATCTCATTGATCCAATCAATCAATTATTTTGGCCTAAGGCTTCCAGCAAATGCAAAAAATTTAATCTTAGGTCTTTTCCCAATTTTAGACATATCTTTTAGGATTTGATTCTCCTTTGGATCTCTAGATTTTTCTACAACTTCAAAATGATCTTCCTCAGATTCATCATCACTATCCTCTTTCAAGGTAGTCTTCTTCTTTCACAGTTCCTCTTGTAGGTCTTGCACTTGTTTCTACAAAGCCCTAAAATCATCAAGACTGAATTCTCCAGTAGCTTCTTCCTCTGAGATCTCACAATTTCTCCTCGGAGGCATCTTCAAATAAAGATCTAGGTACAAACACACAAGATCTACTCAGATCCAATAGGAACAAACTTCACTCAAATAGGAACAAACTTTTCTCAAACAGGAACAAATCTGGCTCTAATACCACCTGAAGCAGTCAAGGTTGGGGAATCCAATGAAGGACAGTCCGACCTTGTATCCAAACCAATATGCAATAGAAATACACAACAACAAAAATAGATCTGATATAGAACAAAAATCTTTATTCATCAAATCACTGATTACATACAATGTGTCGGGCTGTAACGCCTTCTCAGTTACGACCAAATACAAAGCAAGTAACAGTCTACAAGATCTTGTAGGATCCAAATATTTTCCACAACATCAACACTCAGCTAGCCCAGGTTTGCAACACATAGCACACTAGTAGGCACCCAGGAAAGATCTAAACTTGTACTCAAACTTCCAAGCAATCTTCCTATTCCTAAGCTCGCAGGATACTAACTCCCACTACCCACCTCTAATGATGCCCTAAACATCTACCCAAACATCCACTTAAATACTAAATCCCAGCCACAAGTCGGCTCTACAGGATATACAAATATTAAATGCCAAAACATCAATCGACTCTCAAATAGCCTTACAAATAAATAAACTCTCCAAGATGGCCCCAAATGGTCATCAAATCTGCATAGAAGAAAGCAACATGCTAGATCTAGGTCCTCACAAGTCTAATGGTCAATCCATAACTTGAGGAATGCAATCCAAATTAAATGCACCAGTCATCCAAGATGATCCATCCAAACAACAAAATCAGTAAACAAGAACACCAAGCAATAGAGAAATAATTGAGTGCTAGAAACTGACCACACCAAGCATGACCGAGCAACATAATTATTACTGAGCAATAGTGAACCGATGCCTTTAGTCACTAAGTGTTCTTTAGAGACAGAGAAATCCTGGTAACCACATAAATCAAGTAACCAGTCTCCAAACCGAGCAAGTACTCCACCAAACCAAGATCAAAACTAAAAATCTACCTTCAAAGACAAACATATTTTTGGTTGATACAGGATTTCCAAGAATCCTAGGATGCTCCTACATCAAACACCCCAGGTAAGAAAGATTTTCGTATAAGGAAATCAGGAACATCTCAAGGGAATCAGAATAGGTATGCCAAATCTGTTCTTAACCCATATCTTTTTTTTTCCTTCATTCCAAGTAGTCTTCGCTTCAGTCATTCCTCCCTGTAGCCAGTTCTTCTGCTTCCCATTTTTCTTATCTTTCTAGTCGGCAACTGATAACAACCGACTCTGACCACTACAGACCACATCAGTGCCTCGGTAAGGTTCATATTCCTCAATCAACTCAGTCTCATTCACATCTCTTTGTGTCATAAATGTCACCATCTGTTGTACTATTTCTGTTAGAAAGACCATATGCCTCCTGATCTCAACAAATTCTTCAAAGATCAAGCATTCTTCAGAGACCAAGCAACCTCTGTAACCACAGAAACTGAGAAACCAGTCTCCAAACTGAGCAAGTACTCCACCAAACCAAGATCAAAACTAAAAATCTACCTTCAAAGACAAACATATTTTTGGTTGATATAGGATTTCCAAGAATCCTAGGATGTTCCTGCATCACTATACATTCAAAATCAATAGTTGAGTCACACTAACATGTTTTATTGGTCATTCATCAAGCAAAGAGGAGAGAAAGAAAAGATATTTATTCTTACTTCCAATAATCATTATCAAAAAAATATACTATGATTCATTTGAATATACATTTAATAGAATCTCTTAAACACGGTCCATAATATATACTTTGCATTAGAGTTATTTCAAACTATCATAGGATATTAGTTTAACAATCACTTATAGCCATTAATGTATAGAGTAAAAATAAATACACATTCAATCTAGTCCAACAACTAATTAATTTAGCAAGAGGATAATACAAAGTAAAGAAATGTTACACATGAAGATAATAAGAAATTGTACATCCATTAAAAATATGCTCAAGAAGATACCTCTAAACTAATCTCCAACATAAGACAAGAAGTTGAGCTACACTAGGCTAAGAGACAAAGGAAGGGGATCATTAATGGACATGATCAAAGAACACTTATCAAGGATACATTAAGGCCACACAAGTCCTAGAGTTTTCAGTGTAGAAACATGATTCTATGATTCTACGAACACTCCATGAGTGCAATAGCAATTGATCCAAACTGCAAGAATTTTGAAATAAACTCAGTGACTACAAACTGAAGAATAAGAAACAAAAATATTTTTGGTTGATGCAAGATTTCCAAGAACCCAAGATTCTCATGTATCAATGCAAATCATTAATGTTTACATAATCATTCATCAATGCTTCATTTTTTAAATTTTGAAATGTCAAAATGACATCTTTAACTGTCGTTGAAAACCTTCATAGTGATCTACTGATGTGATTTCCATTGATGCCATATTTATTAGTTTATCTGCTAGATTGTTGAACATTTTAAAATTTCCCTTCAATCTATTTAGTGTCTTTTGATATCCTTTTTACTCTATCATCACAACTCCCACTAATCAATGTCGCTTCTAAAGACAAAACTACATATTAGCTACCTTATTGGGGAAACAAATATTTCATCCTTCCATTAAATATTTTAACAAGAAAGTTATCTTCTCTCAAAGGAAAACACATCAGATTGAATTATGCCAATCATCCTTTAGAAATAACCTTATATATACCATATGTGTATCTTATTCTATCAGAAATATTTTCAAAACTCCACTCTGATATCATTAGTTCCCTGATAAGTCTTACCATGAGGACTAAAAAGGTTCCATCGATCAAAGTGCAAATGATGATCTATCATTGTAGCTTACACTATTATAAGATTTATATAGAAACATTCTGATGATCATAGTTTCTCTAGTGAGTTTCTTCGCCAAGAATTTTTACAGTGTCTAATGATATAGATACTCCTCTTGTTTCAACTCCTTCATTAGTGGAACTAATAGAAGATTCCCCCAATATTAGTCATTGAAGTAACTTGTGTTGTCAGGCCTATCATTGTTCCTTGTTCCAACAATGTTAGTTTTCTTAATGAAAATCATCAATGAAACTCTTGCCAATAATGTTCTTCCTTATCTCTTTTTGTAGTGACACAATTTATTGGTGAGTCTTATGTTGATGTTCCTTTTTCTTCCTTGTTCCTTTGTCAATGTAATCCTTTACAGATTTTTTTGATAAATTAAGTTACTCTACAAAAGATTGTTCCTCCATCCTTAGCTTCCTTCATTGATAAAGTACATAAATTTTTCCTCCGATATATATCATCACTCCTGGAGGTAACTCATACTATTGGTCTTGTATCAATTTCTTCCTCTGGTGGACCTTGTTTCTCTTATATCATTCATGGCCTAGATCGGGGTAACACATAAAATCATATACTATGTTTCTCTGATAACTCGCCATGTAATGCCTATTTATTTTTATACTTTTCTAATTAGTATAATATTATATACTTCATTTGAGACACTAGTATTTACAACCTAGAAGCATAATGGGATCGATAGAAACTGTATATATTATTTTCTTGATGGGTATATTCTTCTATATAGTGAATGTATCAAAATGGAGATAAGTTTAGGATATAAAAGGGGTATGTTTTTTATCTAAGAGAAGTATTTTCATATGAATGGTGATCTTTTAAAGCAATTTTGACAATATATCCTGATGATAATCTATATGAGAAAGCTATTTGGGAGTGCTTGGTGTTATTTTGACCCTTAGATTTTGCCCAAATTTTAAGGTTCCAACATAATATTATAACATAACTTAGACTAGCACTTATCCTATAGGGAAACAAAGTCAAAGAAACTATGAAATATATCTGACTTTATGATTAATTTCTCACAATAGACCAAATTTCAAATTATTGGTTATGCCTAATACATAAGTAATTTCATACAATTGACATTATCATCAAATTCACACCACATATCCACTTATCACATTTATCATTTCAAGAATATTTAATTCTTTCATTGAAAGAAAGAACATGAATGATAAATACATATTTGCATGATGGAGAGATGAACCAAAAATATACTTTATATTTTGTTCAATATGAGAGTTTCAATACAGAATGAAGACAACAAGATTATTCATAAAGATTCACCAAACAAAGTATCCATTATATTAAATCATCTAATATGTCTCACAATATTAACCTATAAAACCATAAGACTTAACATTATTTCTATTATGATTTCTTTGAATACAAAAATTTGGGAACCCTCCACAAATGATCATGGAAACCCTTTTATAACTTGGGGGATGCAACAAGCTTCAGATTATTAGTCAGAATCATATCAAAATAGAGATTCTATTCCTAACCTATCTCAATGATGTAGATGAGCTTGTGATACATTCAAACTCTGATTCCTAAGAACAAAAATATCCACCCTTAGAACTGCAACATCAAAATGGTTGAACCAAATTGTGATGTGTCTATTACAAATTGCAAGCAAAACTAACAAGAAAGACATTTGGAACAAGATAAGGGCATTCAACTTATCCTATCACCTTTGAGTTGGTCATCACCTTCATTCCTAATAATGTGGTACATCTGTGGCATAACTTAGCTAGAAAATATGTCCATACAAGTAACTAATTAACTTCCTCAAGGTCTATCAGTGGCCCCATCATCATGTACAAATCAAAAAACTGGCAAAAATAGAGAAAAAAAAGTGGAACCAATCTACAATTATTGAGTAATTTGTTTTCCTTTTTCCTTCTGTGAAATTACTCTATTTTCTCACTTCCTTTTCATAAGGATGACTAATTTTTTTTAAACCTTCCACTTGTGAAGCAAATTGTTTCCACTTGATATATGTGCTGGCATGTGAATCCATAATGAACTTGGTATAAGAAGTTTCAAATTTGAACATTGCATCCAGAATATCATTTAACTTGGGCACATTAACATCATTATCAATTTTGATAATGGTCTCCACTCTTGGCCAAATGAGATCAAATTAATTTTCCCACAATTCCATTTTCTTCATGTTCCTATCCTTATCCAAAATATGGGGAGCTAGAGGATGGTCAAGTCATGAAAATTCATGTAACTTACCACTAATTAGTTATTTCTTCCCTTTAAAAAAGGGTAATAAGGAGTTTAACAAATTGACTATTTATTTGGTCTATGCAATGAAAGGGGGGAAATCATCCCTATACTCTACCACTACATCCAATTGAACCATGAGGATTGATCTTTCCAACAACTGAGTAAACAAAAGCTCCAAATAAGAAATCAAATTATCACACATATTTTCAAACTTAATCAAAGAAAAGTAGAAATCATGAACAATAAAAACAACAACCTTAGATCTTACCTTTTCAAGTCTATGTTGAATAACTTTCATGACAACACTGATACTTTTCTTCTGCACTTCCTCCTCTAAATTTTTAATTTTAATAGCATATTCTTGTAGCCTATTCTATACATCTTGAGACATAACTACCTCACCTGTAATTGGTTTCTCATCTGTAGGCTCTGTAGATGGGAGAAGGTAGAACCTTGAAACATACATTTGCAATGTTTCCTTTAATTTTACATTTTTTATCAGAACATCTTCATATTTTTTAGACATGACAATTAGATTGATATACATCTCCTTATTCCTTTTATCCCTATCCTTTGTAACTACCTGATTCATCAATACAACATGGGTAATCGTGTCATCAATATCCATAACAAAAGTGTTCTAAATAGTTTTAACAATTTCACCCCCTCTCCTTTCTTCACCAATATTTATCACATGGGGATTATGTGTAGCCAGGGCTAATGCCGAAATACCAAGGGTTTTTTATTTGGAGTCAAAACTAGACCACCTCACGAAATTACCTTATTCATGCTCATTAGAGAAAACATAGTCATTCTAATTCTTAATCTGGTCAATAATAAATGTGGACTGTAGATCCCAACTTGGAAGCAATAACATACCACTCTCTATAACTAGTTTCCTATCTTTTTTAACAGTCAACTGAACTAAATCAAGATCATATTGTTGCAAAGTAGAAAGTGTAACATGTTGTTAGTCCAAGATGGAATCTTTTCCCTCTTGATCCATCAATCTTTTGAATTCTCTTCCTTTCAATTTCACCAAGAAACTCATAAACTCTTGAGAAATAATCTCTCTATCATCTTTCATTTTCCCAATGGCTAGTTCTTGTACAATTCAAGATCATCACCAAGCCCTTCCCTAATCTTCTCTCAGATCCTCCTTATTGATTGGTCAACCTCATCATCATCACTATCAGTTGCATCATCTTACTTATACTCCTCAATTTGGGGCCTAGTCCTTTCCCTTTTAGGAGGGGGCTCCTTAGCAGAAGAAGAAGAATCAAAATCATCTTCTGAACTTGAAACTACAATTTCTCTTTGTTGTTGTTGAGGTGGAAGAGATGATATTTGATCCATCAAAGGATCATAAGTATTCATCATGTTTATATTAACAACATCATTTCAAGATAAAGGTCATCATTGATTTTAAGTATGATGGCTTAAAATTGATTATTCTTTTCAAAACACAACTAGGTGTATGAACATCATTTAATAGAGACTACACCAAAGGGGAAGGTAATCTAATTGATCAAGATGTTGATAGCTTAAGATTATCAATATCAACTAATGTGCTCTATAATAAGGACTATAGTGAAAAAAAGAACTGAATGACACCGGAGAGGGTAAACAATGCCTATAGAGTCTTATATCATACAAATGATCATAGTGAATAATCAAAATTTATAACTAAAAGAAAATGTTCAAAAATACATACTTTACAAGTTAGAAACACTAAAAAAAACATCATGTCTTGACTATTATATCATATTGTAATAAACACAAATCATATAATCATACATTGTGATTAAGTTTTACCAAACCCTTTACTTCAAAATGATAATGGTATAAGAGAATGGTTAATTTATAATTTATACAAATTCAATCCTAGCAACCTAGTAACATTAATAGCTCTTTGGAAGAAAAGTGAAATCAAAGGGATATATGAGGTTTTCAATAATATTGCTACAATGAGGAACTTTTTGAAAGTAAAGCCTAAAAACCTCTACCAAACTTGATTACAATCTTCAACCTCTCCTCAACATTCTCTACAATGTCTTCTACCAAATAATGGAGCTAAATATTCAAGGACAGTGGAATTACTTCGTTCATGTCTTATTAGTGTGCAATGTAAATTATTATTTAATTGATACTATTTATCCAATAGAGAAAATGAACATTGGCACTATTAACAACTATAGCGAAATGCATAGTGAAACGCTTGGAAGAAGAAATATAAGGAGCAACGACATCAAAAAAATTTGCATCTAATTCATTTTAGTCTAACAAATCCCAAATGAGTTTAGTATAAGGGTCAAGGAACCCATACTACTACACAACTTATTAGAAGGATACTTTCATCAAAAGAAATGAAAATAATTGGAAAACCTATGCTTCTATACTTAACTAACATATTAGATGTCTTGATAAATACATCATAGTCCACAAATAAAAGCCAAGAAAATATAACACACCATGAAATTATATCCTTTTAATATCACATCAAAAAAAATTTAGTTCCACCCTAATATGTTCACTTCTTAGAAAAGACCTTGTTATCATAATTATCACCCAAATATCAAAAAATATATAGTTTATAATATTACTTTAATCATCAACTTTAAATTTACTATCCAAACAAAATTAATAATTTACTTACAAATAAAATTAAATAAATCATACTAATTCAATGATGCATAATAAAAATATATCAAAATATAGACATGAGCATTAAATTTATAATTACAGATCGACATTGATAAGCATTAGTCGACAGTAAACATCTAAAAATTACTACTAACAACTCTTAAATGCTGGAAAAAGTTCAACAAAAGGAGCTTATGCCAGCAAGATAACAAATACGAATGAAATCATAGCCATATTTTATGAGTAAACTTAACAAATGTATACCGTTTTATGATTACTACTAATAAATATTAAATGAATGTCAAATATTAAATATTTTCACCATTGTCATATATTAAATATTTTCAAATATGTGCTTAAGGAAATACAGCTCAACCGATGAAAGAAAGGACCCCGTCTTAGACATCACGGTTTTGGCTTGAACATACTCATTAGACTCAACAACTTTTGCTTAAAATTATTTTTTTTTGTTTCTTTTATTTTGCATTGATTATTGTGTATTTTTTATTGGATATAATAATTTGTGTTTAAATCCAATAAAAAAAAAATTTAAACAGAGGACAAAATTTAATGATAAAATTTAATTTTTGAAAAATATGAACAAACTCTAATAATTATTTTCTATTTATATAATTTTTTATGTTATATTAGAGGTTTTCCTATCTACAGTTTTTCGAGGATTTCTATTTTCAGATCAAAAGTTGTTTTGGAGCAAGAGATTGAAAGCTTCAGAAAAGAGTTGATTTTGGAAGTTTTTCTAACACCAGAAAATTGAGGTATAATCTTAACTCATTATGTAGTGTATATTATTGATATTTGTTATCATAATATTGCTCATGAATTGTTGAATTTCTATTTTGTGAGTCAATAGTTTTTTAAAGAAAGCAAGAGACTGAGAGCTTCAGGAAAGAGTTGACTTTGGAAGATTTTTCCACATCAGGAACTTTTCATATTTGTTGAAGCATTTAAGGTATTATCTTAACCCATTACGAAGTGTGTATTTTCATAATGTTTATTACATGTTGCTATTTTGGTCTTCTGTTGTTTTTTCGCTATTTTTTTGTTGTCTTTTTGTTGCCAGTTTCTATGTTCTATGTAGTGAACATCTTGTTGGTTGTTGTCTCTACAAGTTAATGGGTTTTACTCCTAAGACTTTCTTTTAAAGGATTTCAGATCCGTTTTTAAGACCTATTTTTACCATAATCAAATGCATGTTGAATTTTAATGGGCTCACTTGATTTAATATATTTTCTTTATGTTTATGTTGGCTATTGTGTTATTAGTCATAGCGGATAGGTTGCACTTTTGTATGGGTGATGATATTCTCAGTCAAAGTAATAGCCACCCAAATAATAGGGTTGAGAGTGGTGTGTAACCTCTTATAACTATACTCAATCTATTTTAATTTTGGTCCATGGGTATTCTACATGTTTTGTGATATATGTGCATTTGTGATCTTGTTCATTTGATTAAGTGGAAGCTATAGCATCTTTAATATCTTGAGTCTCTTCACCTTTGATACATTCAATTAGAAGATTTGAAAAGTAAAAAGATATCATAAAAGTTAATTTATATTGTTATTGGCTATATGAATAAACATAGAGATTCTTAAGTATTTTAAGTGCATGTGGGTACTTCAGAGAGAAGTGATTTGATATTATTTTACATTTGTTCCCATTATTATCCGTTGTCTCTTTTCTAGGTTTTGTTCTTTATAGACTATGCTTTTCCTTTTATTGTAAACAATAAAAGGATTTATGTATTTTCTAAACTTCGCTTAGGATGTGGTGGTCATGCCTTTTTTGTTGGTTTTTTCAGTCTGTAGAGGGTTGGCCTCCTTCCTCACTTACCTTAATAACTATTTTCTTAAAATAGATAGTTCTTTTTTGAAATCCCTATATATTTTTATGGAGGTTCAAATCTACAAGCATGGCTGCCCAACAAAGGCACAAAGCCTACAAGTAAACCAAAATAGTGAGAGACACTACAAAATATTTTTGCTACCCAATATGGGAGCACAAGCCTATAGGATGAAACATCTTTGACTAAGAGCCAAGTACATAAGGGTATCCATTCTGCCATATTTGGCCAAGGAACAATCCCAAACCTGTCCCTTATGTTGTCAAAGCCTTGCAATCAGAAAGACATTATCCCTATAAATTTTACATACACAAAAAGAAAATATATTATTCAAGTACAACGATAAGTAAACTCTTATTTTGTTGTCTAGGAAACCTATATTTTCTAAATATGGATAACCATCATTTTAGCTTTATAAATATTGCATACAAAGAAAAAATTAGAAGAAAAAATTTATAGACTAATATTTTGTAGCATGCACTTCTAGAAATTATTACAACCACAAAGATAAACTCTCAACCTTTTTTCTAGGAAAAATCTATTTATGGCATGCACTTCTATAAATCCTTCGACCTACAAAGATAAATAAACCTTCTCATTCATTTTTTACAGGAAAGATATTTCATTCTCCAAACAACTTACATAAAATATTAAACTCAGAAATAATTAAAATTTGCATCCATTTCTCTAAGCCTATTTGTGGCATGCACTTCTAGAAACTCTTTTTTAAGAGAAGACCTTTCTTGAGATGCATAATCATATTTCTCTCCTTATAAATCCTGCAAACAAAAATAAAATAAGGGGGAAAAACATTAGTCAAATATCTTTACAACATGTACTTCTAGAAACCCTTAGATCAACTTTTCATTCATTTTTTAAGGAAAAATCTGATTTTTTAAAATAAATGGTGTTGTATATACAAATATACAAAACAAAATATAGACATATCTTACAACATGCATTTCCACAAACTTATAGAATTAAAAATTAAAAACAACATAGTACATGGTTAAATATAAAATTATAAGAAAAATAGCAAAACTATTATTGAAAATAAGAATACCTTTCAACCATATAAATAAAATATTAAAAGAAAAATAAGAAAGCAATTTTGTGAACAAATCAAAAGACTCACTTGCTTGAAGGTTTTTCATTCCAACTTCTACAGTATTCAATGAGAAAAGAGATCTAAGGATTGTGAATTAATCCAGGCTCCTGTGTGAAGTTGCATAGTGTTTCTTCATCTTACAAAGAAGAAAAAGAATAGAGCACAAATAAATTAGTAAAATGAAATAGAGTGGATAGAGAAAGGAGGTTTTATATGCTTGATTTGGATGTGTAGGTTGATTAAGTTACAATTTATTTTCATGAATGCATCATTTCTGATTTTTGTCAATGTTTCCTTAATTTACAACTTTTTAAAAGGAAAGTGTTTTCAAATTGGTGTGTGAGTTGTATATATTTACATTATTCCTAATTTTGATCAAAGTGTCCTTAATTTACGGCTTTTTAAAAGGAAAGTGTTTTCAAATTGATGTGTGAATTGTATATATTTACATCATTCCTAATTTTTATCAAAGTTTCCTTAGTTTATGATTTTTTAAAAAGAAAGCATTCTCAAATTGATGTGTGAGTTGTATATATTTATACATTTTTATTAAGAAAATATGTAAAGTATTATCGTCCTTGATTTATTTGGATAGTGAATATTTTTTAATTAAATATTTAAATTTTATTGTATGTATGATTTAAAATTAAATATATACTATATATATTGTATTAATTAGTTTAATTTGTTTTATTTAAATTTGATTTTATTATTTGATTTTACAAAATCATATTCCTAAACTATAGTAAATTGATTTTCTTATAAGCTAGATGTGATTTATTTGTTAGTTGTATATACTAATAGTTTTTAAAATATTAAAATATAGGAATATAAAGTTAGTAAGTACTATTCAATTAATGAGTCTAATTAGAAAAATATATTTAGTATCTAGTTTGCGAATATTATTTGATTAGTAAGAATGTTATATAATATAGTATAATAATTATTATAAATTTCTTTTATTTATCATTTAATTATTCATTTGGAAACTATTATTCTATTTTCAATTATTGTGGTTAATTTTGATTGTTAAAAATAACTATAATTACGTAATTGTTATTTACAAAATTATTTTTTTCAATGTAAATTTCAATTATAGAAAGACTTGTGTTTGATTATTTAAATTTAATTTTAAAATGAAATAAAGTGACAATTAATTAATATTAGATACAATATGTAGTACTAATCACTTAAAGGTGATAGTCAATTATCACTTTCTCTTAAGAATCTTAGAGATAATAAAACATGTCAAATTTTTCTCCTATGATGTTATATATAGCAATATCAAGATCTCATTAATTTTTATTTACATTTATATAATTTATAAAATTGAAATTTTGTCACACTTATGTTGTTATTTTTACCATCACTTAGAGTTTTGTGCCCTTATTCTATTACATGTAAAATAATGTAGTGCCCTTATTCTATTACATGTAAAATAATGTAATATTTAGTTAATAGTTTTATATGTTATTTCCTTGCATCAATACTGTCGAAAATTTCTCTATAATTTCAGTTTATGTTTTGTCTTTTTGTTGTGGACGTCTGAGACATCGGCCAGGGCGTGGGGACGTTACAGTGTTTTAATGGCTAACACAAGTAGAAATTGTGTGTGCAGGAACAATGAACACAGAGTCTCGCTTGCCTCCAGGTTTCAAATTCCAACCCACCGACGAACACCTCGTCGATTATTATCTCAGGAAGAGGGTTGCTTCCGAAAGCATTGACAGCTTGGACATTATCAGGGATATGGATATATACAAAATCAAACCTAGCGATCTCCGAGGTATTTTAATTTTAAACAATATAGTAATGTTGTTCTTATGCAAGGTGTCTGAGATATTATGTATATTTGATTTGGTTGTTTTTTAATCTCAATGTACAGAGAAATACTTCTTCACCCACACAAAGAAGAAACGCCGAGGCACTCAGATAGAGAGAAGCGCAGCAGCTGTTTCGTGGAGGAGATCAGGCAGTAACAAGCCTGTATATAAAGAGAAACAGCGCATCGGAACCAAGAAGTCTTTCCACTTTGAAATATCGAGAAAAAAAACAGAATGGAAGTTAGACGAATACAGTCTTAAGACAAACGACACTGATTCTTCTAAGGCAAGTAGATTGAAACACTTTTAACTTTAAAACTCTTCATCATCTACTTTAACTGTGGCTTGTCTCATGAATATTATGTTTCCTTAGTAAGCTTTTGCAATTTTGTGCAGGAGGAATGGGTTATTTGCCATGTGTTCAAGAAAGAAAGTAGAAGTCATTCAGAGAAGCAGGTGAGTGATGAGCTCAATGAAGCGGAGGAAGGTGATGAATCTGGTGATGAGTCCAACGAAACCATGCACCCAATGCCTGACATGACTGTGATGGATTATAAATCATACCACGATGAGAATGTTGATTATCCTTCATACTGCCGTGGGTTCAAGAAACCAATTGAAAGTCATTCAGACCAGCAGGTGAGTTTTGAGATCAATGAGCAGGAAGCTGATTATTATTGTGATACACTCCCAAACCGGGACGAGCAGCTGACTGATGAGCTCAATGAAGTTGATGAATTTGTTGACTCACCATTAAAGGTGGAGGATTATGAGCTTTCTGACATGACTCTAAGAGATGAGCAGCAGGTGAATGATGACCTCAATGAGAAGCTCCAATGCTCCACTATTAAACCTGGAGGGTTACAATCTAGGCCATAGATCATAATCCTTACTGCAACTGGTATTTTGTTTATAATTCAAACTGCAATCTGGCATAGATTATAATCCTTACTGCAACTGGTATTTTGATTATAATTCAAACTGCAATCTGGACCATAGATTATAATCCTTACCGCAAGGGTATTTTGGTTATCATTCAAACTGGATTATTATTATCAAACTTGGAAGCGTATTAACAAAGATTATTTGGATTTAACTGTATGATTTTTGAGTCATAGTTGTAGTGCCTACCGTGTTCGTATCTTGTTATGTGTTTATTCCTTTTGGTCTGAGCTAAATTCATGATATGATTGTGTATCTTGATATGTGTTTATTCCTTTTGGTCTGAGCTAAATTCATGATATGATTGTGATACTTTGAGCTACTGATATATTCTTTTATCTATATGATATCATTACTGATGTGAGTAGCTGATTATCTAAGTGGTTCAGTACTGATCATATATGCATGATGTGTATGTTAGTGGATGCCATGATGCTGTATGGTTATGACTGAATACATTTATTTTTTAGAGTGATATTTTGGTTTCAACACTAAAATATTCTTATATTTCCATGACCTTGTATACTATCTTTTGTGCTTATTGATGGATTTATTAATTTTTACATGCACTATGTTCCATGGGATTAATGATATGGTTAAAGGATAGAGAATTGATAATGTTGTAAGTACATGATCAGGCATGTTTAAGTTAGATGATTAGTATGCATGTTCTTGTGACTTATAATGATGCTTACTTCTACACTAAGAGTTTTTGATATTCGTTATTATTACGATTATATTAATTATTATTCTTACGAATCATGTCTGATTTGTTTGTATGAAGAGGGACATAGCTGTAGTTACTCATTCGTGAGGTCTACATGGTGACTCGATCCCCTTTGTTGTTTGACACTAAATATGCACGTGCTTCGGCTCTTATACTAATGTAGACAGGTATCGAGTGTCGCCTTCACCTGAATTGGCAGATCTGAGCGTCCCCAAAAAGATATATATAATAACCACGATGGTGGTTAAATATGGACGTAGTCATGTGGCCAACTTGAACTCAACCAGAATTGTCGTTCAGACTTTTGGACGACAGTTATCCCCAATATGCTTATACACCTGTTAATTGTAATAAGGCAACGTACGACTATGTTTAGTATATATGCATAATTTGGATGTATGCTTGTCTAAGTTTGGTATGCATGATTTAGATGTATGTTTTGAGATATTATTGTATTGCATTATAATTGTTTCCTTGTCTGTATGCCCATGTTGTTCAGTATAACCAGTTTGTGAGTTGGGGATGACTATTGTCGCCAACTAGTTTTCAAGAGAGTTTTATTGTATTAGGATTTTAATACTTTGATTGGAGGGCTTGTGTATCTATTTTATTGTTGACAAAATTTTATTAATCTATTGGTTTTATATTTTATGTGGAATTTTAATCAATGGGGAGTTAAGTTAAAAAGGGGCTTGTTATTTCATTTTTTTCTCTAAACTTGATTTTAATAAGATTTTTGGAAGTTTTTCTTAAGAAAATATATGGAAATTTGAATTTGAAGGAAATGGCAGATTTTTTATGGTGAAATTTTTATGGGCACTTGATTTTTGGATTCATTCCTGTGTCTATTCCATTCCTCCAAAGTTTCAACTCTTTTGGTGAAGGATTTTGCAAGTTGCGAGTGTTTTGAGGGTTTCTTTGGAAGTTGAGAAGTATGCTTGATCTTTTCCATCTTTACTTGGATTGAATCAGTTTTTTATTATGTGTAATTGATTTATATTCTTGAATTAAGATTTCTAAGGAGGAGGTTAAGAGACTTGTGAATAGAATATGGAGTTTTATGCTTGTTTGTATGCATTTTGATAGATGAGGGTTTGGAACATATTTTTTGGGATGGAGCCTTCATATTTATGTTTTTGGAAAATGCATCATATTTATGTTTTTTGAAAAAGTGAATGCATTTTTGGTATGTTCTTTATGTATCAAATGGGTTTTGTCAGTTTCTTGAGATTTAGAAGTTCAATTTTGATGAATATTTGGTCCTTTAAGCCATCTGAGTTTTATGCCTCTATGAGTTTTAAGTGAATCATGTATTGAAAATTTTGTATTATTGTGGTCACGAGAGGGAAATGGAAATCATGTTAATACATGGTGGTAGTTAATTATGTCTTTATGAGGTCTCAATTATGCAATAGTCATGCTTGACTTGTGAAAATAGGTCTTGTGTGTGTATCGGGAAGATTTGGTTAAGAACTCGTATGGATGGAATGAGTCTACAATTACCACCGGCCAATGTCAATGATCTCCCCATGTGACTGTGGTTGAGATTCACACCTAACTTATTTCCATGTATGGTTGTGTACAGGTGTGTGACTTGTGTCCAGACGTGTGGCCAATTATGGGAGTGGCTCCTAATGGGGGGACTAGAGCACAAAGGGGCCACCAGGGTAACCCATTGTGAAGTCCTTAATCAAGTAATAACATAAATAAATTAGCAAGTTAAAATGCTTAATCAAGATAAATATGGATATGTGGGGTTGGGTGTACCAACCATAATAGAACTAGGTGTACCATCCATTGAGATTCATATTGTGTACCATGTGGGCTTCCATTAGCCAAGGATGTAGTTGACAAGCGCTAGGGTGTAGCGGCATATCAAGCACCTCATCTCTCTAAGAGAATTGCTTTGTGTTGGATGGGAAAAATCGACATGCGATGAGACTCCCATTCTTGGACTACACACCCCCTCAAATTGCTTTATAAGTTAGTGGTCATGTGTTGCTGAGTTTGTGAAATATTTACATTGGTGATGGACTTGAATTATCTTATGACTCACCTATATGTGTGTGAATGTACTATCTTGGAATCAGTGTAATATTTCTTTTGTGGGATGTATTGTGTTGTGATCTTTTATGATTGTATATCCTATATGTGTACCTTTCATGTGACATATGGGCCACGTGGTTATCTATGTGAGCATAGTGGGAGAGGTATTGATTGTTCCTCATGGTTAGGTGGCATTACCAACCATCATTAGGTATCGTTAAATAGATATCGAGTGGTCTCTAATGCTATATGAAACTCATTTGCACTTGAGGCTCGTGTCATTGTATCCTTATTAGTAGCTTGCATGGTACCTTACTACTTCACTAGAGTATATATGTATGGTTCTTGTAACCTTAAAATATCATATGTGATTTTGATAGTGTAGTATATTCATGGAGTTTATGTACTTTTTTATCTTAAATATTCACATTTACACATACTAGTGCTTTGGATGGGTGCAATACATTTTTAACACTATGATTCATTTTGTTTTACATAGCTCATGTCCAATTGATTCTTAGCAATGACTATCTATGATAATTGTATTCTTGTAATCTCCTTGAGTGTCCCCTGCAGCTTTTGGTACAAGTATTAACACCCAGATGACCAAACAAAGAATTTAGAGCACCCGATTTCTTAATTTCTCTATCTTTCCATGAGCATTTGCATCTACTCCTTATTTTTGTGCATCTATTCATTATTTTTGCACCTCCATTCACTTCTCTTTCACATATCCTTCCTACACCCCATGCATGTGTGTTAGACTATATAGCACTTAAGATAGCTTGTTCCTAGGCATTGGTAGTTTGTTCATGCGCATTTTTCCTCTATAGAGATGTGTATTTATGATATTTTATAGTTCCACTAATTTTGTTCAAATTAGGGTTTTTGATTCAAATACCCAATGTTATGTTGATTGTTTTTGTATATTTACTTCCATAGTTTGGTCTTGTCTAGTGTGTTGGAGGATCAAATCTCTAAAATGAAACCTTTTCTAACCATGACATTGAGGTGCTAGCTAGGCATGTCAAGAAACACATTAATATTATCTAAGCACTTTGAGGTATCTTGTGTGGTATTCATGTGTGGAATATAGGACCCTGGAGAAAATTGAACTCATCTCCTCATAGTATGAAAGATGTTTTTGTAATCATATTCAAGTATGTGCAGTCCATCATTGGGGGCCAAAAAGTGGAAATGGGAAAAAAATGTGTTTTCTATCTTGCCAAACATGCCAATATATACTTAGACTTTCTATATGGGTTGGAAAAAATTTGAATTTGGTTTTGTAGTACCAAACCAAATCAGATATCCGTTAATATTTGATATCCAACTGAAATCAAATATCCATTTTGAAAAAATCAAAAAACACATTTAGTAAAATGGGCATAATTTTTACATTTGTTATCAAAAAATAATAATTTCTACAGGCGTTGGAAAGGTGATTCAGATAGCTACAATATGGATAAGGTAATTTTTTATATTATACTAAAAATATAACTATAATCATTTGAATTCGATCCTTAATTTTAAAACTTGTAATAATCATAACTTTTACATACAAAATCATTCTTTTTTAGTTCAATTTTGCTCCCATGTAAGAATTGATATAGTAATGTTGGCAGTGGGCCAGCCTCCCTCATGGGATTCATGACATGGCTTAACCGCCTCTTGTGGATTCTATAAGTCTAGTGGTTGTATTGGGCATTGACATGTAGATCTTTTGGTAAAATGAAAACCGCTACTTGTAACTAGTGGTATCAAAGCTTGGTTACAGTTTTAAATCTACGCAGGCCGCAGTGAGTGACACTGGAAGGGAGATTTCTAGAAATGGGCTAATATCCCTTGCAAGATTCATGACATGGATTAATCACCTCTTTTGGATTCTATAAGTCTAGTGGCTATATTAGGCATTGTAGGTTGATCTTTTAGTGCAATAGCAGTCGCTACTTGTAATAGTTAAAAAGTAGTAAATAATGAAAAACATACATTTTATGTACTAATGAGATTATTTTTTTTCATAAATCATCATATAGGTTTTCCTTGTTGGTGCTTTGATCCTTTGTACACCTTTTCCCAATATGACCTAGGATACAATCTCTCTCTCTCTCTCTCTCTCTCTCTCTCTCTCTACCCATACCTATTTCTTACTTGTCTCTATCACTTATGTTATATAACACTCTTTCCCCCTCTATCTCTATCTTCATATTGACATATCTTTGTATCTATCTATATCTCATTATATCCAACTATCTCTTATTATTTTCAATCAATTTGTTAGAGGGTGGAAAGTATGGGATGGTGGGGGCGAAGAGGTTGGATTGTGAGATGATAGATAGATATGGGAGAAAGGGAAAGGGGAGAAAAAATAGAGAGGGGGAGACAGATAAGGTAGAGAGAAAAAGAGAATGGTTAGGGGGAATAGATGAAGATGGTTATGGAGAAGGAAGAGGGACAAAGAGAAAGATGGGGTTAAGGGATGTGATGGTGGGGGGAATGGATGAGATGGTGAGATGAGGGAGGGGAGATAATGATATATATAGGATAATTAGGGGAGAGAGATGTGATAAAGATTGTCCTAGTATCTATTAAGGTATCATAGGTTCCTTGAGTGGTCCTAAGGGGTTTTCATATGTATTCATGAGTCATGAGATGAATTAGTGGGTCTTAGGATACATTAATGGATTTTAATGATCCCTAGGATACATTGATGGGTCAAAAGGAATCCTATGATACATTAATGGGTCCTATGATGTCTCAAGAGGTTGTAGGTTTGTTAAGGAGTCCTAAGATACATTAATGGATCCTAAGATGTCTTAGGGGTTCCTAGATATCATAAGTGGTCCTAATAGGTCTTAGAATACATTATTAATTTTTCATGGGATGTCTTAAGGGGTACTTGGTGTTTTAAGTCATTCTTGTTGGTTAACAGATTGGTTCTTCAAAGAAAGTACAAAAAATCACTCATGATGCCCAGGAAGAAGGACAAATAAATACCAACAGTTGGAGAGCTTATCATGGGATGATAATTTTCCTCTAAATTTTAGAGGTATGAGCTCCCTCGTATGATACAATTTGGTTTTTCAATGTGTGCTTTTAACCAAAAAGTAGAAAAGGAATACTAATTCATTAAGATGGAAACATGAATAAATAACACAAAGATCACCACCTAGCATATATAAAGGACAACTAGGAAATCAACAGCAACATCTTTCAAACAACATGAAAAGAATTATGACTCAAATTTCATATATCCAATCACACCCATGATATGATATTATAGGTGTAACTCCCCACTAAGGGAGCTAGGAGGACAAGACTTCTAAGAACTAAAGATGAGAGTGATTTTTTAAAAAAATTTTATGAAATGCATCATTTCATACTTGATTTTAATGCATGGATATCAACCTAATTTTACTTTGTATTCAATGTAAATTATTAGCTAAACCTATGTCCCCATAGGTTCTCTACCATATCTACTAAGAAACATTATCTAATTCATTAATCATTAATTAAGGTATGCATTAACCTATGAACTTCACTAATCTACATTCAACCATCTACCATTACTAATCAAATTTCCATCTTCGAACATTAATTCATAACTATCCATAGTTTACAAAATTATTTCTATTCCATCATTTCATATTAATTTTTTTTAACATTAAATAAAGAGATAACATTTATTTCCTTCGAACATTTATCTTGGTACATCAATATATACCTAGATCCATTTCCATTATAGACTGATAACATAAGGAGATAAATGAAATATGAAAAAGTAACATAATCAACTTATTTTAATTCTCATAACATATCCAAATTACAACATAATATTTTCCATTTCTTTTCACGTAGAACTACCTTTCCCTATTGAATTTCTTTGAATTGAAATTACATAAAAATACATCATTATGTCATATACATCTAACTACTTTCAGGAGTTTACAATTATATGATTACATATATTCCAATATATCTCAATATGATACAAGATACTATATGAAGTCTCTAAACTATAAATTTGGAAAGGAAAATATGCAAGGATAATCCACACGACCATGAATAGGACCTTGATATAATAAATATTAACCACCCAACCAAGTGCACTAAGTAGGCCCACTCCCCCATGATAGGAGATAGAAACCAAGGCCCATGCAAGAGGAAACAACTAGGACATACCTAAGGTGGTAAAGCCCTTCCTAGAAAACAAATCATGAAACACAAATAGACAAAAAGTCAACATGACTACTAGAGGCATAAGCAATCAAGTGTAGGGACTCTAGGATGCATTCTAAGTGAGTGTCATCGCATATCCCTCATGATACCCTTGGTTTATCCTATCTAACCTCTCTGGGCCCTGACCCCTAAGAAGGCA
This sequence comes from Chamaecyparis obtusa, assembly GCA_027943335.1. Lineage (NCBI taxonomy): Eukaryota > Viridiplantae > Streptophyta > Pinopsida > Cupressales > Cupressaceae > Chamaecyparis > Chamaecyparis obtusa. The sequence continues at coordinate 562,775 of BSBK01008899.1, read as the reverse complement.
CATGAGAAACTAAACACCTTTCCATAGAGACAAGGTTGTTTGATTATGCCATCATATATGCACCTTCTCTTGCTCATATCCCTGGTTTGTACTAGCACTAGAGGATTGTGCACCAAATACAGTTATAACCAAGCATTCAGATTTATCGAGCATTAGTATTTTAACCAAGTCATGAATGCAGTATATACCGAGTAATAAAGGAATGACATAGAAGTGTTTAATGGGGCATAGAATACAAGGCAAATGATTTATACCGAGCTAGAAAATGGTTTACATAGTTTGAGGTGAAGTTTAAATGTAGATGTAATCATTAAATGATTGATGATCCCTATGTAATATTGTTTTAGGTTATTCATTTGGATTGTAGATCTAAGGTTTTCTAGATGATACCATAACCCTAATTAGGTCAAATCTTTTGATATAAGAATTGTCAAGATGTCATTTTTATGATAGAGAGAGAACACATGAAGTAGCCGCCTATAGGGGACATCTAAAGATCAGATAGGGTTGTGAAGATAAGTATTGAATAAGTATTCAGAATTGAATCAATGTTATACTAGAGGCTACCTAGCAGTATTCAGAGAAGATATCTATCACAGCAAGGTGATATCATTTAAGTACTTATCAGATCTAAAATTTAGAAAAGTAGGTTGCTACATACAGATCAATCTACTATTACTTTCTAACAATTGTGGAAGACAAAATCTCTTAATAGAGTAGACTTAACAAGACTTTTGTACATCTCTCAACTGAGTACACACTTGATAGTGTTTCTTAAATCCTCTAACAAGGTACATCCTTAGAGGTTTTTATTGTTATTCCTAATAGGGTAAGATCATCAAAACTGATCAACATTGTAGCGTTAACTAGAAAACTTTATTATTGCAGTAGTGAAGCTTTGTGGGTGTCATCCCCTCGACAATTTTTACCTTCTAACAAGGGTTTCTACAATATCAAAATACTTGTGTATTGTGTATGAATTTTCATGAATATTTACATGTTAGATTAGAAACATTTCTTATTTTCATTTATGTTATGAATGGATGGAAATGTTAACATGACAGTCAGTTAATAAGATACATTGTCTTAAGGACTCAAATTAGAAAAAATTTAGGGTTACTAATTCACCCCTCCCCTCTCAGTAACTCACCTTTCCATAATCCAAACAATTGGTATCAGACCTAGTTCTCTTGTTGAGGAAGTTTAATCACTAAAGAGGAAATATCCATAAAGATGGAAAGGTATAAGCTTGACAAGACAATTGAAAATCAGATTTTGGAGATGCAGATTCTCATGGAACAGCTTAAGGACATCAAGGAAAAACTGAGAGATTCGTTGATCAAAAGAAAGGAATTATCATTTCGGTATAATGAGACTCGGTATCAGGAAAAAGAGATAGAGGAATTATCTGAAGGATCTGGAAGTATATCTGATGCATCTGAAGGAACTATATTGGATCTGTCTGAAAAGAATCAACACCTCACCAAACAAGTGAAAGTAGTGAAAATTGCACAAGAGACTCAAATGGTAAGAATGATTGAAGTCGTGAACAATGCAAGACAAGCTAAACAAGAAAGGAATATGGATATTGAAGATAGAAGAAAAATGACTGAAAAGTTGGAAGAGAAAGAATCTAAAATACTAAGGCTGACCGAGCCTCATTTTCAAGTTTCCAATCAGATGGTTGTCATGATTCAAGAAGTCAACTGAGTAAACAATGAGTTTGCTAAGAAATTGGAAGATATTGGTGAATTAAGGGAAGAGGATGAAAGACTGAAAATGAAGTGGAGATGCAACAACAATACAATGATATGATAAAGAAAACTGAGGAAAGTACCAAAAGGATGGATGAATTCCTAAATAGTCAAAGAAGACTGGACAACACCACTGGATTAGATTATACTGAGCAGGGAGAGCCATCAAAACAAGTATATAACAAAAGAATGCTTATGAAAATCCAAGACCAAATAATCTCTCATGTTATCACTGTGGAAAACCAGGTCACACAGCAAATGTCTGTAGAAGAAAAGTTAAAGGTACTCCTAACTCTACTCCTAAGTTTGATGGTTATTGTTATAATTGCAACAAGTATGGACATCAAGAAAATGAATGTAGATAAAAGATGAAAAAGTCACCTAAGAGACACTATATGGAAAATCACTATCGCACATGCAACAAGCATGGTCATATATCATAAGAATGTAGGGCAAAGATGAAATAAGTTTGGAAACCGAAAAGACAAAAAAACACCTATCAGCCAAGAAGACAAGGTAATTCTTACACTTGAGATTACAAAAATTAGTTAATTGTATAGCGTGTGGGAGATATGATCATATTGCTGAAAATTGTATGAGATTACACTTGAGAGGAAAATCTAGAAACTGGATAAATTCTGGAATGGCATGTCTGCACTGTCACAAGGTTGGTGACTTAAGTAAAGATTGTAGAGATCGAGAACCAGAATTGAATGTTGATATGAATGAAAATACCATTGATGGAATCAGAAGGAAAATGATTCAAATGTGGAGAAGATCAACTAAATACAATGAAGGAACAAGCACAACAGTTAGTGACACTTCATCCTTTGGATTAGGTGATTTCACCACATCAACCTAAGCAAATCAAGTAAGTATGGGAACTAAATTTTAATCAGTTATATCTTACAGAAGTTCCTTATATATATTGCTTGAATACCAAATCATCATGAAATAAGATGCACTAGGTTTTTATATATTTTAAACTTGAAATGAGTATAGTCTATAAAATCATGACCAATTGAAAGTTTGTTAGCCAGTGAAGTGTTAAGGTTAAGCAAGTTTCATAGTCAACCGAGATTTGGTAGTGTTCACCGAGGTGAAGTTTCTGAAGGAGATAACTAAATGTTTTATCGTTAACCGAGTTGTGGTTGGTGAAGAATTTAATGCAATGCATTTATGCTGAGAAAGGTTTTTGGATATAAATACAAGTCGAGCCAACTCATTTCTCACATTGTGAAACCAGAGCGAAAAGAGTGAAGATTTGTGCAAAGAGATTCCAATCTATTTATAGCGATTTGAGAATTTTATGAACTTTTTAGAAGTTATACAAGTAAGTTTGAAGCATAACTCAGTTATTTCAACACATTTTGAACAAGCCCTAAATTATTATCAGTAATGGAATCTACATCAAAGACCGTTCAATCAAAATTTGATAAGGAGAAGAAAGTTACATTGATCAAAAGCATAGCGTATGAAGAACCGAACTATAAACTTCACCCCAAGGTCGCATCATAGGTCAATGAGAAATACATGTTCTAATGCATACCACCTAGGGTATTATTAGTGAAATATATCTGGTCCTACATTCACTATAATATTAGTGAAATTGGTGATTTCGAGTTGCAATCCACTTACTAGGAGCTATACACATATGGTAAATTGAAGGATGAGAATACACATCAGGAAATCAAAGGTTTAACAAATGCCCTTCACTTCCCAAAGGTATTCAAAACTAAGTGTATTAGGATAGTACTCATCTGAGTACATGAGGGAAAAATGTGGTTGGATGAACCGGTAAAGGTTACCAAGGACATTATTCACATGGTCACCGGTTACCCACTATGTGATAAAGCTAAAGCCCTAAGGCACCCATCGAGGAATGAAATAGAGAAGTTGACTAGAGCTGAGTGGGATAGTAGAGGTATATGAATCAACACAATTAATGACACTAAGATGAGATTCGGAGCATATGTGATTGCTTACAAGGTATTCCAATCTAGTAGACTAAACAGTGTTCCTTGTGGGGTTGTTGATATAGCATATAAGATTGTGAAGAAATGACTTCAACTAGACCTCACCAAGTTGATGTTGCCGAAACTTGAAGAAAATATGACAACAATCTGAGTTACTAAATCCAACACTTGCAAGTTCAGATCACTTCTAGTATGTATATTTTTCTGCTTGCAAAATTCATTTCCATCAATCGATGATGTTCAGTGGGATACAAATAAACAAGTCATCATGAAAATTGGTGAATTCATTAATAGTCTAGGTCAGAACTTTTAACCAGTCATGGATGATTATTTTGGGAAATTTAAGGAGAGAATGCACAAACAAAGCAAGATTCTAGCACAGTTAGTGGAAAATTATAAGGATGAAATTTGTTTTCTAGTGGACACCAACTCCACTCTCATAAAGGTAGTTGAACTGAGGAATGCATGGTTTCCACTAATGGAATATGAACTTGACATTGACTGAGCTACTAGGTCAATAAAGGCACTTCTGGCAAAGCCTAAGGATAAGAATGCAACAAGATTTGAAACCTATGAGGAGGCAAAATAAAGAATCAAAATGGATTTGGTAGGAGTGAAAATCTGTAGAAAGACAAAGAAGATGATAGGCACTTTGGAAAAACAACTGGGAGAAGAAGAAAATAAGTCAGTTGAAGAAGCAACCGAGGAGCAGATAGTGATCGATAATAGTGAAGATGAGAAAGAGACGGAGTTAGATAAAGAGCTACAAGAAGAATTGGTGAAGGAAAAAAAAGGCAAAAGGAAACAAGTAGAAAATCCCACATGAGAAAGGGAAAGGTCCTCTACAGGTGTTTCCCCACCTCTAAAGTGTGGAGTTGCTAAAATTACAAAGCCAACACCGACCAAGACCTATTAGAAGAAAGAGGTGTTCAAGTTTCTACCAAGCTACCTAAGAAAAGGAGAAAGTTATTAAGAAATAAGGATGATGTAGATTCGAATGAGGAGGATACCAGTAAATTTAAGGTAGTTGCAAATAAATCACAATCTATTGATGAGATTGTAAACAAAATAATAGAAAAGGGAGGACTGGGTCACCCTAAAATAAATATATATGTACACATAGATATCGAGGATCGGGAAAAACTAGAAGAGGAAATCATCAACATGATGATCAAATTCAAGAGATTTCCAATTGAGTTTGTGAATTAAATTTGAAAGGAATTATATGATAATATTTCAGCAAGGTGGACTTATGCCTTGCACATTGAAAATAAAATGAGAGAAAGATCATTAATTTTGGCAATGCCAAATTTATCTGTTTAAGAAATTGATCAAATGATGAAAGAATATGCAAACAAGTTTTTGATGAAAGGAAGAGAAATGAATATCTTGCAAGGTAAAATCCAAGAAGTTGATGTGGAGAAAAAAGAGAAATGGACTAAAATTCTCAAGTCCAAAGCTCAAGCAGAGCAAACTGCACTTCTAGCTATTCTCGAGCAAGGTGTCACAGGAAGAGGTAAAGGTGTACACACTAATGATGTTGATGTTACTGTACAAAGCATAATTAAAGAGCCTATTCACATATTAGACACTAATAAGCCATAGAACGACACTTATGCATAATATTTTTATCCTGTTGGCCAAACCGAACAAGAGGATACACTAGAAAAATTGCTAATAACCAGGGATGAAGAAAGTATTGATTGAAGATATCACTGAAGGTGATCTTGATGATGAGGCTAAGGAAGATGAAGATGTCACTACTACTACTATAAATAAAGATGAAAACTAGACTACTGAGCTAGCTAGTGTACAAATATCGGGTAACTTACCAATTTTGGTACAAGACATAGATATTACTACCATAGAGCAACCCAAGGAAACTACACCTGAGAAACCAATGGGTACAATTGAAGACAAGGGTGAAAAAGGAGAAAAAGAGAACACAAAGACTGCAACCAATGAGGCAAATGATAAAGGAACTAAAAATGAACCTAATTTGGATGATTCTACTACAATCACAAGGCCAGAAGCCCAAGGACCTCACATTGAGGGAATTGTAAAGGGGCAAGAAAAAGAAGAAAGTGTATCCACTGAGCCACAAAAGTTAAATCTAGAGCAGAAGGCTATAGTTCCTTATGGGAAATCACCCACATCTATTAAACAGGACAAGAAGAAGAATAAGAAACATGGAAAAGGTCTGATCACAATGGAAGAAGTGATAGAAATAGCATCATGTCACCCCAAAACTTTGGATCCTGAATCTCTCAGAAGGTATGGAGAACTATGCACCAAAAAAGTCACTCAGGAGAAGTTGAGGTGGGAAAGTAAACATAAATAGGTGCTAGAAGATGTCAGAGAAAACTTGATGCAAGTTGTACCTGATGCCAATGTTGATGAGGCAACTCCCATCATTGACCAGCTTGCATTACTTATCGGGCACATTAATTCTTCCAATACCAATGTAGAAAAGAAAATTGAAGAGAGAGTAGAATCAAAGATACAATTTAAGATAACTGAGAAGATCAACCAAGCAGTCGCAATTCATAAGGTGAAGGTATCTGAGACTATAAGTGAAATAGAAAGTCTTATTTAGCAGATACTCATAATTTTGAAAAAACTTTGCACTACAGACTCATTCACTGTAGACATACAAGAAAAAATTAAGAAACTAGATGATGATCTATAGAAGAGTGCATAAATCTTGATTACAGAACCCCATGCATTTAAACTACATTATGAAAAATTCAAGCATATACATGGGTTAAGGAATGAACTGATGAGAGAAGAGGATAAGATCAAAGATCAAACAACTGAGCTACAAGATGAGTTGTTAACCCAAATTGAGGTGATGCAACGGCATGTGAAGAAAGCAAAGGATCTAGTTGCCACTCCTAAGTTATTAGTGGTAGATCACATTTTTGACATGCGTGCCCAAGTTGGTCTGGAACAGATTGCACTAGAAAGTCTGAAAGAGGAATGGGAAAACCTCTTGGCCAACTTGAAGAAAACCCATTAGAATATTTTTTATAAGATTTAAGTATATATAGTTTTGGAATTATTACCAAAAAAGGGGGAAAATATATATGTATATAGTATACTTACCAAGGTATATAGAGAGGGGGAGTTTACAAATTTTTAAGTATACAAATTTTCAAAATTTTGATTATGGCATACATATGTGTTTTTTTTTACTAATGCCAAAGGGGGAGAATGTTACATTATGAGTTGTCATTAGTGTCACACATATAGTTGGTAAAGGAAGAAAATAGGCTAGTCGATCAACACACTAAGTATATTAACTGAACAAAGCACAAGCAAAAATGACAAGGTAATCGAGCACAGTCTTAATCAAGTACATACACTGAGCCAGATGATTAATGAGTATAGTTATAACTGAGCATTCAGATTTACCGAGCATCAGTATTTTAACTGAGTCATGAATGCCATATATACCGAGTAATACTAGAATGACATAAAATTATGTAATGGCATAGAATACAAGGCAAATAATTTATACTGAGCTAGAAAATGGTTTACATAGCTTGAGGTGAAGATTAAATACAGATATAATCACTAAATGATTGATGATCCCTATGCAATATTTTTTTAGGTTATTCATTTGGATTGTAGATCTAAGGTTTTCTAGATTATACCATAACCCTAATTAGGTCAAATATTTGGTGATAAGAATTGTCAAGATGCCATTTTTATGATGGAGAGAGAACACATGAAGTAGCCGCCTACAAGAGACATCTAAAGATCAAGCATGGTTGTGAAGCTAAGTATTGAACAAATATTTAGAATTGAATCACTATGAGACCAGAGGCTACTGAGTAGTATTCAGAGAAGCTATCTATCACAGCAAGGTGATATCAGTTAAGTAATTATCAGATCTAAAATTCAAAAAAATAAGTTGCTACATATAGATCAATCTATTGTTACTTTCTAATAATTGTGGCAAAAAAAATCTCTTAACGGAGTAGACTTAACAAGTCTTTTGTAAATCTCTTAATCAAGTGCACACTTGACAGTTTTCCTTAAATCCTCTAACAAGGTAGATCCTAATAGGTCTTTATTGTTACTCCTAGCAAGGTAAGATCATCAGAAGTGATCAACATTATAGCCTTAACCAGCAAACTTTATTATTGCAGTAGTGAAGCTTTGTGGGTTTCATCCCCACCACAGTTTTTACCTTCTAACAAGGGTTTCTGTGATACCAAAATACTTGTGTATTGTGTATGAAGATAGTTGTGTATTTTGTATAAATTTTCATGAATATTTACATATTAGATTAGAAAGTATTTCTTATTTTCAGTTATGTTATGAATGGATGAAAATGTTAACATGATATTCGGTTAATAAGATACATTATCTTAAGGACTCATATCAAAAAAAATTTAGGGCTAGTGATTCACCCCTCCCCTCTCAGTAACTCACCTTTCCATAATCCCAACAAAAATTAACACCTTTCCATAGAGACAAGGTTGTTTGATTATGCCATCATAAATATACCTTCTCCCGCTCATATCCCTAGTTTGTACTAGAACTAGCAGTTTGAGTGAGGAATTAATTATCCTTGTTTAGTGTGTTTTCCCCCTTTTCTAGTTAATTTATTAAGATTATCACTTAATTAAGACAACTCACCAATGGGTTATCCTAGCTATCCACTTTAGGACCCCAGCCCCCATTGAGGGCCACTCACCTAGTGTACCTAGGTTCTCTACCTACAAATAAAATTATGAATGCATAAATAATAATATCATATCATAAAATATGCCATTAAAATAGCATAGTATCACCTGACCAGGTTTAGGTGATCACTAGTTATCCCTAATCCATTGGACAACCCTAAACCCTAATCTAGCATTCAGATGGATTCAAAATGCAGAAGAAACCATTAAAATGTATCAAATATTATTTCACAATATTATTCAGTGTATACCAAGATTAGATGCATCGTAAAAAAAAGACCCTAATAGCCTCTAGCACCTATTCAAGCCCTAAAACACAAATTTGACCTAAAAACTGGTCTTCTGGGCATTCGACGTAATTATCAATTTAAGAAATGCATCCACGAATTTGATTAAATGTATTTCTTACTAGCATTCAACGCATATGAAGAGTTGATTCAACACAATTGGACAGGCATATACCTAGGGAAGCTACACAATCAAGGTTTAAACCGATGCAACTATATGCCTAAATAACGTAATTTTCAATTTAAGTAATGCATTCATGGGTTTAATTAAATGCATTTCTCAGTAGCATTCAACACATATGCAAAGCTAATTCAACATAATTGGATAGGTATGCAACACATTTAGGGTAAAGAAACAATGCATTTAGATATTAAAGCAATGCATATAGATAGAGGATTCAATGCATATACAAGAAACATTCAATGCAATTGACTGGAAAAGTTTGAAAAAGAAACATAAAATTCTAAATTCATCTTACAGCTAAAATTGGGCAAAATTAAGGTCCTAGAAGCATAATCCAAGGAATACCCAATTGAGATCTCCTTGAAACCCTTCTATACCACCCATCAAACCCATCCTAGACATAAGACTAATCTATAATTTCAATCCCAAACATGTTGGAAGATTGTTGAGCATGTCAAATTTTTGGATTTGGTATGCTAACATTCATGTTTTGTCATTGATGTCAACATAACTATCACAATCTCAGACAATGTGTTCAACATGTTTGATAAGGAGTTTCAGTTGTTCAAAATCTATGCTAAATATATTGAGATGTGATGGTGAGGTATTATTCTAATATGTTTGTAGATCATCTATAGAGGTGCGCAAAAGTTGCCTTGACAGTTTGAGCTAGTAAGATATGATCAAATTTTTGGTTATTGGTGTCACAGTGTTCCTATGAACAATGGATGATTATTTGGTTCGGTATGACTTGGATTTGATATTTCAAAGGTTGTGAAGATAGTTATTTTATGTTTCCCCATCATTGTATTCATGGCTACTATTTTTCATGATTCAGAGTATAGCAAGTTATCTTTTGTTATGTCTAAGTTTGGTATTTAAGTGTTCCTATTTATCAATGTTAAAGATGAGTTTGGATTTTGTATTGGAGATGATGTGAAGGTTATGGATAGTATTCATGTTTCTTATTGGTTCTTGGATTAAGTGATGATCATATTTATGTTTTTCATTGGTTGAGGTGATCGGATTTTCTTATTTGGTAGCCTTTTTTTCTTTCTTCATCTAGGTCCTAACCGACTTGATGAAGTAATGTGTTTTGATTCTTAATATTGCTTCAGTAGAACTTGTGTGTATTTGAGGATGAATATTTGGGTCCTATATAAGTCTTGGATGACTTTATTTGGATCACATTGAAGATTGATCATAATTTGTATATCTTTTATTATGTTAGGTCTTATATAACCTAGTGGTTGACTATTCTTTTTAATCAGTATAAATGAGAGATCATTTTGTAATTGAGAGTATTAATGAGAGAGAGAGAGGAGTATATATATATGTGTTCTCCATCTAAGGAAAATTTTATCCTTAATAGAAATTGTATTGGCATATGAGATGTTATTTATCAATTTGGTTGTAAAGGACTTTATGTCCACCCCATTTTAATTGAATATAGATCGATGAACCTAACTAAGGGCTAAATCTGAGATTGTATTGTGAGCAGGGAGCCTGTAGATTGGGTTTTAAGATTTTGGTTTCAAGTGCATCCTTTGTTCTCTATTTTTCTCTTAACTAAGAAGTACTTTTAATAGAGTACATTCATCTAGTGGGTATCATCCCCATCGAGGTTTTTTCTTAACCAAGTTTCCTCGAGAAAAAATCTTTGTGTTATGTTTGTTGTGTTATAGATCTTTCACTATTATTTATCTTTTAGATCTAAGTGGAAAAGGTATAATTAAAGCAATTAGGTACAAAACTAATTCACCCCCCCCCCCCATCTCTTAATTATGATTGCCTCCTTTTGGGCCTAACAATTTTTATTAGAGCTAAGTCCTTTTTGAAGAAGATTGACCGCTTGAAGGAGATCCGTCATGGGAAGTATGAGAAGAGAGTCTAAAGTTTGATATCATTTACCTAATTTGAAAGGATTGGATGACTACCTACATGATATGCATGGGAATAGTGTTAGTAAAGAATGCAAAGTACTTTGGTAGTCATTTTGTAGCATTTGTTGTTGCATTCATGACTTGGATTATCATTGATGTCAACACAGTGATATTCTGGATATCATCAGGAAAGCAGGTACAATTTTGTTTTGTGCACATGTTTTATTGTAGATTGGCTTTTTCACAGTTTATGGTATGTTCTTTGGTGTGTTATTAACCTATGGTTAACAGCGCAAAAATAAATTCATTCATTCATGAGAGTTATGAGCATTTTGGTGAAAGCAGTGTTTAGACAGTGTTTTTGTGAAGTGATTTTTGGAAATCAGAGGATATCTCTTAGCTGGGATGGAATCTGATTTTGTGTAGTTAAATGGATGTTGGAGACTCATTAATGATTATGTGGTTCATAGCGCAAACTTTGAAGATATGTTTGGAGAAAGTTATAGTATCTGGAAGCCGACAGTTTTATGTGAATTTTGTGTGTAGCATGTAGAAATTATTATTTTGTAATTGAGGACCGACTCATTTGTAATTATTTGAGTTTGGTATATAAGAAGGAATGTTTTCCTTGTTGAAATATGTATTTTTTAAGGTTGAGATGCGAATATATGCATGAAGTGAAGAAAAGAGCTAATTCAGTGATGAAGGAAGACTTGTGAGTACTGAGATCTGGAATTGTGATCTTGTGTAGCAGAGAGCGTAGTTTTGGCACAGTGTGAAGGAGGTAATATATTTCATATTATTTTGTTGAATAATTCTAAGATCTTTTGGACAGTGGGTTCAGAGATCTTGCCTTGAGGCTGTTTGGGCAATGGGTCCTTCTGTCTTCCATAAACTCTTAACCAGGTTAGAATCTTTAACAGGGATTCAAAATCTCCTAATAGGGATTTATATGTACTGAATGTATTTCATAAGACTCCTAACAAGGTCCATCCTCTAACAAGGAACTTTCATATTAGTGCATCATTTTGTGGGCATCATTCCCACCGAGGTTTACTCTTTTCAAGAGGTTCCCTAGTCAACATATCTTGTGTTATTGTGCAATTGTGTATGGTTATCTTTCTATGGTTGATTAGTACATTAATTATATTTTTTAAAGTATTTGAATGGTTAAATTATCAGATAACTAATTCACCCCCCCCTCTCAGTTATCTTGGGGATCTTTACTTTCTAACAAATAGGAGATGAATACTGGCATATCACTGAGAAGCCATATAATATTTTGAATGACCTAACAAGTACTAATAGAGATGAGAAGAAGAAATTCAAGAACATGTTAGCAAGAGAGGCATTGATCAATACCTTATCAAATTCAAAATATTCACACATTTATTTATTCAGGACTGCACATGATGTATGGATAAAATTAGAAACTATTTATGAAGGTGATACTTATGTTAAGAAAGCTAAGTTGCAGGGACTAAAAGTTAAATATTAAGACATGAAAATGAGTGAAGGACAGACTACCTCATTTTATTTGCAAAGAGTGAATGATCTGGTCTATGAAATCAGATGTGTTGGAGGAACCTTGATACATAATGAAGTTGTTGACATGATTCTGAGATCTTTCTTGCATGTTATAGTGATAATGTTTCTACTATTGAAGAATTAAGAACCATAAGACCTATTTCAAGAGAAGATTTGGTTGGAAGACTTTATTCCTATGAGATGAATAAACTTAGTAAGGAACTTTAGAAGGTTGAAGCTGCATTCAAACACTATGCAAAGGATTATGAAGAGATCATGGAAGAATAGAGGAATATTGATGAGCTTGAAGTCATGATTGCAAGAAGACTACCTAAGGTCTCTAGTAAGTTTGAAGTAATATTACCTTTGAAATTTCATTTATTGTTATTAAAGAGGATAATCCTAATGAAGAAAAAGAATTGGTTTCAAGATTTATTAAAAGAGATGAATGGGATAGTGTATGTTCATATCATATGACTAGTGATAAGATAAGCATGTGAAGCTTGAGGACTATGATAGAGTTGTTGTTAGATTCATTAACAATGCTCCTTATTTGGTTAAAGGAAAAGGATATATTACTCTTGATGGTAAAAATAGTATTGATGATGTCTTCTATGTTGAAGGTATAAGTCATAACTTGTTGAGTGTTGGAAAGCTATTGGTAAAGGTTACAAATTGAAATTCATGGATAGAATCTACAAAATCATTGGAAGTACAAGAAATATTATTGCATCAGGTATACAAACCATTGGTAATCTATTTCATTTGAGAGTTGTTGAAGATAAATGTTTGATTGAAAATGTTGATGATAGTTGGCTATGGCATAGAATAATTTTTCATGTGAACTTTGATAAATGGTGAAAATTAGCACTACTCATGCTATGAGATATTTTCCTAAATGAATAAATCCTAACAACATGCACAAAGAATGTCAATTGGGAAAGCTAACTAGATCTAATTTTAAGAATAAGATATATTATTTAAATGGATTATTCATTTAGTGCATACAGATATATGTGGTCCTACCAAGACAAGAAGTTACTTCGATGATAGATAATTTATTGTATTTGTTGATGAATATTCAAGGATGGTGTGGATGACATTTTTGAAGGATAAATCAGAAGCTTTTCAAAAATTTAAGATATTCAAGATATTGGTGGAGATAGAATCTACAAGATGATTGAAATGCCTAAGATCAGACAGAGGTGGAGAGTGTACATCTGATAATTTTTATGCATGTTATGAAGAACGTGGTTTAAAGAGATAGACTTTTGTACCTTGAAACCCATAGCAGAATGGTTTAGCTGAGAGAAAGAAGAAGACTATCCTAGACATAGCTAGGACTATGATGATTGAAGGAAAAGTACTGTAGATCTACTAGAGAGAAGTTATGTGCACTATAGTATATACTTTAAACCAAGTACATATTAAGCAAGGAACTAGTAAGACTCTTTATGAACTTTGGTATGGACATGTTCCTACAGTGAAATATTTTAGAATTTTTATAAGTAAAAGCTACATTAAGAGATATAAAGATACTGGAAAGTTTGATCCTATAAGTGATGAAAAAATATTTATTAGTTATTCTAAAAAGAGCAAGGAATATAAAAATGTTATAACTATAGACTAAAGCATAATATTGAAAGTGAAAATTTCAGAGTTGATGAGAATGAGAAGAGAACAGAAAGGAATTGCAAGTATGATATGACTGAAGATGACAATCAAATTATGGAAATACAAAATCAGAATCAGGATGGATTGGAAGAATAGAGAGAACGGGAAGGAAATGAAGTGGGTGTTAACACCAAAGGGTCTACTACATAGCCTATAACAAAACCTCCAAGGTATGTAAGGATAAATCATTCTAGAGATGTCATTATTGGTGATAAGAATAGAGGTGTTAAGACTAGAGGAATAATTGCTAGAGAAGAAACATATTTACTATCTGAATATGAGCCTAAAGATATTTTAAAAATATGTATTAATGAGTGTTGGATGAAATAAATGAAGGGAGAACTTGATTAAATTGAAAATAATAAGAGTTGGATCCTTTCTCCCAAACCTATTAACAAGAATTTGATCGGCACTAAGTGGGTATTCAAAAAATAAGTTGAATGAAGATGGTAAACTAGTTCAGAATAAAGAAAGATAGATATCCAAAGGTTATTCACAAATGGAAGGTATAGATTTTACTGAGACTTTTTCTCATGTTTCTATACTTGAAGATTTTAGATTAATTCTTCCCTTATGCAGCTTATAGAAAATTTAAGGTTTATCTAATGGATGCTAAGTCTGTATTCTTATATGGTGAACTTGAGGAAGATTTTTACATTGAGCAGCCTGATAGTTTTACTCTAACCAAAGAAGAAGATATGGTTTTTAAGTTACAAAAAGCCTTGTATGGATTAAAGCAAGCTCCTAGAGCCTAGTATGCTAGATTGGATATGTATTTGACAAAGATTAGCTTTAGTAAAGGTACTGTGGATAGTAATTTATATTTCAAAATAGTTTATGGTAATGTCTTGATTGCTGAAGTATTTGTTGATAATATCATATTTGGTGGAAATAATGAGTTGAGTAGAGGTTTTTTCGATGAAATGCAAAAATAATTTGAGATTTCTAAGATCGGTGAAATGAAATTCTTTCTTGGATTGCAAGTTACACAACTAGATAAAGGAATTTTCTTTACTCAGTCTAAGTATGCCTCATAATTATTGAATAAATTTGGTATGGAAGATTCAAAACTAGTAGGAACCCCTATGGTTATTGGTTGAAATATGACTAAGGATGATTATTCTTCTTGTGTTAATCAGACATTGTACATATCTATGATCAGTGGACTACAATAACTAACTTGTTCTAGACTAGATATATCAAATATTGTTAAAATTACTCCAAGATTTCAAGTTGAACAGAAGGAATCTCATATGGTTGTTGTGAAAATAATTTTCAGATACTTGAAGGGTATAGCTGACTATGGATTATGGTATGAAAAATATGATGACTTCACTCTATGTGCATACACAGATGTTGACTAGTAAGGTAATATGGATGATAGAAAAAGTACTATTGGAGGTGCATTTTTCTTGGGTAAGAAATTGGTTTATTGGACTAGTAAGAAGTAGGATTGTATTTCTCAATCAACTGTTGAAGTTGGGTATCTTGTTGCTACCATTAAATGTAATCAAGCAATTTGGATGAAGTGAATATTGAAGGACATAAGGATAAACATAGATGAACCTATTTTTATTCATTGTGATAACTCTAGTTCTATAAATATTTCAAAGAATATTTTTCTGCATTCAAAGAAAAAGCATATTTCTATTAAGTATCATGTCTTGAGGGATAAGGTAAATGAAAAATAAGTGAAGTTTAAATTTTTATCTTCTAAGGAACAAATTGCTGACATCTTTATAAAGCCTTTGTCAAAGGATAGTTTTGAGTAGCTTGGGGAAAATCTTGGGGTGATAGCCCCTCCAAATCATAGCTAATGATGTTAAGGGTAGCATAATTCAAGAGAATCAATCAGAGCATTATTTTATCAATTGATGAGTGTTGGGGAATACTCCTCAAGGGGAGTAGTCTTATGGATATTTATTGGTTTGGTATTTTTTGATATCTTTGGATCTTTTCCATTAATGTTAAAGGGGGAGAAGATTGAGTGAAAAACACAAGCAAGATCAGAGATTGTAGAGATTGTATTGAAGTTGGATATTCAAAGTGATCAGGTGGATATATTTCAGAGTGATCAGATGGATATAGAAATGAATTTGTGCATAGATCAATTTTTCACTAAATATGTTGTCATCAAATTCTAAATGGGTAGATTTTTGGAAGATTGTTGAGCATGTCAAAGTTTTGGATTTGGGTGTGTACATTGACATTAATATTTTTCATTGATGTCAACATACTTGTTGTTGTCTCAAACAGTCTGTTCAAGATGTTTGATAAAGAGGATTTCAGTTGTTCAAATTCTATGCTGAAGATATTGAGATACGATTATGAGGTGTTATTCTGAGATATCTATAAATCATCTACAAAGGTTCACAAAAAATGGTTTTATAGTTTCAGTAAGATATGATCAAGTTTCTAGTTACTGGTGTCACAGTGTTCTTGTGAATAGTGGATGAGTATTTGGTTTGGTATGACTTGGATTTGATGTTTCAAAGTTTGCAAAGTTGGTTATTGTGTGTTTCCTTATCATTTTATTCATAGCTAGTGTTGTTCATGATTCAGAGTACAAGAAACTATCTTTTGTTATTTCTAAGTTTTATATTTTAGTGTTCTTGTTGATTAGAGTTAAAGATGAGTTTATATATTTTTATTGGAGGTGATGTGAAGGTTATGGATGGTATTAATGCTACATATTGGTGTTCTTAGATCATGTGATGATCATGTTTTTTTCACATTGGTTGAGGTGATCGGATTTTCTACTTTGGTAGTGTGTTGGTGTTTCTTCAGTTAGGTCCTAACCGACTTGATGAAGTAACGTGTTGTGATTCTTGATGTTGCTTCAGTATCACTTGTGTGTGTTTGAGGATGAATATTTGGGTCCTATCCAATTATTGGTT
Source organism: Chamaecyparis obtusa (assembly GCA_027943335.1). NCBI lineage: Eukaryota > Viridiplantae > Streptophyta > Pinopsida > Cupressales > Cupressaceae > Chamaecyparis > Chamaecyparis obtusa. The sequence goes on along the minus strand of BSBK01008899.1, from coordinate 545,899 downwards.
CACTTTATTTGGATCACATTGAAGGCTGAGCATAATGTTTATATCTTTTATTGTACTAGGTCTTAGCCGACCTAGTGGATGATTATTCTTTGTAATCGGTATAAATGAGAGATAATTTTTTAATTGAGAGTATGTATGAGAGTGAGAGAGGAGTATATATATATTTTTTCTACATCTAAGCAAGAGTTTGTACTTTATCGGGGTTGTATTGGCATAGAAGATATTATTTTTTAGTTCGGTTGTAAAGGATTGTATGTCCACCCCATTGTAATTCAAGATAGATCGGCGACCCCAACTAAGGGCTAGATCTAAGATTAAATTATGAGAAGTGATCTCTAGGCACTGAGCCTAAAGATTGGGTTGTAAGCCTGTGGTTGAAAGTACATCCTTTGTTCTCTATTTTTCTCTTAGCTGGGTAGTAGTTTTAATAAAGTACATTCATCTAGTGGGTATCATCCTCATCAAGGTTTTCTCTTAACCGAGTTTCCTCAAGAACAAATATTTATGTCATGTGCTTTGTGTTGTGGATCTTGAATTATTGTTTATTTTTTAGATCTAAGTGACTAAAGTGGAATTAAAGTAATTAGGTACACACAATTGATTCACCCCCTCCCTCTCAATTGTACTTGCCTCCTTTTGGGTCTAACAAAACAAACACTTGAGTCTAGGTTCTAGAATAGAGAATTGCATTATACAATGATCCATAATCACATAAAATCACTTCCTATAGATGCCTAATGCATCCTAAACATAGTAAGATCATACAGAATATATTATAATAGCATTATCAACTCACAATATCTTTTATTGATCAAACACTATCAAGATAACATCAAAATAATATATAGAATACACAAATTTTCATATCTAAATAAAGGATCTCTTCTAGGGATAGATCCTACCTGGAGTATTACGGAGAATCCTTTATAGAAGAAGCCCGGTTAGATTCCAAATAAGCCAATAATTCATAAATATTCTCTATAATAGACTCCAATAAATGCAATCCTTTAGAAGGCTCCTCAGGAATCCAACTCCTAATTACAACCTTTCTTTCTCTCCCTCTCTCACAAAAGTATTGATAGCAAAATTATCCTATGATTTTTTGTATGCAAAAACATCTACAACATGATCTTATCACTTTTCAAATGATCTCCAATCTCTCTAGGTGTGCTTCTCATATGTGTGTATGGTTGAAATGATATTATTTCCCATTTGTATCTTTCGAGAGGGTTACATGGGAAAAACCACCTCCAACCAAATTATAATGAATGGTTTATTAACCATTTTTATATTATGGTTTCCTAATTAGTATTTATTTATTATTTATTTTATTTCTCTCATTTTCCTTTAAATATTATTTAATAATTAATATCACCAACTAATAAACATTTACCCTTAATGTATATCTAACCATCCCCTTTAATACTAATCATATAAATACAATATACATAAGAGATATATTATATATATATATATATATATATATATATATATATATATATATATATATATATATATATATATATAAGTAATCAAATGTATTACAAAAAAATGATAAATCAATCAACATAATGCATGTTCATATTATCATCTCCCATAATTAGACAATACAAAGATCTCAATATCATGACAAAATATAAATCATACGCAACCTCACTCCATGATTCAAAAAGTCAAAAAAGTCACAAAGACATCAAGTAACCATAAGGCTAAAAGAAAACAATAGAAGTCAACAAAGAAACCCTAAAATCACCTGACCAAGCAAGAACATCCTGAAATTCATCAAACAACAATGTCAAATATAAACACTCATAAAATGACAAATTATATTAGAACAAAGATCACAATCATGCCCAACTAGGTGAGGTGAACCTGGATTTGCCCCCTTGACAAGTAGCCAACTAAACAAGAACCCCAATGTTCCCAAGTCAAATAATTGCAAAGGGGAGACTCATGCAAGGGTCTTTTTACTATCTTCACAATAACAACCACTGTAGATCTGAGGGAATGCTCAGACCTATGAAGCCAATGGGAGTAGATGGTTGGTTTATGCAAGCTTACATCGCAAAGTGATTATACATGTGTGTCTATGTGTGCACACATGAGAGAGAGAGAGAGAGAGAGAGAATGCAAACAAATTATAGGGATTGATATATCATGTATATCTCACCAAGTGAGTGACTCCAACTTCATCCCTATTAATGAAGACATATCACAAATATAAACACACAAATATGCATCAAGTATACATAAGAATCATGAATAAGATATGAAATAAGGGTTAGATCAAAAATAATTTAATCCATCACATAATTATGGTTAGTCTCATAATAAAAATCCACAACTGGAGAGATAATCAAATATAAGCATAGATTAAAATAATCATGACAATAGATATCTAAAGTATATGAAGAACATAATCATTATAAAAAGAAAAGCACAAATATAGATTACATTAATGATAACAGTTCCATAATGAATTCATGACACATGTGCCAAAATAAATCATCTACGAGGGTATTACAATAGGTGATTCATATTAAGGAAAGGTTGCATAAACACAAAGTAAAATTGCAACTAAAAGAAGATGAAAATGAGCACAAAGACTCAAAAAAATATTTTATTTCCTTAATCAAATCAGAAAGCTCAAAAGCCCTCTTCCCCTATACAAAAAAGAACACATAAAGAAAATTATTGTTATTTTCTCCCTTTGACAGAGCTAATTCTAAATTTCCCTTAACTCTTATCGAGGCTCTCTCATGCCTCAAAGGACAAGGAGGGTCAGAATCCAAACCCTTTCTTATGTCTCTAGATACACACTTATAGATTTTACCAAAAGCCTCTTCTATTTCCACTCTTGTAACTCATTCTTGAAAATCTAGCCATAGATATCCTTTTGAGGCCTTTCATTTCTTGTAACCTCCTCTTTAAAATTTGTTTGAAAAATATAAATTATCTACTCTCCCACATACATAATGGTTAATTAATTCAAGTGAATTAAGTCATTACGAGTGCACACTTTATAAAATAATGTTATATCAAATTTAGATTAACCATTACACTAACTATCAAATTAAAAAATAGGATCAACAAGATCAAGCCACAAATTCTTTATCTGATAAAATTCCTCTTTCTCTACCAAACTCATTGCAAGGTGCTTATCTTCTCCTAGATGTGCCACTAAATGTTGCACATAAGGATCGGAACTCAGAAACAAATTTCCAAGTATGGAAAGAGTATGTTTTGTGTATTTTTTAGTGCTTCTATGTGCACTTGATGGAATAGAGAGTATGATTCAAGTTTCTTCAGTAGCTGCCTTTCAAACTAAGTGTGGTATAGCTTATTTTCCTTTTGAAGCTAGCTCCTTTTAATGATTAATTTTGGATATAAAATGCATTTCCCCCATAGAAAATTATGCAACACATATTTGAAGCTAATGTAATTGAAACATTCTTGAGGAGAATAACAACATCTAGTAACTTTAAGATGGGTGTCATAAGGGATTTTTGGCATTCATAATAGATTTCTCTCAAAAGACTAAATTTTTTTAAAACTTAGTGGATTCTTGTGTTGGTTACTTAGTTATGGTTATATATATCTCACTGGGAGTATGGTATTTTTCATGTCTACCAAGTCTCTAACATAGACATGGGTGTACTAAGATCTCCTACATGTTTCACTACACTAGTTCTACTATGATTGATAATCTACATATATGTTCCTCTATCTACCTTATCTATCTGAGAGTCTATTCCATGCAAAGGAACCATGTCATCCATTTTTTATAACATGTGATGCATATCCCCATTTTTAAAATCAAACAAGGGTATTCTCTCCACATCAACATGACAAAATCCCCAAATCCTTGTTGTATTTAATAGTTGCATTTTAGGTTCTTTTTATATTATGCATTTTGCATTTTGCATTTTGCATTTTGAGGCTCCTATTTATTCACACATCCCTATCCCCCTAAGTTTCCCTCCTAGTTAGTTTGATACACACAAAACTTTGCATTTAGTGGTCTTATTTGCATTAATTCCTAGGGGCATATTAGTTACATATCAAGTCTTAAGTAAATCTTGCATTCAATCATTAATTCCATCTTGCATCAATCATTGATTCATTTTATTTTCATTTTAAATTTGGTTCATCTTATCACTATCATTATATACATTCATTTTAGTTATCCCATCATTGCCTTATCATTTCATATATCTCATTATAGGTTTCATATTCATTTAAATATCATTACACATCCATTTGCATTAACCATTGCATCCACATCATATATCATATTGCATTATCCATCTACCGCATAATAAACATCACATTTGACATCCATAATATAAGCATGAACATCAATAAATCTGTCATATCATACATTCCATAATAGATATCAGATAGTAAATTAGACTCCATCATCAAAATAAATGTCATAATGTCCATCAAAGTGTCTCATATAAAAATCATATAGAAATAATAATTGTCATTCCATTGAATAGATACATCAACATCATAAATGCATACATGTAGCCATTGTATAAGTATCATCTCAAAAATTAAAAATGTGTGTCCCTAGACGACTGGTATAGGCATGTTGTCAAGGTGCAGGCTAGGAGGGTCCCTCTCCCTCGTCTCTATGTGGTGGCCTTTGTGCCCTCATCTCCACTGATCCAACTAATCCCCCTATCATCTGAGACTGTGTCCTCTCAAAGAATGTAGGATTATTTTGATCCTCTAGAATGGCCTTGTAATATAGTGTCCTAGGAATTAGTATATCTGCATCATTTCTCCCCCAAAAATGTCACCTATGCAAGCGTTGATCTCTCAATCGATGCCTATGTAGATTTTGATCATGGGATCGGCATTTTCACCCTACCCATTTTTGAGGCCCTAAATGATTGTACAACATGCATTAAATGCTTTAAAAAATGAAAAATAAAAGTAAAAGGCAGTGTTTAGGCACTCACAGGAGATTCTTACTCTACTAGTCATTGATAGATGCACACACACTTGCCCAAATACTCCTCTCTCTGCACTGTCATTTTCTTCACCTAGAGCTCTGATTTTTTACTAGACAAGGTTTAAAATGACCTCTTGTAGGGCCCTCCATACCTACTTGTAGCCCCCTTGGGCACCTAAATATCTTCTCAAACCCCATTTTTCCTACCATTTCCTCCCACCATCATGATGGTCATGAAAATTCCTTATTTTCCACTATTTTCTCTTTTGTTTTCTTTTTTTTTGAGAAAACTCCCCAAAAAAAAAAATTTGCGTTATTTTCTTAAGGGGGCACACCCTTCCATAGTTGTTGCTCTAGCACGACTCCCAAGCCTCTAATTCCCTTTGGGGCATCTTATTTTATTTTCTTTAGTGTGACATCATTTGTGACATCACATCAAAGAGGGGGAAAATGTAGATGTCTAAAAATACCCCTTATACTTATAAGCCACCCATATCTCTAATTAATTAAATCATTTTTAATTTAATTGATCCCCAGCTCTATAATTAATTTTAATTAATTAGTTATACTGTGCATTTCCTCTATATAGTTAATTAAATTTATTTCATACATTTTATTCATTATTCTTCTATAGTCCTTATTGTATTTAATTTTAAAAAAAATATTTGTGATTTGTATTTTTATTAATATCATAATAAAGATTTACATATATAGCCACTTTCTGCTGGCAGATTGATCTTTGCTAAATCCCTATACACCTATATACATCATCTATTACATTTTGCATTACATGGAGCCTCTCAGGCACTAATTACATGTTTCTATACCTTTTCTACTACATAAAAACAAACTATTTTCATGCTTAATATATGGCTTTGGCACTACTAATATTAACATTACAATAAATTTTATATTGATGAGTCCTCATACCTATCAAAATTGGGCAAGAATAGAGTATTTCCTTCAAATGGAAAAAAATAAAATTTGATAGAAACTATTAAACACTCACCCTAGTCACTTCTTCAACATCTCCTCCCTTGACTCATTTAGAGTGATAATTCCTCCTCAAATTTCCACTTTTCTCTTTTTGGTCTTCATTGTCTACTTTTCACCAACTATTGCACCCTCCTCTGGCCTTAGTTTGACATCATATTTACATGGAATATATTTTATCTTTCTCTTTCATTATGTCTCCAAGCACTCCATTTCCTCTTCCTCATTTTTCATATACATTCTAGAAGCTCCTCCCAATCCCTTTGCATATCTTCAATTTTTTTCTCCTTTGACTTGGATAAATTCCATAGTAGGAAAGGCTAAAAATCTCTTTTTTCCCCATCCACAACTCTCCAAGAGCCATCCCCTATTACAATGCCTACTTTAGGCTTGGATCTTCCCAAGATAGGAATCATGCCACCCGCCCACTCTGGCCTTACACATAGTTGCATGGTCTTCAATTCCTCCTCCCAACTACCCAGTTTCAATTCCCGAGTAAGAAAAAGGGATGATATGTCAAGATTGGCCCACAAGAGAATATCTATTATCATATATTCTTCCCCCAATAGTTTCATTACACAGCCCCAGAATTGATCGTCGTCAAACTTAAACACACCTCGCATCCTCCTTATAGTTATTTATCCTCTAAATTCTGGTAGTTATTTTGGTGAATTAAGTGAGATATTATCCTCTATTTTTACTGCTATGTCTCTTCTCATAATTCACTAGTGTCACTTTCATAGTGATTTCCCTAATTTTGAATGAAATAGCCATCTTCCCATCTAGAAATTTCTTGATTGTTCATGTGACTCTGCTGCATACATCAGCCAAATGACATAAGCATGATTTCATAATGATTTTTTCATCACCTTTCATCATCTTGTCATGATATCATGCAAGTATGTTTTTCTTTAACATTATGTTTTATTCATCAAATTTTTTGCCACCTTTTATACCTAAGTTACACACTTTTCTATTGGAATAACTAATGCAAAGATAATATGAGTATGTTATGGCATGTGTCTGATGTAGATATGATTTTAGGTTGATGAGTTATGATTTTTTCATTTATGTCAACTTAGTATTAGTTGGTTGACATTCTACCTATTATGCTGAGGTATGTTCAAGAGGTTGGATCCTGAGCTGTGGTACGATTTGGAGTGTGTGATCATAATGGAAGACTAAGTGATGTCTCTAAATGCTCTATCTAATGCACATGTTTATCATATGTATGTTTTGACTTATGATTGTTTATAGGGTGACAAGTCAACAGGAAGAACAGGATGTATCCAAGGAGTGATGATTTGATGATTGTGGCAAATAGGTTTTGATTCGGGAGTTGTGATTCAGGATGTGTTATCTTGACTATTTTATGGGGTTTCTAGCACGGCCGCATCATGATTGGTGACCGTAAAACAAAGTTTCAATGGATAGAATATCACTTAGTGAATAGTAAAATAACTTCTTAGAACATTCAATCAGATCCTTAATCGATGATGTTGCACTATGTTGTGATAAGTGGTTATGCGTTGTAAGGATTGTAGTGACATGGAATATTGATGAGGAATGATGAGTTGGAATTTTTGTGATCATGATGATAAAATTTCTTGAGCTTGTGCAAGATCATTGGAGAGTGTGATGTGGTTTGACTTTTCCTTATCAAATCAATTATGGGATGGATATAGAAGTTGACATGAACTTGAAATTGTAAATGATAATTGGTAACAAATTTTTAAGGTTCAAGAATTGAGCGAGAATAAATTGTAATCATACAATTCAAATGTATTAGGGTTTTTTTGTTGCCTTAAGTTGCAAAAAAAATTATATATGATTTTGATATATTATGCAGAGAAGAGTGAGTGTGTGGAAGGAAGAGATCTCGAATGCAGTTATGTGATTGTAGGGTTTGAATGTTCTACATGTGAAGCATAGATTGTGCTTGAATTAGATACATCATGCATTGACTAAAAATATCATATCACTCTTTACTTGTTGATTTTAGCAGGTTGACAAGAGAAATCCATTAACCAGATCACTCCTAATAGGGTGTGCAGGATCCTAACAGGTCTAAAGATAAAAATCCTCTAACAAGGTGACTCTCGGAAGGATTTCTAAATCCCTTAATTGGGTAGATCCTAACAAATTTTATTGTAAAATCCTAATAGGGCTAAATACCCTTAACCGGGTTGACCCTTAACCAAGTAGATGTAATCCTCCTAAAAAGGTAACTTATTACTACAATAGTGAGAATTTGTGGGTACTAATTCCCACATGTGGTTTTTCTCTCCGACCAAGGGTTTCCAAAAGAAAAATACTTATGTTAAAGCATTACATATGTTGATGTTTGATTTACTTTGTTACTACTTTTCTATTTTCATTGCATGCTATATCATGTGGAATTTGGTGGTGAAAATAGTTAGAATTTATGGTTACACTAATTCACCCCCTTCTTAGTGTCATCTAGCATTAGAATTTATCATTAAATCCTTTCTTACCATAGTGAAATGTGACACACTTAGTGTTCTTTCCACATTGAAGGATCCAAGTCACCATCCTAAAGCCCTCTTAAATCTTCCGATAATTCATCCTCTCTCAGTTTTAGTAAGCAATCCCCCAAATATGATAACCTATCTACAACTTCATTTTCCTACCATAATACATGTGACACTTTAAATTCCTCAAATGCTCCAAGAAAAATCTTAATGCTATGAATGTGTTTATTCAAGTGTCAAGGTCCCCCTTCCCCTTATATTATTCCATTCACTATAATTTGTGAGTCCCCTTTGAGATGTAATTTCCTAACCTCCATTTTCCTTTCCATTCTGATAGCTATTAATATAGCCAAACATTCATCTTCATCATTTGTACCCAATGGTAGTCTCTTTTCTCCAATCATCTAGATATTTCCTATATCATCTCTTGCAACATAGCTGACTCTTGAAGGACTTGGGTTTCCTTTAGAGGCTCCATTGAAATTGATCTCCATCCATCATTTGTCTAGAGGCTTCCAAATCTCTATCTCAGATGTGGTATGAGGAGGATGAACCCTCAAAGGCCCATAACAAGCTTGAATTTGACCAAGAGCCAATTAGACTACAACTGAGATTCATTTTGATTTAAAGGAACCTTATTCATATTGACTTGAGTAGTTGTATTTCTCGCCAATTCTAAAATTTCCCTTTCTAGCCTTACTAAAAATCTTGATATGTCATCTTCCTTACCCTGGAAAACTCTTCTATGTCATTCCTTTCATACCTCCCACAATAATGTGGATGGAATTACATACCATATGCCAAAGAAAGTTGAATTTTCCTTTGGAATATACCATGATATTATCATCTCCCAAACCATCTGTGGTAAGGGACCATTCCAACCCAGCCTCTTCTGAGAAAACTTTGAGCATTCTTGCATAAAATCACAATTGAGGAGAAGATTATTCAATGTCTCCTCACCCTTGTTGCATAAGAAATATTTGAATGGCCCAGCAAATCCAATCCTTTTCATTTTATCCCATATGAGAATCATACTACATCTAGAAAGCTAGGTAAAGGCACCAACCTTTGGCAGATAGTGCTTGTTCCAGCACAACCTCTCTGCCCAATCCTCATGACTAGCTTCATTTTCTAACAAAAATAATCCCACCTTCACTAATTAATCACCACTTTTGGAGCCACACCATACAATTTCATCTACAATATCAGTTAATGCAATTGACCATTGTTTAAAATAGCTTTGAGATGCTACATCTCAACATGATTCAATCCTAAAGTGTTCGGGTTTTTCCATTTACCTTCTTCCCCTACCATCTCATCCATAAACTCTAAAACATTTCTCACTTTACTACCCCATGTTTGCTCCATAATCTAGATCAGGTTTTGCAATATGTTTCTATGATTCAATTCCTCTTTTCCATTCTATGAATCATCCTAGAAGTTGGCATGTCTATCATCTCAAATTTTCCATGTCAAATGATTAGGGATTACTTGTCTGCAACTCAAAATAAAATTACATAAAGCATAACCCCTGGGTGGGTTGCCTACTATAAGTATATTTTCTCTTTCCCTATAGTCTAAATACTTTTCTTGCAAAATTTGAACCCACCTTTGATTTAGTTTTTTGTACATTTTCCAAACCAACTTTACCCTCATAGCCTTATCCATCAACTTTCAATTTTTGAGACCCGCACCCCCACTTTGTTTTGGTTTGCAAATCTAGTCCCAAAAAAGTAGGGAATTTTATCCTATTTTATATTTCCATTCCAAAAAAAAATTATCATTCTTCTCTCAATTATTTTGATCACTTTGGCTAGGATCTTCAAACATGCCATCAAAAAAAGAGGTATGGGTGATAATACTATTTTCAATGGAAGTATCTATCCTTCTAAAATGAGCCAATGACTTTCCAACTCTCCATCTTCCCTATGAAACCATGAATTGTGTATTTAAAAAGTGTCAAATTAAAAGCTCCAACAATTAGAGTATGCCAAGGAATTTACCTAGGAGTTCCCAATTCAAATTCCAAGAACTCCTGCTATTTCTCTCTCAATGTTCACCTTCATGTTGAAGAAAAATATCTCAGACATGCACCAATTAATACTCTATCTAGACACCTAACTATATTTATATAGGACCTTCTTCACCATTCTTTCTTCTCTCAAAGAGACCTCTCCCATTAGGAGTGTATCATTAGCAAACTCTAAATGAGAGGTAGGATCCATGCCTCTTGGAATTTCTAGTCCTTTCCATTGTCCCTGCATTCTATGCTTAGTAATCATTCTTCCTAGAACCTTATGTTAGATAATTGAGAGGGGGGGTGAATTAGTTAAGTCCAATTATCCTACAGTCCCAAATACTCCCAGATGTATAAAAAAAATCTTTCAATTTAATCTAAACAACTCAGTAAAAATTTGTTTGTGCCTTTATGTTCATTAACTCAATACTAGTAAACTAACTAGTGTATATACGGATCAAACCAGTAATTGTAATGTGTAAATTAAAATAAAAAATCATCACATCCATACACATATAACACTTGATTTTTAATGTGGAAACCTTGTTAGGAGAAAAACCACCTGGGACCGGTACCCAAAATAATTTTACTCTTTTGAAGTGAACTCGGTTAAGATCCAACCCTGTTAAAGATTACAAAATATATTGTAAGCTGTGACCTTGTTAGAGGATTTATCACTAATATTTCTCTGTGACCTAACATTCACTATGGGATCAACATGAAAACAATTAACATTCATTGAATGTCATAATAATAAATAAAGACTAGTAAGTCCCACTTAGTTAAGAGATTTATCTGTAGCAATGGTTAGAATGCAACAATAAATGATCTGATTCAAATACAACTTCCTTCATAGATTTTCAGATCTATGCTAAGCTTAAAATACCCCTATCCATCATAATCACTTCAATTTCCTTGTATCCTCCAACTCTATTTTTCTCGATTAATTCCTTTCTTTGATGCTGGGTGTAGTCTACAAATTTTCTCAGTTCTTTCTTCAACCTGTCTGACCAGCTTCGCATGAATGCAATATTCTCACACACATTATCATTTTTGAATCTCTTGTCTCCTTTTATAGACGTGATAAACCATTTTCTTCTCATCCATAGATTTATCCTCTTAATCTTCACTATTGATTTTTTTGTTTCAACCTTCCTCAGAACTTGTGCCTCAAACACATTTCATTCTTCATCATCTGATCATACTTTAATTTTTTTAGTTGTTTGATCTTCGTAACAATCTTTATCTTTAACCTTGAAATCATCCATATTCATCCATCTCATCATCTTTAGTTGGCAGTCAAATGTTCTATATTATTTCTTTCACTCGGTCAATACCGTGATGTGTCACTGATTTCTAACTTAGTTAATATTGTACTTTGTATACACTACACTTGCTCAGTGTACACTATTTTCAACTTGATGTATCTAAGTTCATTTACCGACCTCATAAATTTGTACATTCTTGATCTTCAATTCATAACAAAATTATGTAATACAATCAAATCACTAACATATTGTCATAGACTCATCAATAAGTTACCCAATAAATACCATATCCATATCTTTCTCATATATCTTATCTTTATGGTAATATCTCATTCCTTCACCATTATTTCTTCTTCAGATGTTTGTAACTATCATGATAAGTACAATCAAAACTATTTGGCATCAATGACAATATGATAACTAATCTAATGTGTTGCATATTCCTTTGTATCTTGGTGATTACCTTCACATTCTAATCTCCAAGTAATCAATCAGTTGCAGTCTGTCAATCTCTCCCTTGCAAGTATTCAATCAGTTTTAGTATAACAATTTCTCTCTTTGGCATTGATGGAAACATAATATGAAATATGCCATAGAATACCAAACATATATATATATATATATATATATATATATATATATATATATATATATATATATATATATATATATATATATATATATATATATGTTGTGACTCAGTAAGCTCTCCCTAGCATATGCATTTAATATGTTTAATCACTACACATCATCATTGACTCTCCCTACATGTAATCTCTCTCCCTGTAGATCTTTCTTGAATATTTCTTTCAATTTCTCTCCCTTATTCAATTTCTGTATATTTCATGATTATCTCTCTCTCTCCCTTTGAAAGAAATGCCAAAAATAAAATAATCATCTCTTCAATATCCAAATTAGTAGTTTTGTTTTTCAATTCACATTCTAGTACCTTGCATGTACAGATATGCAGTTTCAGCTTGTCTTCCATCTTTCACAACCTTAGGAATCCCAAATTGTGAACATCATGCATTGTGAACATCATGCATCAAAATCATTAGATTTTCTAATAAAGTATAGGTTGATGCAACCTCATATCATCTTAGTGATTTTTAGATAAGGGATGAACCCCTATTCTACTCCTCAAGTATTCAAATGTGTCCTTCGGTAAGGGTTTACTGAATATATAAGCAAATTGCTCTTGTGATTTCACATATTCCAATATAACTTATTTTTCTTGAACTTGCTCCCTCAAATAGTGATACTTAATAGATATGTGTGTTTTCTTTGCATGCATTAGTGGATTCTTTGAAATATTAATAGCACTTGTGTTGTCACAATAGATTATCACTGGATCAGTGATTTCCTTAATCATACCTTCCAATAATTACTTTATCCATGCAATATTTGAATAATTTGTAGTAGCATCAACATATTCTGCTTCAGCAATGGACTGATAAATGCATCCTTGTTTCTTACTTTCAATTCAAAATTGCCTTATTTCTTATACCATAATCCATAATTTTCAATATTCTTCAAATATCTCAAAATTCTTTTCACAGTAGTAATGTGTGATTCGTTAGGATTAGCAGAAAATCTAGCTACAATTCTAACCGCATGTGCAATATTTGGTCTACTATGCACAACATACATCAACTTTTCAATCATAGATCTATACAAGGTTTGATTTACCTCAATTGATTTGTCATCCTTTTTCAATTTGCATCTAGTTACCATAGGTGTACCGACTAGTTTTGAATATTCCATACCGAATGTCTTCAAGACTTCTTTGATGTATTTAGATTGTCTCATGTATATGTCTTCCTTCTATTGTAGTATTTGCAATCCAAGAAAGAATTTGATCTCACCAAACATCGACATTTCAAACACTTTCCTCATTTCATCAGCAAAAGATTTGCATAAGTTATCATGACCTCCAAAAATGATATCATCAACAAATATTTCAGCAATAAGAATCTTATCATCAATTTCACATTTTAAATACAAATTGTTGTTGTCACTTGTTCTAAAAAATCCAATTCTTATGAGATAAGAATGTAGTCTTCCATACCATGCTCTCAGTGCTTGTTTCAATCCATATAATGCCTTGTGCAGCTTACATACCATGTTCCTCTCATTAGGATCAAAAAACCTTCAAGTTGTTCAATGTATACCTCTTCCTCAAGTATTCCATTTAGAAATGCAGATTTTGCATCCATTTAATATACCTTAAATCCTTTGTAAGAAGCATATTCTAGTAGTATTCTTACTCCTTCAAGTCTAGCAATGGGTGAAAAATTTTCTCCATAGTCAATTCCTTCTTCTTGTGTATAACCTTTGCAAACCAATCTTGCTTTGTTCCTTGTTACATCTCCATTATCATTCAATTTTTTTCTGAATATCCATTTGGTTCCAATCACATTTTTGTCTTTAGGTCTCGGTATCAATGTCCATATCTTGTTTTTTTGTATTTTCTCAATTTCTTCATTCATTTCCTTAATCCATTCATCACTTTCCAATACATCTTGAACTTTTTTAGGCTCAAATTCACAAACTAAACATGTGTTGTTCCTTAACTTACTTTGAGTCATCATTCTTTCTCTTTTGTCTACAACTATCTGATCTTATGGATGGTGTCTTCTCGCATACTTTGCAAGCATGAGTTCAAATCTTTGTTCTTCAATGTGTTCTCCACTCGGTGCATGATCATCATCTTCATTAGTAACTTTTTGTTGATGCTCATTCTATAAAGACTTGCTCGGTAGCATTATTATGTTGCTCGGTAATGCCAGACTGTTTCTCAGATAGAGTTTCAAGTTCTTCAATATAAACAAATCTACCATAGTCTTTTGGTTCATTTTTTCTTTCTTCATCATTATTTTCTAGAAACTCATCAACTCTCAAATTTTTACTTTCAATTATTTTTTTAGTAGCCTTGTTCAAACATTTATAATCCTTTCTTTTAGTAGAATATCCTAGAAATATCCCTTCATCACCTTTTGAATCAAATTTTCCATTTCTATCATCTTTTAGAATGTAACATCTACTTCCAAATATTCTAAAATAACTTACATTAGGTGGGTAGCCATACCATAATTCATAAGGTGTCTTGTTTGATTATTTCTTTAGATGAACTCATTTTAGTGTGTAAACAATAGTACTAATAGCTTCTCTCCAATACATTTGTGCAACATCTTTTTCAATCATGAGTGTTCTAGCATAATCAATAATTGATCTATTCCTCCTTTCAGCAATCCCATTCTGCTAGGGTGTCCTCGGTGCAGATACATGTCTCTTAATTCCATGCTCATTATAAAAATTAGTGAACTCATCAAAAATAAATTCACCACCTCTATCTTGTTAGGATAATAAGCAAAAAATGCAAATATTAACAAACAAGAGAGAACACAATAACACAGAATTTAACGTGGTTCACCCAATCCCTGGGCTACGTCCACCAACGGTGAGTCCAATATCTTTATTATTATCTAGTGATTACAATCTGAAACCTACAACTCAATACTGCCACAAGAAGCTACAATAATCTCTCATACAATGAATCTCTAACCCTAAGCCCTTTTACAAGTATTTTTGACATAACAAAATTAGGGCAAAAAATACTCTGACTAATAGAAAATAGATGGCCAACACTTTACAATATTATTAAGTCATTCTTGGCATGGGGCACTACCCCTTGACCCCACCTGGGGCACTGCCCCTTGACCCCATCAAGGGCTCTGCCCCTTGACCCCGCTTGGGGCACTGCCCTAGGACCCCGCAAGGGGTTCTGCCCCTTGACCCCATGAAAAGTTTGATTAGGCTCCACATACATAACATATCTGATCTCAAGCATTTCAGTTGCTTACCACATTATTTTTCCACTTTTTCTTTGTATCATTTAAGCATTTTGAAATATTTTGATTTTTCTTTTAAGAACATGACAATCATCATCCTAGAGAAATCATCAACAAATAAGATAAAATATTTGTCTCTATAATAGCTATGAGTTCTCATTGGACCACACTAGTCAGTATGAACTAACTCCAAAATAACATTAGATGAGTAATGTTTTCTCTTGAAACTATACTTTGACATATTACCCATTTCACATTGTTTGCACATTACATGGTCAGGTTTAGATATGCTCGATAAACCTCTAACTTTCCTTTTCTTACTGATCTTAAACATGTTCTCAAAGTTCACATGAAATAACCTCTTGTTCCATAACCATACATCTTCATTTTTAGCCAACAAACAAGAAGTTTCATCATTGTCTAGATAGAATAAGTTACCTTTTGCTTGTTCACTAGTATCAATCAATTTTCCAGTCTCATCGTAGATTTTCACATTTTTATTCTCAAATGCAACTCAATGACCAGTGTTATTTAGTTGTGCTACACTCAATAGATTATAGTTAAGTCCTTTCACCCAATATGCATTATCACACCTGATCTTATTATTCAACAATATAGATCATTTTCCTTTAACTAGACAAGGTGTATCATTTTCCATTTTCACAGATCCACCATTATAATGTTCAAGCTATTCAATTTTTTCTTCATCACAAATCATATGATGGGTGTAGCCACTATCAATAATCCAAGTATCATTCTTGCTAACCTTATAAATAAGTGTTGTTTCACCATACATTTATTTTTCTTTGGAATCTTCTTTCAATGCAAAAAATACCACTTCTATGTCTTCATCAGTTTCGGTCTCGGTGTCCTCATCTTCATCTTCAACTAGGTAGCATGCCTTCTTTCCTTTATCTCTATAGTCTCGGTTGTCTCTATTTCCATACTATCAATTACCTCTGTGATCTCAGTAATTTCTTCTATCATTATTCCTTTCATTAGATCTTTCATTTATTTTCTAATCTTCTTTCATTTCAAGACATCTTGCAGAAATATGACCAATCTCTTTGCATTTAAAATATACCAAGGGTAGTTTACCTCTATATCTTCCTTTGTCTTTTTGTAGTCTTCTAGCCATTAATGCTTCAAGTTCATCAAGTTCATCTTCTTCACTTTCACTTTCACTTTCATTTCTTATGTTATGTCTGTTGCTTGATCTTCCAATTTTCAGAGATGACATCAATACAGATTCTACCATAGGTAAAATACTATTATCATAGTTGTTAAGCTCAAATGCAATCAATCTTCCAATCATACTATCAAGTGAAATATTATTTCTAGGACCTGCACTCATTTCATAAATTTTAGAGACTCTAATAGCATAGGCATGTAACAATATTCTGAGAATTTTACTTAGTATGGTGTCTTCATCAATAGTTTCACCTACTCCTTGGATAGCATTCACAACTTCCTTGATTTGGTTTTTGTACTGAGTGATTTTCTCACCTTCTTTCATCTTCATGTCATCAAACTTTCCTCTTAGACTCTCAGCTTTTTCTTTGAGCACATTCACATCTCCTCCATGAACTAGTGTAATCTTGTCCCACATCTATTTTATAGTCATGCATGTCTTATTGTCTTCAAATTCAACATCTGATAGAGAAGAAGCAATCTCAATCATCATATCACTGTGTTGTCTTTCTTTCATATGTGTGATAGTCAAAGGACCAATGGGAGCTATAAACTCATTTTCCAAGTAGTATAGTGTAGAATCACCAATCCCTGATAGATATAATTTCATCTTTCTTTGCCATGTTGATAAATTGTCTTTGTTTAGCTTTGGCACCTCTCTCATATACATATTGTGATCTTTTACTTAAGTCCTTCAAACTTCTTCCTTCAAGCACTCTTTCTCTGATACCAATTTTTTGATAATTGAGAGGGGGGTGAATCAGTTAAGTACACTTATCCTACAATCCCAAATACTCCTAGATGTATAAAACAAATCTTTCAATTTAACCTAAACAACTCGATAAAACTTTGTCTATGTCTTTCTGTTCATTAACCGAATACTAGTAAATTAACTAGTGTATATACCGATCAAACCAGTAATTGTAATGTGTAAAGTAAAATTATAAATCATCCCATCCATACACATATAAAACTTGATTTTTAATGTGGAAGCCCTGTTAGGGGAAAAACCACCTAGGACTAGTACCTAAAATAATTTCACTCTTCTGAAGTGAGCTCGGTTCAGAGCCAACCCTATTAAAGGTTACAAAACACATTGTAAGGTGTGGCCTTGTTAGAGGATTTATCACTAACAGTTCTTCGTGACCAAACATTCACTATGGGGTTAATATGAAAATAATTAACATTCATTGAATGTCATAATAATAACAGTTACCCTATTTTTCATCATGCAGAATAATAGACACAACTAGGAAAAGGGTGCATTAAGGTACTATCATTTAACATTGTCTTTCAGGTGATGTGGATCAATAATTTTTTATCACATTCAATATTAAATTTTTATTGTACTCTAAGTATTGATCATATTTCAAAATTTACCAAATTCATAATTGATCATTACATTGTGCATTCATACTGAATGTAATTTACAAAAATTCTTTCATACTTCATATTTCTTATCAATAAATAGAGTACAAAGGAAAAATAGAAAGAAGAGATAGAAGTATGAGTAGGTCCTTTGCATTGCCTTAAAGTTTCATTTGCATATCAGGAGCTGGTTGTCATGTCTAGTCCTAGTTCTCTGGTCCTTTGTCTGAGTCTGTATATATCAATATCTAAGTCTTTAGGGGTTCATCCTGCATCATGGTTAAAAGTGTGTTAGATCCAATTGGATCTAAGCAATGCATTAGAATGAAAACATCATACAATAATCAGATCTTTTGTAGCTGCCTCTATAGTTATCTGGTATTCAATGCAATAACAAAGTGTGCATGCACATAAAGTGAAAAGCAGTGTTAAAGGATAGCAGTATCGCATTAAGTTAGTGAGCACACTAGTGGTCTGGTTGATGCACAAAATTGACCACTCGGTCATGTTCACTAACATAATGCATTTATTTTGATGTTTTTTAGCTAATCAAAGTGGTGCATTGTTCAAAATACACTGGTTTTCAAATCACAATCAAGAATCAAATGAGATGTAGTGAGTTTTTTTTATGGTGATCATAGAATCAATATGTAAAATATTTTTTATATGATGAAGGTGCTGAAATGATACAAGTACAAAGTCACAGAAGTCTATTTATGGGTGTCACGAGCCCGTGCTCGAACCCCATAAACAAATTTCATTGTTGAAAGTAAAAATATGTGCTATAACTTGTCATATCTAAAATCATGGATCTACAACAAAGATATTAAATGTATGCAATCTTGCATTTTGGTGATTTCTATCAACACACTTAATTGATACAGTTTGTGTATATTGTGCCAGGAAAAGAATTCATTACTGAAAACTGATAGTCATGCTTTGAGTTCAAAAAATGCTACAGTAAGTCCTAAACAGTGCTATCAATTTTGTATATATTAAAGAGAGTGGATTCCAGCTGTGTTTATTATTTGCAATATGTTCACTGGTCCAAAGTTCATGTCAATGTACTCAAGCAAAAAATGAGGAAAATTTTTAGAGTGTTTCAGCACAGTGAGTAGACTATCAAAAGAAAACTCTAGATTCAGCACAATATAGAATTAGCTTTTACAATTTTTTAAGATTTCAATGATGCAAACACAAGATGGAATGTACTAGTCACAGCCAGCAAGGGAGACGTGTCCTTTCTAAGTTAACTTTCAGTCACTCTTTAGAACTTGAGTTCATCATCCAAGCCTAAATCAAACTAGAAGTTATATAATAATAAAACTAAGTTTACAACCATGGATCATATGCTAAATACCAAGTTTTGAGTTGCAAGATAAAAGCCAAGTTTTCAACAGCTCATGATCAAGAGTCGAGTGAGAGTAAAAGCCGCCAGTCAAAAACCCCAAGGTTGAGCCTCGAAGCATGAGTTCATGGGCTCAATGGTTAAGAAGGGTTGTAGATAAACTCAAAAGAGTATTACCAGTTAAGGTCGAGTTTCATCAAAGGACTGAGTCTTTAGTAGGACACAACTCGTGCCTCATGCCTTAACTTACAGTTAAGTTCAAGAGTTAAGCTCAAACACAAAAGGCAGAGCCAATACAAGTCAAATAGTCATAAGTTTACAGTTTATATAAAAACGTGAGTTCATGCGGTTCACAGTTGAGTTCCATCAATGAAGGGGTTGTCATTTCCAGTTTAAAGCCTGCAGAGCCAAGCTTTATCGAATGGAAGTCGTATGTTGTTGGAGATGTTAATATTCAAAAGGCCCACATGGGAAGCTCAGGTTGTAAGCCAAATCATAGACAATGCAAAGTAAAATAGAGAAAACCCCACGTTTTGTGCAATGTAAAGAAACAGAGCTCGACATTCTTCAATTTGTTCAAACTTAACAGCAACAAAAATGCCCTAATTTAATGCAATAAAAGGAGAGTTGACAGCGAGTTAAGAAAGAAGAACAAAAGCAGAATAAGATATACTTATCTTAGGATTGAGCAAGAGCTTGAGATCTTCAATCAAACTGTGTGATCAACAATCCACAGTCGGCTGTGATTTAGCAACCCAGAGATCGCCATAGGAGGAGGGATAGTTTTAACTCCCATTCTTTAGCAAATAAACTCTAGTCAAAGCTTGATTTTTGAGCTCTTGTAACAGTTATGGATCAATCAATTCTGAGTCACAATAGAAAATTCCCAAGCAAAAGAATGCAAAGTATCATTTTAAATACAGCCAAGCCATGCTCAATGTGTTACTTCCAGTCAAGCTAAGTTTCACTGCAAAGTTAGAGCCAAACCCCAAGCTTGAGAACACTATTTCCCAACCAGTCTCTCATAGAAAATGAATATCCCAAGTGCCACTCAAGAAATTGAGAGCTCCAGGAACTCACTGTCAAGAAACCCGAGCCATGCCAGTAAGCCTGAGTCTAAGCTCGTAGGAAATGTCAGTCAAGTCACAATTTAAAAAATTCAAGCTGAGCTCACTTGTAGTTATAGCCCGAGTTACAACTTAGAGCTTGAGTTTCATACTTGATGCTCAGTCATAGCCAAGAAGTAGTAGAAGACACAGAGAAGTGCAAGTTCACCAGATGAAGACATAGACATCACAGTCGGATTCCATTGTTTTGTTTTTCCAAAATCCAAGATGAGATTGTGAAGATCAAAAAGAGGCCAAAATTAATATATTTTGAAGTCCATGGTATAGAAAAGGTAAAATTTCATTCAATGTTACAGTATACTTCCAACCTATGCATCAAATTTGGAGTTGCCAGCTCATACATGCCTTAAAGAAATATTCATCATAAGTTATAATTTGCACTCGAATGGTCATGTTGACCTAAGTTTGAATTTGTAATAGTTTTTAAACTTAGGTTTAATTATATGTGGGTTGGGTTTTAGTATTGAGTTTATCTCAATAACATGTAATATATTGGTAATATGTTTTGAAAGATATATTATAAATTACCAATAAGGCCAAATTTGGGGAATTACTTGAGAAGTGGTACATATAATTTGGAGGCTATTTTATAGCTTAAATTGAGTCTTTTTAGGAGTGATTTAGGGAGTCTTGGATTTTCGGATTCAGACTTAGAGGGCTTCATAAGGGATGGAGTTTTTTAGTTTTAGGGGTTTGGAATATTGGAAAGGTGAGGCTTAGTGAACATCTTCATTCCTCTACCCCTTATTGCATGTTTTTGTAGTCATTTACATTTTTTGAAGGAAAGAAAAGCATGCTTCCATATTGCATCAATTTCTTAGTATTGGATCCTGTCCTATTCCTCTTTTTTACATTAAGTGTTGCATATTTTATGTGTTCTGGTAAAGTGAATTATGTTCGATTCCTTTCTAGGTTATCGGAAATGGACCTTTTGTAGAATATGTAAGTTTGTTGTCAGTTTTTACTATTTGTGGTATGAACCCTAATAGTGGATTCTAGTCAACCTTTATGTTGAATAGAGAAGTGAAAAATAACTAAGTATTCTTGTAATTGTGAAATGACACTTTAAAAATCTTGATTGATCTGGAGAAAGTTTTGGTGTATCACCCCACTTTATTTTCAATTTAAAGTTTCCTTGTTCACTTTTCCTATCAAGTTTCAAATTAGGAGGTGATATCCCATATCAAATAGGAACCAGCCTAGAATCTAGAGACTCCTTAATCAGAGTCCACCCACAACTCGAGAAGGTTTCCATTGTTAGGATAGAATTACTATGTAGCCCTAATACCTGAGTTTGGGTGGTAATTCTAAGTGTAAACAATAACTAAAGATTGTTCAGTCCCACTCAGTTAAGTGATTTATCTATAGCAATGGTTAGAATGCAATAGTAATGATCTTATTCAAATACAACTTCCTTTGCAGATTTTTAGATCTATGCTAAGCTCAAATACCTATGGCCATCATAATCACTTCAATTTCCTTGTATCCTCTAACTCTATTCTTCTTGATTAATTCCTTTCTATGATGCTCAGTGTAGTCTAAAAATTTTCTCAATTCTTTCTTCAACTTGTCTGACCAGCTTCGCATGAATGCAATCTTCTCACATGCATTATTGTATCATCTTAAAATGGAAGCAGTTCCATGTTAAGAGTGTTTAGCCCTCTGAGTGAGTGGTTTGGGGTCATTTTAAGTGCCTTGATTGGGTCTTTGCATGTTTCTAGTTGTTTCCCCCCTATTATACTTCTCTCCCCTTTATTTCTAGCCTTTTTCTGACAGTTTTCTCTGAGAATCTAGAGTTTCTGACTCTCAGGGTCAAAGAAAACTTGGTAGGGTCAAGGATGACCTAGACCCTGACCTAGGTCAGGAATGACCTCGACCCTGACCTAGGTCAGGAATGACCTCGACCCTGACCTAGGGTGGAGTCTACCTCATCCCTAACCTAGGTCCAATTTTCAGATTCTGAGAGTTACGGGATGTCGAGCTTCAGAAAGTTTCTTTTTCCCACTCCTGGGTCGGCCATTTTGGGTTTCAAAATGGTAAATCCTTAAATTTCATTTAATCTAGGTCCATTTCTAGTGGTTAAGATTAATTGGGATTTAATTCTCCAATGTTGGCCTCTCTAGGAGTTTCTGCCCTAGATCACTATAAAAGGAAGGCTTTCTCTCTCATTTTCTCCATCAAGTTTGAGCAATCAATTCACATTCAATTTTCATGAGCATTTTGCAATCAAGAAAGCAAGAAGGAAAGCATTCAAGCATTCAAGCATTCATTAAGGAGATCCATTGTTACCTATTGAAGGATTCAGTCTCTTTGGAGCCCCCCTTAAAGATTTCTCCATCCATACTCATCCAAGCCTCTTCCTATGCAAAGATCCATTCAAGATTGGTGTTGAAGATCTAATGCCATTGATTTCAGATATCCTACATTCATTTCTACATTCATTTAGAGCATTCCTACTTGTGGATTCAAGGATTTGAATCCTCCACAAGGACTTCAACATAAGTAAGGTGAATAGCTCCATTTACTTTGTTTATACATATTGCAATTTCAATTCAATTTCAAGGTTAATTCCTAAATTGGGGTTTGACCAAGGCAAACCCCCCATCCAAACAACAACAAAAACCATTTTTCTTGTAGGTACAGGTACAGGATAGTGAATTAAAGTGCAAATCTGAATACCCTTTTCGATGAACTTCCAAGATCCGTGAATAGATTTTCCATCAGAGTTATTTTGGATCAAGGACAACCTTTAGTAGGGGATAGGATCCTACCTTAGGATAAGACCTTGGCCCGCTATTTGGGTCAAGGATGACCTGCTTCCTGAAAGACAAAAGTTTTCTGGGTTTTCTCCATCCCAACATTTCCAGTCCAAAATAGGTTGCAAAATTGCCTGAAACTATGCACAGACATCATAAATCATCATTTTCCAGATCTACCCTATTTTAAGGTTAGTATTTTTCTTCTATTTATTTTAGATTTCAAGTATATACTTTTTATAGTAGATTATAGGATTTTCCCCTTTCTTCATATTCTCCATTGTTTGATTCTTTTGTGCATTGATCACTTCTTTGTGATTAATCCATTTGGATCTTTCCTTTTGGGAATTTGGATTGAGGATAGGTCCTATATCATACTCCTATTCAAATTCAAACATTCATTCATTTTGAGGTCATACCATTTCACATCTATTCATTTTGGTGAACCCGACATACTTACCCTCCTTTCTTTTGTGGAATTAGATGCCCTATTGTGTTTTGTGGTGTTAGATTTCCTTTTATATTATCTTGTTGATGTTAGATTTTCCCTTTGTGTTAGATCTTTCATGGTAATTAGATTTAAAAAAATACAAAAAAAAAATTGTAAAATTTCTTTCAAAATACAAAAATATTCATGCTTTATGTGTTCTTAGTTTAGTTCATTTGTGTTGCATTGGTTTATGAGCTTTACTAATTCTAGTCCTACTTATAATACTCAGGTTAGATGAAGTCATAGACTTATGGGTTCCTTTGATCCTGAGTCTTCCTCTCCTTTCTGTAGGATCTCGGATGATAATTTGATTCTTTGTGATCCTATTATGGTTCAAAACTCTTCTCACTCATCTCATGATGAGGATGATGCTTTAAGAGTTCCTCCTGAACAAGTCCAAAAACTTTCAATTGAACTTGATAAAATCAATAATTGCCTTATTCAATAAAACCATAATCAAGATTCTATTCAAGCTATACAGGCTCTTAAGAAAGTTATTCGTGATAGTGATCAAGGTTTTAATCTTCTTCATGGTATTACTCACCTCGTGCATTCAAATGTTAAACCTTTAGCTCAAGAAGCTCAAGATTTAGGGTTGATTCCTCCTATCACTAGTGTAGAACCTTCTTCTAATCCTTTACCAAGTGTTCCTACCTATACTCCTCCTTTGGTGACTGTGATGGTTCCCTCTCTTCCTATGAGTGTTCCCTCTGTATCCCTTCCTACATCACAACCTTCTTATCATAATGTTCCTTTTACTTATTCCAACTGTAGTTCCAAGTGTTCCTCCAGTTGTTTCTTCCATTCCTGCAGCTTCTTACACTTTACCTAGTGTTTCTAATGTTGCTAGTCCTCCTATTTCTTCTAATGATTCAACAATCATCAGTTTGGCTCAAATTGTGTCATCCTTACAACAACAACTTGCTTCCTTAACTCGAAACAAGTTTAGTGTTCCTAAATGTGACATGGGAAGTCCTTTCTCCCAAGACATTATTTGTACTCATGTTCCTCAGCAAGTTGATATGCCTCGTCTTGAGAATTATAATGGAAAAGGAGACCCTGTGCATCATGTTAAAACATTTCAAATCCTTTGTAGTGATTATGCTCATGACCATAGGATTTTAGCCAAACTGTTTGATAGCACTTTTCATGACAAGGCCTTACAATGGTATTATTCCTTGCCTCCTTATTCTATTGATTCATTTCCACAACTTGTCAATGCCTTTATTCAACAATTTCAAAACAACATTGGCCCACGAGTGTCTTTGACTGATTTGATGCATTGTAAATAAAGTGCTAAGGAAAAATTGACTAAATTTATTGGTAGATTTAAAAATTTGCATGCTCAGATTTCCTATCATGTTCCTGATATTGATATTCAATGTATGTTTATTTCAAATTTTCAAAAGGATATTAGAGATAAGATTTTGCTTACTGAATTTATCTCTTTTCAACAACTTTGTGCAGTGCTTCATCATTATCAATTACAAGTGATTCAATTTGAGACTAGCACTCGAATGGATCTTGTTCCAGTTGATAAAACTGATGCTTCTCCTAATCCAAACAAATTTCAAAAATTCAACAACTATGTCAAGATAAACAAATAAGTGAATGCAGTTGCTGATCAAGTTGATGTTGCATCTCATAATACCACTTCTGCATCCACTTATTTTTGATTAAATCATACATTTACTCCTCTTTCTGAATCTTTACATTCTATTATGAATAGGTTGTTAACTGCTAATATGATTACTTTACCTCCTATTCGACCTCTTTTACCTTCTACAATTGCATCTAAATCCTTTGATCCTAAAGATTTTTTTCAATATCATCGTCAAAATGGTCATGATATTGAGAAGTGTTATTCTTTAAAACATAAGATTCAAGACTTAATTGATTCTAATGCCTTATCTATTGATAATCTTGATGGTAGTGGGAACAAATTTGTCTCTCCTCCTAATCAAAACCTTCAAATCTATATGAATCCTTTACCTACACATGATACTAATACCATTGCTCAGCCATCTTCTATGTAAATTGTGTATGATTCAAAGATGGATGATCTCAATCACATTGTTAATCAAGTGGAGCATGTTGTTTAATTTGTATCTCCACCTCAACCTCAACCTCAGCTTTAATCTCAAGTTCAATCTCAACCTCAACCAAAACCTAAGCCTAAATTGAAAACTCAACCTAAACCTTGACAACAACCTAAGAATAAAAGACCTCAGGAACTTTTGATTACCTTTGATGATTCTGAGACTATTAAATCTCTTGATGGTCCCCTTTACATTTATGCTAGGATTTCCAAGATACCTACTCTTGGTTGTCTTGTTGATCCTACATCCTTAGTCAATGTTATTGCTGAAGAAGAAAAATTTATGAAAAATTTGCAATGTGATTCTTATGATACATCAAATGTGTGGACTTAAACTTGTAATGGTTTTCTTTATCCATCATTTGGTTCTATTTGTTAATATGATTTAGAGCAATAGAGAGGGGGGGTGAATCAGTTGTTCTCAGGTCCAGATGTATAAAACAAACTTCAAAAACTTTTCTTTAAATCAGATCTAACAACCAAAACCAACTCGATCATCACTTATTCAATAATAGAAATATATAACATTGCAGTCCACTACCCAGTTGTATCTAACTTGTAAAACACAGAAATATCTAAACCAAAATATTTACACAAGCATTGACACTAGGATTTATAGTGGAAACCCAATCTGGGAAAAACCACTTTGTAACATGCTACTATTATTTTCACTCTTCTGAAGTGAGCTCGGTTAAAAACCAACCCTGTCAAAGGTTACAATACACAATGTTAGGGGTGACTCGGTTAAAGGATTTAAATCACTCTATTAGAAGTGAGCCTTGTTATAGGACTTACATACATTCCATTAGAATGCAACCTTGTTCAAAGGATTTAAACATATGACTGTTAGGTCAACCTCTGTTAAAAGGATTTTGACTGTTACAATGGTTATAAAGTAGCAGCAGTATTGATCTGAAAAACATACAACTCACTTTGCAAATATCAGATCCAATTTCGTACACAAATATTGGTTTACTGACTTTGAAACTTTTCCATCTCCATCTCTGATCTTCTTAGAACTTTTCTTCAAGTGATCACCACACTTCTCCTTCAGCCTTTTCTGCTTATACAATCAATAACATATACTGATCTTCTAGCATCCTTTGTTCACCCATGCACACACATACCTAATGCTCAGGTTCCCTTAATACTTCCTCAATTAGGTTAACTCATCTTTTCCACACAATCTCCTTCGTAGATCTTAGGGTTAGGTCAGATTCATTGAATCTACCCACTTTATGTTCTTTGGCTCCTTTTCTAGAAACATCTCAAATCTCTTAAAGATTTACAATAAAACATTTTTCAATGCATTAAATGCTTTCAAATAATTAATAAATAAAGTCAACATGTTTTACATAATCCAAGAATTCAACAATGTCGGCTCCAAATGTGAATTCTCTTCAACTATAAAAATATTGATGCTTGGTCAATACTATGATCAACTACTCGGTCTTCATGTAGAAAGCTCGGTCATTACTAAAAATGTTTCCTCAACTTAAACTATCTTCCTCAGTAATTAACTGATGTTCAGTCGACACTAGAATTTTTCTCAGCATATACTGACTCGGTCGACACTAACAACACTCAACTTGAACATGATTTCTCTATTTTTTCTCGGTCAAGCCTACCAGTGTAGTCTTCAATCTTACTAAGATAAACAATACATTGTCTCATCATTGAACAACATAGTCAAGTACACTTTGTAGTATCAAGATAACTCAACCTTTCCTTAGGTGCTATTGTTACCAACCTTGCCTATCCCCTTAGCAACACTCAAATAGATATAGTACTTTCCTAAGTAGCAACAGTCTTATTAGTTAAGATTTGACATCAATGACAACACAACAATTGCTTCAATTGTAGTTTCCAACAATCTCCCTCTTTGGCATTGATGGCAACACCATATGATATCACCTGAATAACACATGGATTACCAACCAATCCAAAAAACTTATCTGTCCATCAGAAAAAAAAATTAATATCCTTAGCTTCATTTTGATTCAGAATCTATAAACCTCACTTTTGTGACCATCATAAATATACATATCTCCCTCTATCCTGATTCTTCATTTTAGCTCATCATCTCCTTACTTTTCCTTTCAGTGTCATGTGTTATTATATCATCTCAGTTCATCTCCCTCTTTGAAAAAAATGCCAAAGCAGCAACTAAAACATGCATCCATCAGATGTAGATAGTATCTGTGCAACTCAGTGTTTCTCCCTCTGTCATCTTACTTATGACTGATTCCTTGTCTTTTCTCTTCTTCACAACTCTAGACCAGTCCTAAAGTGTGACAATCTTCTGCATCAATCTGTCAGATATTCTATTGTAGCATATTTGATGCAGTGCTCCTAGCTTAACTAGGTAGCCTCAGTTAGGAGAAGGACCCCTAATGGACTTCTCAAATACTCATGTTCTTCTTTAGTTAAAGCTTTAGTGAATATGTCTACTAATTATTCCTTTGTATTCACATATTCCATTCAGACTTCTTTATCTTGTACCAACTCTCTCAAGTAGTGATACTTGATTGCTATGTGCTTGGTCTTAGTATGCCTCACTGGATTCTTAGAAATCTTGATAGCACTTGTGTTGTCACAGAAAATAACAACAAGTTCAATGATTTCTTCTTTCATGCCTACCAACAATTGTTTTATCCATACCAAATTTGAACAGTTTACTGCAGCAACAACATACTCAGCTTCCTAGTAGATTGGGAAATGCAATTTTGTTTCTTGCTCATCCAGGAGACTAATCTCTATCCAAGAAAGAAAGCTCCACCACTAGTACTCTTTCTTTCATCTACATTTCCTACCCAATCAGCATCTGTATATACTCTTAGTTCAAATCTTTCATCCTTCTTGTAATATAGCCCATAGTCAGCAGTCCCTTTCAAGTATCTCATAATTATTTTTACAGCCATCATGTGTGTTTCCTTAGGATTGGCAGAGAATCTTGCCACAATCCCAATAGCTAGTGCAATATCTAGTCTACTATCTATAGCATACTGCAATTTTCCAATCATGGATCTGTACAAAGTCTGGTTCACTTCTGCAGCATCATCATTCTTAGATAACTTTTTTCTAGTAGCCATAGGAGTACTCACTGGTCTAGAATATTCCATCCCAAAAGTTTTCAGTATTTCATTAACATACTTAGACTGTGTAATGAAAATTCCTTTCTTCATCTGATATACTTGTAAACCAACAAAGAATTTGATCTCACCAAACATGCTCATTTCAAATTCAGTTTGCATTTAATTTGAAAATCTTTTACACAAAGCATCTTGTCCACCAAAGATAATATCATCCACAAAAAATTTTGCCAACGGGATACCTTTACCTTCTTCATCTTTCATGTACAGATTGCTTGTGTCATTTTTTTCTTGAAAATCCAATTTGTATCAAGTAGTTATGCAATCTCTCATACCATGCTCTGGGAGCTTGTTTTAATCAATATAGTGCTTTGTTCATTTTTCATACCATGTGTCTTCTGTTTGGATCAATAAAACATTCTGGTTGTTCTATGTAAACTCCTCCTTCTAGTATACCATTTAAGAATGCAGACTTGACATCCATTTGATAAACCTTGAAATCTTTATAAGCAGCATATGCAAGCAGAGTTCTTACTCCTTCCAATCTAGCTACAAGGGAAAATGTATCCCCATAATCTACTCCTTCTTCTTGTGTGTAGTCTTTGAATACTAGCCTAGCTTTGTTCCTAGTTATTTCACCCTTTTCATTCAACTTATTCTGGAACACCCACTTTGTTCCTATAACATTTTTGTTTTCAGGTCTCGGCACCAGAGTCCAAGTACCATTCTTCTCTATCTAGTCTATTTCTTCATTCATTGCTTGTATCTAGTCTTCATTTTCTAATGCCTCTCTAGTTTACTTAGGTTCAAATTCACACAGTAAACATGTTGGATCCATTGTCTTACTTCTGGTTAGAATTCCAATATGTTTGTCTCCAATTATCTATTCAAGCTTGTGATGTCTTCTTACATATTTTGCCAAAATAGGTTCAGCTCTTCTCTCTTCTATTTCATCAAGTTCCTCAACAAGATTTTTAGACTCATCTTCTGAATGCTCGGCAACCTCTTCCTGATACTCGGCAGCATTATCTTGTCACTCGACATGTTCTTGTTCTCTTCCGACACTATTTTCCTAATGCTCGACAACCTCTTCCTGTCGCTCAGCATTGCTTACTCGAGACTCGGCATCAAGTGCAAGTCTGTTACTTGCCTCTTCTTCTTCTTCAATATACACAAAAGATCTATAATCTTTTGGTTCTCTTTAGCTATCAACTTCATTTCTTTCTGCATACTCATCAACTTTGACATTCGCACTTTCCACAATTTTGTTAGTGTTAGAGTTCAAACACTTATAAGCTTTACTTTTTCTAGAATACTCTAGGAATATGCCTTCATCACTTTTAGCATCAAACTTTCCATTCCTATTGTCTTTTAATATGTAGCACTTGCTTCCAAAGATTCTAAAGTATTTAACACTCGATGCATGCCCATACCATAATTCATAGGGTGTCAGATTTGTACCTTTCTTGATCTGTACCCGATTAAGAGTGTAGATAGTTGTACTTATAGCTTCTTTCCAATATTTATGTGCCACATTCTTTTCAATCAACAATGTCCTTGCACAATCCAAGATAGATCTATTTCTTCTCTCTGCTATACCATTCTATGGAGGTGTTCTAGGTGCAGACATATGTCTTTTGATTCCTCTTTCATTGCAAAATAGATTGAATTCATTTGATGTAAATTCTCCACCTCGGTCAAATCTAAGACATTTTAGGTTCGTACCTGTCTCCTTCTCAACCTTAGCCAAATACCTCTTAAAGAATTGAAAAGCGTCAAATTTTTCTTTTAGAAACATTACATGCATCATCCTGGTATGATCATCAACAAACAAGATAAAATATCTAGCACCACAGTAACTTTGTACACCCATAGGTCCACAAAGGTCAGTATGAACCAAATCTAAAATGTTATCAGACGTAAAGGATTTGCTCTTAAAACTTGACTTTGTCATTTTTCCTAACTGGCATTCCTTGCACATCACATTCTCAGGTTTCTTCAATCTAGGTAGACCTCTTAATTTCTTCTTCTTACTTATTTCTACAAGATTATCAAAGTTAACATGACATAGCCTCTTATGCCATAACCAAATTTCATCAAGTTGTGCAACCATACATGCTTCTTCAAATAGGTCAAGATAGAACAAATTACCTCTAGTCTATTCTCCACTTCCAATCAATTCACCAATAGCATCAAATATTTTACCTTTCTTGTGATGAAATTCCACTTGGTAACCAGTGTTGTTGAGCTAAGCAACACTTAGCAAATTATAATTTAGACCTTCAACCCAATATGCATTTTTACAAGAGATCTTATCAGTTATTTTAATCAAACCTTTTCCTCTAACAGGACATCGTGCATCATACCAAATTTTACACTTTTACCTCTATAATGATGTAAGGTCTCAAACTTACTCTTGTCACCAGTCATGTGATGTGAACAACCACTGTCAATAATCCATTTTTCATTCTTGTTTACATAGGAGATCAATGCAGTTTTCTCATCCTCATTAGATTCATCTTTCATTGCAACATAAACTACCTCAATTTCAAAATCATCACTATCAGTGTCAGTTTCTTCTTCAGCAATGTAAAAAGATTTCTTACCTTTTCCTTTGTAGTCTTTTTACCTTTGGTAGCTTCTGTCATCTCTTCTATCTTTGTGTTTGCTTTTTCTTTCTTCATCTTTATCATTCCTATCAGGACATCTAGCAGCTATATGACCAACTTTGTTACATGCAAAACATATAATAGGGAGTTTACCTTTATATTTTCCTTTTCCCCTTCTCAGTCTTCTAGCCATAAGAGCTTCTAGATCTTCAAGTTCTTCATCAGAAGTGTCACTGTCACTTTCACTTTCACTTTCACTTTCACTTTCACTTTTACTGATGCATCTTTATTTTTCTTTCTTTGGCTTGTTCAGAACTAATTGTGACTTAAAATCAAATTCAACATTACCAATACTACCAACAGTGAAGTTATCATAGTTAGAGAGTTCAAAAGTAGTCAGCTTGCCAACCAAACTTTCCAAAGTAAGCACATTTGTAGAGTTACATCTAGATTCCTGAATAGCTGAGATCTTAATAGCATATATAGGACGTAGAGTTCTTAGTACTTTACCAATTATAGTTTCATCCTCAATAGTCCCACTTGCTCCTCTAATAGCATTTACAACTTCTTTTATTCTACCACAATATTGTGCAATGTTCTCACCTTCTTGCATTCTCATTTCATCAAACTTACCTCTGAGACTCTCAGCCTTAGCTTTCAGTACATTTATGTCACCACCATAGATCTTTGCAAGAGTGTCCCACATCTCCTTAGCACTTGTGCAATCCTTAATGTCCTCAAATTCTAGATAGCTTAGGGCAGATGCAATTTCTAGCATTGCCTGATTATGTTCTTTCTTAGCTCTCATTTCTTTAGCAGTCAAAGGTGTGACAGGTGAGACATAGTCATTCTCAATGTAGTACTTTGCAGAATCACCAATACTGGCCAGATGCAACTTCATTAAGCTTTTCCATGCAAGGAAGTTTTCCTTATTCAGCTTCAGTGCCTCCTTCTTATACATCCTGATCATTTTCTTCAAGCCCCTTTAAACTTGATTTCTATCAACACCAATAATAAGCAACTCAGCTCTGATACCAATCATTAATATGATTTAGAACAACAAATAGGGGAGGTGAATCAGTTGTTCTCGGGTCCAAATGTATAAAACAAACTTCAAAAACTTTTCCTTAAATCAGATCTAACAACCAAAACCAACTCAGTCATCACTGATTCAATAATAGAAACATATAACATTGTAGTCCACTACCCAGTTGTATCTAACTTGTAAAACATAGAAATTTCTAAACCAAAACATTTACACAAGCATTGACACTAGGATTTATAGTGGAAACCCAATCTGGGAAAAACCACTTTGTAACATGCTACTATTATTTTCACTCTTCTGAAGTGAGCTCGGTTAAAAGCCAACCCTGTCAAAGGTTATAATACATACTGTTACGTGTGACCCGATTAAAGGATTTCAATCACTCTGTTAGAAGTGAGCCTTGTTATAGGACTTACATACATTCCATTAGAATGCAACCTTGTTCAAAGGATTTAAACATATGATTGTTAGGTCAACCTTTGTTAAAAGGATTTTGACTGTTACAATGGTTAGAAAGTAGTAGCAGTATTGATCTGAAAAACATACAACTCACTTTGCAAATATCAAATCCAATTTCATACACAAATGTTGGTTTACTGACTTTGAAACTTTACCATCTCCATCTTTGATCTTCTCAGAACTTTTCTTCAAGTAATCACCACACTTCTCCTTCAGCCTTTTTTGCTTATATAGTCAATAACATCTACTGATCTTCCAACATCCTCTATTCACCCATGCACACACATACCTAATGCTTAGGTTCCCTTAATACTTCCTCAATTAGGTTAACTCATCTTTTTTCGCTCAATCTCCTTCGTAGATCTTAGGGTTAGGTTAGATTCATTGAATCTACCTGCTTTATGTTCTTCGGCTCCTTTTCTAGAAACATCTCAAATCTCTTAAAGATTTACAATAAAACATTTTTTAGTGCATTAAATGCTTTCAAACAATCAATAAATAAAGTCAACATGTTTTACATAATCCAAGAATCCAACAATGTCGGCTCCAAATATGAATTCTCTTCAAATATAAAAATACTGATGCTTGGTCAATACTATGATCAACTACTCGATCTTCATGTAGAAAGCTCGATCATTACTAAAAATGTTTCCTCAGCTTAAACTGTCTTCCTCGGTAATTAACTGATGTTCGATCGACACTAGAATTTTTCTCGGCATATACTGACTTGGTCGACACTAACATCACTCAACTTGAACATGATTTCTCTATTTTTGCTCAGTCAAGCCTACCAGTTTAGTCTTTAATCTTACTAAGATAAACAATACATTGTCTCATTACTGTACAACATAGTCAAGTACACTTTGTAGTATCAAGATAACTCAACCTTTCCTTAGGTGCTATTGTTACCAACCTTGCCTATCCCCTTAGCAACACTCAAATAGATATAGTACTTTCCTAAGTAGCAATAGTCTTATCAGTTAAGATTTGACATCAATGACAACACAACAATTGCTTCAATTGCAGTTTCCAACACTATTAACTTACTGGTTGAACTTTTTGGTAAAATTGTGAACACTACCTTTGTTGTTGTGCCTACTTTTGATCAGTTTCAAGTTAAGTTCAGTTTGTTGTGGTTAAATGCCATGCATGCTATTACTTCACCTATCCATAAATGTCTTAAATTTTTTCATGATGAAGAAGTGAAGACGGTTAATCATAGTTTATATCAACCTTCTAGGCCCAAAGATTGTGTTGCTCTTGATTTCTTTTGGTCTTCATTACCTCATTCATGTCCTCGACATGATAATATTTTCCATTCATATCAAGCCTATAGGCATCGTAAGATTATCTAATTAAGTGTACCTCCTATGGATCTTAATCATGGTCTTTTTCCTAAACCTTATATACCTCCTTTATACATGGTTTCTACATCTGTTAATCAAAGTCCTGCTATTGATCATCCAACTATTGATAATCCTATTGATCTTAATAAAGAACCTATGAAGGATCATGTGATTGTTCCTCCTAGTTCTCAACATATTTCAAGTAAAGAAAAATGTAATCGATCTACTAATGAATGTCATAAGAAGCATCATGCTCAAGCTAAAGCTCATAAATCTTCTCTTCAAAAATCTTTACCTTCTCTGAATAAACCTATGCATGATGTGTTAGAAGAAGTTGTTGCTAATAATGATGTTAAGATGCATGAATATGATGATTCCATTTGTATCTTAGATCCTAATTTGATTAATCTAGATGAAGAAGATACTCTTGATGATACTTATGATGTTAATGATAAATATGAGACTATTGACATTAACATTGATTTACCTAATATGCTTTCATCACAATTAACACTTACACCTAGTGTCGAACATTGTGATTCTCAAGAGGATCCTTGTTTGGAACCGGCTATCATTCCTACTATGTTGGATGTAGTCCCTCTTGTGAGTTACCCACCTTTCCTAAATGATATAGAATGAGATGGGGAGATTAGGTGGCATGCTTGATCAGTTTGTCCTTTATGGTATCTTTTTTGTGTGTTTTCCTATTGTATGGTGCTTCTCTCGTGATGTGTTTGCTAAATGTTGTTAGATTCTTTTATATGACCCTTATTGCTCTATTGGTGCAAGGTGATAAAGGAATCAAACCTGTTGTACAAATTCATCTATATGTATCTCTATTCTTCTATATGTTGTTTCATGTTATGTTGTATATGTGCTATTGTTCGTAAATTTTTCCTTGTGTAATCTTCTTGGATTTGAGATGTGGTAGCACTAATTCTTTTCAATCTCCATTTCATGGTCTGAAAAGATTCTTCTTCGTATATCTTATGTGATCTTTTCTCCTTTGTGATTGTAGTTCTACTTTCTTTGGGGAATGATGTCAATACATTTGCAATAATATCATATATATGTTATCTTATGATCATACTGACCCCGCTATAGGTAGATCCCTTTTGTGTTCTCTATATGTTTATGTGATATTTCCCTTGATTTGTCTTCATCTGGGGGCATCTCATAGTGGAAACATAATCAGTGGAGTTGTTTATGTTTCTGTTAAAACCATTGCTCATGTTAAAGTGTTAGCAATGACTTTAACGTGGGGGCATACACTCTACTCACCTATTGTACACACCCACTTTTTCAATACACATATATTATTTTTCAAGATACCTTTTCTCCCTTTTTGGATTAGTGACTAATCCTTAAAGCATGGATTTATATTTTAGGATCTCTTAATCCCTCTAGTTTCAAATTTTTGATCCCTTAAGGTTGGAGGTGTCCTTAAGACTGGATCTCTTTTGTTTTTGGTTTTACTCTTATGGAATAGAATATTCCTAAGGGTGAATCCTTGATGGGTTGACTAGTGAGTAGCCACATTTACTAGGTGGTTCAATTCCATCTTTCCAGTTGCGTTGTTTCCTTGAGTGGTTCACAATGGGACATAAGTTCTCATTGGGTGAGATAATCACTCTCTCTCTCTCTCTCTCTCTCTCTCTCTCTCTCTAGAGATGTCTCTCTTATTATGATCTTGGATTTAATGAAGACTTGATTCCATGCAGGCTTGAGGTTTCCTTTTTCCCTTTGATTATGATAATATTATGGTTTCATTATGATCTCCTTTACCAAGATTTTTCATCGAGTCCATACTCTTGCTAAAGTGGGGGCTTAATGTATCATCTTAAAATGGAAGCAATTCCATGTTAAGAGTGTTTATCCCTTTGAGTGAATGGTCTCGAGTCAGGTTAAGTGCCTTGATTGGGTATTTTCATGTATCTGGCTATTTCCTCCTGTTCTACTTCTCTCCCCTTTATTTCCATCCTTTTTCTGATAGTTTTCTCTGAGAATCTAGAGTTTCTGACTCTCAGTTAAAAGATGACCTAGTAGGGTCAAGGAAAACCTAGACCCTAACCTAGGTAAGGGATGAACTCAACCCTGACCTAGGGTGGAGTCTACCTCGTCCCTGACCCCAGGTCCAATTTTTAGATTCTGGGAGTTACGAGATGTCGAGCTTTGGAAAGTTTCTTTTTCCCACTTCTGGGTCGGCCATTTCGGGTTTCGAAATGGTAAATCCTTAAATTGCATTTAATCTAGGTCCATTTCTAGGGGTTAAGATTAATTGGGATTTAATTCTCCAATGTCAGCCTCTCTAGGAGTTTGTTCCCTAGATCACTATAAAAGGAATCCTTTATCTCTCATTTTCTCCATCAAGTTTGAGTAATCAATTCACATTCAATTTTCACGAGCATTTTTCAATCAAGCAAGCAAGAATTCAAGCATTCAAGCATTCAAGCATTCATTAAGGAGATCCATTGTTAGCTATTGAAGGATTCATTCTCTTTGGAGCCCCCTTTAAAGATTTCTCCATCCATATTCATCCAAACCTCTTCCTATGCAAAGATCCATTCAAGATTGGTGTTGAAGATCTAATACCATTGATTTGAGACATCCTACATTCATTTGGAGAATTCCTACTTGTGGATTCAAGGACTTGAATCCTCCACAAGGACTTCAACATAGGCAAGGTGAATAGTTCCATTTACTTTGTTTATACATACTGCAATTTCAAGGTTAATTCCTAAATTGGGATTTGACCAAGAAAACCCACCCCCCCATCCAAACAACAAAAAAACCATTTTTCTTGTAGGTACAAGTACGGGATGTTTATGTCTGAATGTTGACCTCTAATTCAGCCATAGACATGACATAGTCATTGCCCAATGAATGAATTATGACAATGAATATGAATTATTCACTTCGCAATATCGATTGAATCGACCTGTCACTTCCTATTTAGGTGGGGTGTTTGAATTAATCTCAGATTTGAGAGCCCAACAACCATAGACCAATCACTAAAATGGAGGATTTTCAAAGCTAAGCATGAATGTAGATTTAATCTAAAGCTTCAAAAGTGCAATGAGAATTAGACTAAGAACTTAATAAGAAAATTATATTAAAGATGAGAATGCAATTATACTAGAAATGGAAATTATTATAAATATGCAATGAAAAGCTTGAAAGCATGAGAAAATTGAGATAACAATTTGCTATAGTTTTGGTACTCTAAAATTGCCTCCTCAATGAGGAAAAAGAGGTTCATAATATAGAAGAGCCCGAGTGAAGGACGAAGAGTTTCTTGGAAAGAAACAGGTGACTCTTCATCTCCGTGGAGGAAGGTGAGACAAATTGGAGATATTATTTAATTAAGTAAATGAATTATTGCCACATGGGTGGCTTTTCGAATTATTTGAATTATTAAATCCAAATGAGAGTAATCCATTTAAATAACCAAATAATATTTAATTCCTTTGATGTGTATTAGCTAAAGGGGGTGGAATTAATTTAATTAAAGCACTAGGACTTTAGAATTAAATTAATTAATTATAGAGATTATTTAGCCAATAAATGTTGAATATTTAAGAATTAAATATAGTGTATGATTAATGCAAATTTAGGGTTTTTTGCATTTGATACCAAGTCAAATAAAGTCAATTAGGAGACAGAATTGCCTAGTACAATAGGTCTTTAATAATGTATAAATTTGAAGAAATGCACCAAAATTGATTAAGACTATAAGGTGCCAATTTTGGGGTATTACACAGGACAGTGAATTAAAGTGCAAATCTGAATACCCTTTTTGATGAACTTCCGAGATTTGCAAATAGATTTTCTATCAAATATTTTTTGGGTCAAGGATGACCTTCAGTAGGGGGTAGGATCCTGCCCTGGGGTAAGACCTTGCCCCGCTATCTGGGTCAAGGATGACCTGCTTTTCGAAAGACACAAGTTTTTTGAGTTTTCTCTGTCTCGGTATTTCCAGTCTAAAACAAGTTGCAAAATTGCACGAAAATGTGCACGGACATCAGAAATCATCATTTTCCATATCTACCCTATTTTAAGGTTAGTATTTGTCTTCTATTTATTTCAGATTTCAAGTATATGCTTTTTATAGTAGATTATAGGATTTTCCCCTTTCTTCATATTCTCCATTTTTTTATTCTTTTGTGCATTGATCACTTCTTTTTGATTAATCCATTTGGATCTTTCCTTTTGGGAATTTGGATTAAGGATAGGTCCTATATTCCACCCCTATATCATAATCCTATTCAAATTCAAACATTCATTCATTTTGAGGTGATCCCATTTCACATCTATTCAATTATCATTTTTGAATCTCTTGTCTCCTTTTATAGACGTGATAAATCATTTTCTTCTCATCCATATATTTTGCCTCTTAATCTTCACCGTTGATTTTGTCGCTTCAACCTTCCTTAGAAATTGTGTCTCAAACATGTTTCATTCTTCATCATCTACTCATTCTTGAATTTTTTTATTCATTTGATCTTAGTAACAATCTTTATCTTTAATCTCATAATCATCCATATTCATCTAGCTCATCATCTTTAGTCAGCAGTCATATGTTCCATATTATTTCTTTCACTTGGTAAATATTGTGTTAGAATAAGTGAGAGGGGGGGTGAATTAGTTAGATCAGTTATCCTACAGTCCCAATTACAAAGATGTAACACTCAAAAAATTTCAATAAATTTTGCAGCTCGGTAACATAAACTATTAAACTGTTTGTGCCTTTTATCGATTACCAGTTAATTAACTTACTGTTATTACCAACCAAATCAAATATGTAGTATGTAAAGTATGAAAATAAAACAATCATCACAGAAATACATAACATAATGATTTAACCTGGAAACCCTGCTAAGGGAAAAACCACCTAGGACCAGTAACCCAAAATAATTTTCACTCTTCTGAAGTGATCTTGGTGAAGAGCCAACCCTGTTAAAGGTTACAAACACACTATTAGGTGTGACCTTGTTAGAAAATTTAAGACTAACGGTTAACTTTTGACCAACATTCACTATGGGGTCAATAAGATAACAATGTACATTCCTTGAATGACATAGGGGCATAACATAAGACGGTTAAGTCCACTCGGTTAGGATATTTTATGTATCAATGGTTAAACTAAAATAGTAGTTGATCTGATTAAAATATAACTTAATTTGTAGATGTTCAAGTCTATTCTAAGCCCATACAAATCCTTTGATCAATATTTCAATTCACTCCCTTAACTTAATTTTACTCGGTAATAGCTCTCTGACGCTCAGTACTGTTCTAGAGTTCGGTTCTCCTTCAACCAATCTGATCAGGCATGTATGAAATTGTATTCATGCTAAATCTCTGTAGTCTTCTTTATTCCAACATGTTTCAATAAAGAAACTCATATCTCTTATATAGACAGATAAACCATTTTCATATCAACCATCAAATTTTGTCACTTATTCTTCTTCATTGATTTTGCCTCTTAAACCTTCCTCAGTAGTTGTGTCAATAACATGTTTCAATTCCATCCTTTAGATCTTCTCCAAATTTTGTCAGTCATGGATCTCATAACAAACTTTATCCTCAATCTTGAAATCATAACAATCTCAAACTCATCATTTTCTGTCGGCTAAACTAAGCATTTAATACTTTCATCCATACTCAGTTAACAAAGAAATGCGTTAGTGAATACAAGCTCGGTTAATAATTTTTCTCGGTATACACAACACTGACTTGGTGTATACTGGAGCCTTCATTTACCAACCACATTGTCTTGTACAATTTTTCTTCCTTCTTCATAATAGATTAATGCAATATAATCAAGTCAACAATATGAGATCATAGACTCATCAATAAGTTACCCAAAGTATTCCTTATCCTCATATGTCATATCAATCTTTCTCTATGTAGAAATCTTAATTCTTCATCTTTTCTCCCTTTTACAGATGTTTAGATGCTTGTAACTAACATGATAAGTACTATCAAAATTAGTTGACATCAATGACAACATAATGACTGATTTAATTATCTTACATAGCATTTCAATAACTCGGTGATCTCTAATCACTGATCTTCAAGTCATTCAGGTATTCAATCAGTTGTAGTTCATCAATCTCTCCCTTTGGCATTGATGGCAACACAAGAAATATGAAATATGTCATACACATACCAAACATGTATTCCACAACTATGTAAGTAAATTTTGTAGCTTGGTAAGCTCTCCCTAGCTTGATATTTAATATGTTTAATTACTACGTTACATAACAAACATTTACATGCAAGCTCTCCCTACATCCATAGGGTCTTGTTCTCGGCAACAGATATTGAAACTCTCCCTTTCTCAAATTTCTCTCCAAATATTGTAGCCTTCTCTCCCTTTGACAACAATGCCAAAGAAAAACATAAAACATATAGCTCTACAATATCCAAGTAACTCTCTATGTTCGGTGAAGACAATGTATCTTTGTATACTGATATGCAAATTCTATGTTCTAGCTCCTAAAATCATTCACAATCTTAGACATAATCTAAAGTGTGAGCTATGTTGCATCAACATGAATGATCTTCTAATATGAATAGGCTGATGCAACCTCCAGATCACATTAGTGACTGGTAGAGAGGGGACGGACCCCATGTCTAGTCCTAAAGGGTTCAAAAGTGTCCTTCGGTAGAGGCCTTGTAAAAATATCAGAAAGTTGCTCCTTTGATGTAACATATTCCATTTTGACTTGCTTCTCCTGTACTTGTTCTCTTAAGTAATGATACTTAATTGAAATATGCTTGGTCTTTGAATGCATTACAGGATTCTTAGAAATATTTATTGCACTAGTGTTGTCACAATATATAATCATCCGCTCAGTGATTACCTCATTCATCCCTTCCAACACTTGTTTGATATAAGCAATGTTTGAAAATTTTGTAGCAGCAACAACATACTTTGCTTCAGCAGTAGACTGAGAAATAGAAGGTTTTTTCTTACTTGTCCAAGTTACAAGTCTTTCACCAAAGAAAAATACTCCTCCGGTTGTGCTTTTTCTATCATCTATATTTCCAACCCAATCTGGGTCGGTGTAAACTCTTAGTTCAAATTTTCCTACCTTGGGATACCATAAACCATAATCCTCTATTTTCTTTAAGTATCTCAAGATTCTTTTCACTACAACCATATGTGAATCCTTTGGATTGGCAGAAAATCTAGCCACAATCCCCACTGCATGTGCAATATCAGGCCTACTGTGTACTACATACATCAGTTTACCAATCATAGATTGGTACAATGTTTGATTTACCTCTGTAGATTCATCATATTTTTCTAATTTTCAGCCTATAACCATCGGAGTTCCTACTAGTTTAGCATCTTCCATGCCAAATGTTCTTGATACTTCCTTAATGTACTTTGATTGTGTGATGAAAATTCCATCATTCTGCTGAATAACCTGCAAGCCTAGAAAGAATTTAATCTCTCCAAACATTGACATTTCAAATTCCTTTTTCATCTCATCAGAAAAATATTTACAAATATGATCTTGTCCTTCAAAGATTATATCATCCACAAATATTTTAGCAATCAAAATAGTATCATCAGATCCTCCTTTCATGTACAAATTGTTATTTTCACTAGTTCTTACAAAACCAATACTTAAAAGATAAGTATGTAGCCTTTCATACCATGCTCTTGGTGTCTACTTCAATCCATATAAAGCTTTATGTAGTCTACATACCATGTCTTTCTGATTCAGATCAACAAATCCTTCTAGTTCTTCTATGTAGACCTCCTCTTCTAGTATTCTATTCAAAAAAGCTGACTTAACATCCATTTGATATACCTTAAATTTATTATGTGCAGCATATGCAAGTAACATGCGGACTCCTAGTCTAGAAATAGGTGCAAAAGTTTCACCATAATCAATACCTTCTTCTTGTGCATATCCCTTGCAAACAAGTCTAGCTTTATTCCTTGTAACCTCTCCATTCTCATTCATTTTATTCTAAAAATCCATTTAGTACCAATAACATTTTTATCTTTTGGCCTAGGTACTAAATTCCATGTCTTATTTTTCTCAATTTGTTCAATCTCTTCATTCATAGCATTGATCCATTCATCATTCTCAAGTGCAACCTTAACATTCTTCGGTTCAAACTCACAAACTAAGCATACATTATGTCTTAACTTAATTCTTGTCATCATGTCTGCTTGCTTATCTCCAATGATTTTATTCTCAGGATGATGTCTTCTGAAAAATCTTGCTAGCACTTGATCTCTTCTTTGTTCTTCATTCTATTCAAGTTCATTTCCTTTCTCAACAGCTTCTTCCTGATCCTCGATTTCCCTTTGTTGTTCCTCAGTGTTATTTTACTGATGCTCGGTCGACTCAACCTATGGCTTCGATAGGTACTCGGTATGTTCAACATAAACAAATCTACCATAGTCTTCCAGCTCTTTATTACTTTCTTCATCATTTTTATCGGCAAATTCATCAACTCTAACATTAGCACTTTCAATCATCTTATTAGTGACCTTATTCAAACACTTGTAAGCTTTACTTTTAGTAGAATATCCAAGAAATATTCCCTCATCCCCTTTTGAGTCAAATTTCCCATTCCTATCATCTTTCAGAATAAAAAATTTGGTACCAAAAATTTTGAACTTACACTCAGTGTGTATCCAAACCATAACTCATAGGGTGTCTTGTTTGTGTCTTTCTTTAATTAAACTCGGTTCAGGACATATACAGTTGTGCTAGCTGCTTCTCTCCAATACATTTGTGCAACATTTTTCTCTATCATCAATGTTCTTGCACAATCAATAATGGATCTATTTCTCCTTTCAGCAATCCCATTCTATTGTGGTGTTCTAGGTGCAGAAACATGTCTTTTAATGCCATGCTCATTACAATAGTTAGTGAATTCATCAAAAATAAACTCACCACCTCTATCAGACCTTAAGCATTTCAGTTCCTTTCTGGTTTCTTTTTCTACTTTAGCCTTGTACCATTTAAACATTTTAAATGCCTCAAATTTCTCTTTTAAAAACATGACAGTCATCAATCTAGTATAATCATCAACAAACACAGTAAATTTATCTCCATAGTAGCTTTGAGTTCTCATGGGACCACACAGGTCGGTGTGAAATAACTCTAAGATTCTTTTTGTTGAATAGTCTTTACCTTTAAAACTAGATTTTTTCATCTTCCCTTTCTGACATTGATGACACATAACATGATCAGGTTTAGTTAGGGTAGGCAGTCCTCTAACTTTTCTTTTTCTACTGATCTTAATCATGTTATCAAAATTTACATGACATAACCTTTTATACCATAACCATGCATCCTCATTTTTCACCAGTAAACAAGAAGTCTCAACATTGTCAAGATAAAATAAGTTACCTTTTGATTGTCCTCATGTTCCGACAAGCTTTCCACTTTCATCAAATATTCTCACCTTCTTGCTTTCAAATTCCACTTGGTGACCTGGGTTGTTAATTTGTGCTACACTTAGCAAATTGTAATTCAGTCCTTTTACCCAATAAGCATTATCACATCTGATTTCATCATTTATCAATAAAGATCCTTTTCCTTTAACCATGCAAGGTGTGTCATTGCCCATTTTTACTAATCCTCCATTATAATCCTCAAGATGATCAAACTTATCTTCATCACCAGTCATGTGATGTGTACAGCCACTATCAATGATCCAAGTCTCATTTTTACTAACTTTAGAAATGAGTGATGTTTCCACATACCTTTCCTCTTCCTCTGAATCATCTTCCTCAACATCATCATCTGTGTTGGTGTCAGTGTCATTCTCTTCAGCAAAGTAACATACCTTTTTACCTTTATCTTTGTGATCTCAATTATCTCTGGTGTACTATCAGTTATCTCTATTATTCCTTCTACCATAGCTTCCACCTTTGGATCTATCTCTATCATTCTCATCTTCTTTCCTATTCGGGCATCTAGCAGCAATATGACCAACTTCTTTGCAATTAAAATAAGCTAAAGGTAATTTACCCTTATATCTACCTTTTCCTTTAGGCAGTCTCTGGGCCATTAGTGCTTCTAGCTCATCAAGCTCATCATCGGTATTTCTATCACTTTCATTCCTTATATTGTGCTTACTACTAGATTTATCAATCTTAAGAGAAGACATAAAAGCAGACTCAACAGTTGGTACAACACTGTTATCATAATTGTTTAGCTCAAAAGTGGTTAACTTTCCAATCAGACTATCAAGAGTAAGTGTGCTATTAGGTGCATACCTCATTTCATGAATTGCAGATATTTTGATTGCATAGATAGGCAAAAGTGTT
Organism: Chamaecyparis obtusa; assembly: GCA_027943335.1. NCBI lineage: Eukaryota > Viridiplantae > Streptophyta > Pinopsida > Cupressales > Cupressaceae > Chamaecyparis > Chamaecyparis obtusa. The sequence continues at coordinate 501,077 of BSBK01008899.1, read as the reverse complement.
CTCAAAATTTTACTTACCATAGTATCCTCCTCAATGATACCACCAGCTCCATGAATAGCATTGACAACCTGTTTAATTTGGTTTGAGTACTATACTATGTTTTCTCCTTCCTTCATTTTCATATCATCAAATCTACCTCGCAATCTTTTAGTTCTGGCTCTCATCACATTTGCATCACCATGATGTACTAGGGCAAGTTTCTCCCATATTTCCTTTGAAGTAGTGCAGTCCTTGATGTCTTGAAATTCAACATCAGTAAGAGCAGTAACTATCTCTATCATAGTGATGTTATGTTCATGTCGGTCTCTTAACTGATCAAGAGTCAAAGGACCAGGTGGTTGTAAATAGCCATTATCTAGTAAAGGTATAGAAAATTCTCCAATTCCAGATAAATGAAGTTTCATCTGACTTTTCCATGTACTAAAGTTGTCCTTGTTCAGCTTCGACACTTCTCTCTTATACATCTTGTAATCTTTTTGTTGAAGTCCTTAAAACTTTGTTCCAAGCAACCAACGCTCTGATACCAATTGTTAGAATAACTGAGAGGGGGGGTGAATCAGTTAGATCTCAGTTATCCTACAATTCCAATTACAAAGATGTAACACTCAAAACAATTTCAATAAATTCTGCAGCTCGGTAACATAAACTGTTAAACTGTCAGTGCCTTTTACCGATTACCAATTAATTAACTTACTGTTATTACTAACCAAATCAAATATGCAGTATGTAAAGTATGAAAATAAAAAAATCATCACAGAAACACATAACACAATGATTTAACGTGGAAACCCTGCTAAGGGAAAAAGCACCTATTACCGGTAACCCAAAATAATTTTCACTCTTCTAAAGTGAGCTTGGTGAAGAGCCAACCCTATTAAAGGTTACAAACACACTGTTAGGTGTGCCCTTGTTAGAGGATTTAAGACTAACAGTTAACTTTTGACCAGCATTCACTATGGGGTCAATCAGATAACAATGTACATTCCTTGAATGACATAGGAGCATAACATAAGACGGTTAAGTCCACTCAGTTAGGATTTTTTTGTATCAATGGTTAAACTGAAATAGTAGTTGATATAATTATAATACAACTTAATTTGAAGATGTTTAGATCTATTCTAAGCCCATACAAATCCTCTCATCAATATTTCAATTCACTCTCTTAACTTACTTTTACTCGGTAATATCTCTCTCACGCTCAATACTGTTCTACAGTTCGGTTCTCCTTCAACCAGTCTGATTAGGCATGCATGAAACTGTATTCATGCAAAATCTCTACAGTCTTCTTTGTTCTGGCATGTTTTAATAAAGAAACTCATATCTCTTATATAGACACATAAACCATTTTCATATCAACCATCAAATTTTGTGCCTTATTCTTCTTCATTGATTTTGCCTCTTAAACCTTCCTCGATAGTTGTGTCAATAACACATTTCAATTCCATCCTTTAGATCTTCTCCAAATTTTTTCAGTCGTGGATCTCACAAAAAACTTTATCCTCAATCTCGAAATCATAACAATTTCTAGCTCATCATTTTTTGTCGACTAAACTAAGCATTTAATACTTTCATCCATACTCGATTAACAAAGATATGCATCGGTGAATACAAGCTCAGTTAATAATTTCACTCGATATACACAATACTGACTCGGTGTATACTGAAGCCTTCATTTACCGACAATATTATCTTGTACAATTTTGCTTCCTTCTTCATAATAGATTAATGCAACATAATCAAGTCAAAAATATGAGATCATAGACTCATCAATAAGTTACCCAAATTATTCCTTATCCTCATCTGTCATATCCATCTTTCTCCATGTAGATATCTCATTTATTCATCTTTTCTCTCTTTTACAGATGTTTAGATGTATGTAACTAACATGATAAGTACTGTCAAAATTAGTTGACAACATAATGACTGATTTAATTATCTTACATATTATTTCAGTAACTCGGTGATCTCTAATCACTGATCTTCAAGTCATTCAAGTATTCAATCAGTTGTAGTTCATCATACTATGATGTTTCGATGACTTCTAACTTGGTTAATATTGTACTCGATATACACTACACTTGTTTGTTGTACATTGTTTTCAACTCAGTGTATACTAATTTCATCATTTACCGACCTCATAAACTTGTACATTCTTGATATTCAATTCATAAAAGAATTATGTAATACAATCAAATCACTAACATATTGTCATACACTCATCAATAAATTACCCAATGAATGTACCATATCCATATCTTTCTCATACATCTCATCTTTATGTTAATATCGCATTCCTTCACCATTATTTCTTCTTCAGATGTTTGTAACTATCATGATAAGTACAGCCAAAACTAGTTGACATTAATGACAATATAATAATTGATCTAATCTGTCACATATACCTTTGTAGCTTAGTGATTACCTTCACATTTTGTTCTCCAAGTAATCAATCATTTGTAGTTTGTCAATTTCTCCCTTTCAAGTATTCAATCAGTTGTATTATAACACCTTATCCATCAAAATGAAGAGAAAATAGGAGAGTGGGTCCCCCTATCTTAGTCCTCTCGATGTAGAGAAAAAGCCCTGCAAAATTCCATTGACCATTATGGAGGCCCTATAGTCTTTCGTCATTCATTTTATCCAATCAACCCAATTCTAATCAAACCCAAACTTTTTCATCACTTTGTATACAAAATTAATGTCTACTCTATCATATGCCTTCCTAATATCCAACTTTACAAACATCTTCTTCAACTTACCGGTTTGGATCAAATGAATTGCTTCATGTGTAATGATGAGTCCTTCCAAAATTGACCTATTAGGTGTAAATCTACTTTTCTCTAGTGAAATTAACTTGTCCAAGATCTTCTTCAACCTATTGGCTGCCACTTTTGAAATTATTTTATAGACCGTATTACATAATGAAATGGGCCTGAAATCCTCAAAGGTTTCAACTTTCTCTTTTTTTAGAATCAACGCTACAAGACTATTATTTAGATCTTTTAGAAAAAACCCTTTCGACCTTGACTCCCAAACAACCCCTAAGAGATCCTCTTTCAAGATATCCTAAAAAATTTGGTAGACCTGCTTCAAATATTTCTATCAAGAAATCTACCTCATCTGTACCATATTTTATCACTTTATTATTTAATGCTTCTATTTGATCCTCCAAAACTCTCTTTTCTACAAAGAGATCTTAACTCCACCTCTTTAAATTATGTTTTATATACTAGAGCATTTTGAAAAATTGTAAACCTTTTATATCATCTTCATCCAGGGCACTTCCACCAATTTTCCACCATGTCCAAAAATATGTTTTCTCTTAATCACATTTTTTCCATTTTGAAGAGACGTATAATCAGGATTGATTCCTTGTGTACCACCAAAGACACTAGATAGTGATCATATCCAGTCTACACGAGCAATATTTTAGCTTCAAAAATTAAAGAAAGATTTCCCCAATCACATACTAGAAAGAATCAATCAAGCCTCTTTGTAATACATGAAAAGACCAAATTCTTATTTGTCCATGTGAAAGTCCCATGCTTTTTTTTTAACTTCCCATAGCCCATTTCCAGTTACAAATTTTTTTAAATCAAATTCATTTCTATTCATTGTACTCTCCCCACCTTTCTTATCTGAATATTCCAAGGTTTCATTAAAATTCCCACCAATAATGCAGGACCCCTTATTCATTCTACTCATAGCTATTAAAATGCTATTCCAAACCTCTTTCTTTTCTTCTAATTTTTCTATACCATACACATTGAAAAGGAATATTGGTGTTTGCAAGTGTATCATACTTACCTTAACTAATTTCCACTTCTTTGTTTGAGATATTCCCTCCACTTTAACTATTCTTAGATTCCATAGTACACCCAATTCACTAGAATCCCCTTCCGAACTCACAAAGCATACCAACCATCTCAGTGAAACTCTTAAGAATATCGATGCAACCTCTTGGTCTAATTTAGTTTCTTGTAAACACACTACATCTAGTTTTTCCTAATCAAAACACCACTTCATCTAACATGTCTTGTCAAGAGAATCGTAGCCCATGATATTCCATGTAACAAACTTCATTTCTTCCCAAGAGAGAATAGGTCTCTCTCAGATCTCAATTTACTATAGTCCTTGTTGTTCCTAGTGTCTTCTAGAAACTGTTGAATGTCTTTCTACCTATCACTCTCTTACCCCCTATGTTTTCCTTCTGAATTTTATATTTGGTCTTCTTGATAGTCCCATTCTCCAATATTCTCTCTCCATCTATCATTCTAAACTCATAGTCTGTGGCTTCCTGAATTAGATCACCATCCTCCTCCACTATTCCCTCTTCTCCACTTTTTGTTCTTCCTTGATTGGGAAAATATGTATATCCTTGAAGACTTCTACTATTACACTATCACCTTCCATTCTAAGTTTTCCCTATTGTGATTCTAAAGGAGTGATTTCACTTACAATCTTCTCCACCTTGTTTTCCTTTAAATAATTCTCTTTGATCTCCTCTATATTTTCAACCATAATTTATCCTTCTTGGGCTTTGTCTTTCTCAGAAAAAAAAAATAACTTGTGGACCTTGTCATGTTTTATCTTTTCAAATCAACTAACGATCTATATTTTTCTTCTTTATTATCCATTGCACACCCTTACTGTTGTTGGTATGAGGAATCCAAAATAATTTGTTGACCCTCCTTGGGTTCCTCCAACACTCATGTTTAATTTTCTTCTTCAACTAACGGTCCTCTCCTATCATCCAAATTTTCTTTCATACTCCTATCTTGATCAATTTAGCCTTCAGACAGCTCTCCTACCACTTGAAAACCTTCTCCAGTCAATGCTTCATTACTCCAATTTCCCTTCACAAATAAATTAGTCACATCAAAATCATTGTCTCGATCATCCCTATTTTGATAATCTTCACCTCGCCTATTAACTTTCTCTACTACCATTTTGCCTTTTCTTTTTGTTAATAGTGCAAGCCTTAATTCTAACCTATCATCCTCCAACCCCTTCCCTTTTTTATCACTCAATAATTATTTCGCTTGATGACCCCATTATTTTCACTTGCTACATTTCTCCATTATTTCTTTGACCTCTATTTCCTACCACCAATAACCTTTAATTGTATAGATTTGAACTGCATGTGGGAGAGGTGGATGAGGTTTCCAAGTGATGTGTATCTTTTCATACATGCTAAATTATGTTTTTATCTATATCTTCATCTACCTTGATGAAATTTCCCAACCTATTACCCAAAGCCCTTAAAATTTCCTTTTTCTAGTATTCATGACGTAGGTTGTATAACCTAATCTAGATTAGTACCTCTTCAATAGAAACTTGTTTGCGGATAAATTTGGGAATCCAATATTTAATAAATAAACCAATACCTCCCATCATGTAAGGGCCATTATACATCACCCATTGCTTTTCCCTTAAGTTTCTAGTCATTACCGATAAAAAACCAATAGGTAAGTTTTTCAATGCAAATTTATTATCCTAGTTGTCATCTATCCATTTCCTGATGTGAGGTTACGTCAGCCAACCTCCCCCCACTTCATGAAAAATCCTTTCTCTTTTAAATATTGAATTGAATCTCACCATTCTTTTGATTCCATCATCACTGAGATTACCCTATTATCAACTGTAGCAGGTTTCTCCATTTCCTTTTGGATTGGATGGAAAGGATATTTGGGCCTCCACTCATTCTTTTCCACCTCTCTAAAACTATTGTTCATCCCTCTAAAGATTCTATATTTTCCCCATTGGTTCCCATCTTTGTTCTACTCTTTTAAAATTCCTCACTAAGAATCTCTTTGATCAAAGGCTGCATCATTCTTTTTTTGGAAACTCCCAAGCCCGTCTTGGTGGTCACCATGGGAAATTCTTGCCTTTCCTACCTCTACCTATTACTGCATTTGATTCCATGCGCTCACTGCCATTGCTAGCTTGAAACCCTAGCCACCTTCGCCAATACTCCATTCTTAATGGATTTCTTTATTGTATTTATATTTTATTTAAATACATGTAACCCCTTCACATCTCTTATTTGAATAATTCTATTATTTAAATCCCATAAAATCCTAATCCCTTGATTTAACTAAATCATATTTGATTAAATATTAAACCTATCCTAAATCCTTAATCTACACCCATCACCATCATCCTTAAACCTACCCTCATGATTAATATTGGATTAATTATCCTAATTTTGTGATTCATACAAGTTTTAGTCCCTTAATCTTGCTCACACATGTTTTAGAAACCCTTCCCAAGGTGGCTAACCACCTTCCTTAAATAGATAACTAAATCCTTACAAGGTTTTCCCTCTTCCCTCTTTGGAATTCTCTCTCACATGTGTGAGAAACCTTGAGCCTTTCAACACTTCCACTTTGTCTCATCTCTTAAATGACCTATCACTCTTAAGGGTTTCTCACACATGTGTGAGAAAATCATGCCCTTTACATGGACAACTACCTTGCTTGTGTGGCTCTTATGTGGTTCCACATTAGACCCATCTCACCAATCTTCTTTCATCCTATCCCTCCATTCAACTTTGAATCCTAACCATTCATTTCCCTCAATTTCCTATAAATAGGAGCCTCTCCTAAAGAATATCATCCATCATTTTCCTTTTAGGGTTATTATGCTAGTTTGCTAATCCACTTTTATGTTCTTATTTTGATCATGTAGTTTTAGAATTCATATCATATCATAGTATTTTTATATTAGTTTAAATCTAGATACATATCTTATTTGCATTATTAATCTTGTTGCATTCATATAGTATCTCTTTGATCATTCTAGTAACATCATCTTGCATATTTACATCATTGTAGAATCATTTATTTTTATCATCTCATTCTCCATCTAGTTGCAATATATAAGCTTCATTTGATCATTTAGCAAGATTTGCATCACTTGGGGAATCATATGTTGTGTTTGGAGAGCATATCCACATTATCCAATCAATGATAAAATCAATGGATTGTGTGTGCATCCATTTTGGCTCAATCGGAGGTGTGTGACTAATATTTGTTAGTTAGGCATTTATATTAGCATGTTTCCTTGTTCACGCTTGACTAAATAGCTAGATTTTCACCATACAAAATTTAAACCCTAATTTTAAATGACAGACTCTAAAATTTGACATTCTTAAGTGGATTATTCAAATTGTACACTAATACATAAATTATAGGGAAAGCTAGTATGATTTCAAATGAACTTCCTAAACTAGCTCCAACCTCTATGATCATTCATTTAATTATTGTTGCGTGTACATAAGACTAAAATCAAATCTCCAATAGATATGAATGTTTGTTTAATCTCTACAATGTGGACATAGGATTGAAACAATATCTCACATATTTAAGTTGATATATATAATCCACAAAAGTCGTATCCTTTTGAAAAGCTCTTGATTTAGCTTCATCACAAGGACAAAGTATATCTCTAGAAGGAATTTATTTGGTGAGATAATTGAAACAGTCAAAATGGTAGGGAGAACTAAGAGAACCAAAGTGATATAATATGTAAGATTCATTTGTTTCCTTCAAAATATCATGGAACATGGGAAGAGATGCAAAAATTAGTCTTTGGAAGGAGATGCAAATTTTGATTAGTGTGGAGCAACACAAGCTTGAGTACTTTGATGAGGTACTTATAAAAGCCTAAAATAAAGAATAAACAATAGTTAAATTGGTTAAATAAATCAGTTTTATAAAAGTAGATAAGGAAGAAGAGATAATTAAGAAAAACTATAAAATTATTATTTTACAAATAAGGGAAATTTTGAAGAAAATATTGTGATAAATATTTATAATTTTTATACTATTTTTTATTAGAAGGAAAACAAGTTTTGAAGGGGGGCCAAAACCCTTTGCAATAAGATTTTGAGGGGGAACTAGAACCCCACTAAGAAGAATCATTGCAAATGAAAACACATTTCTAACCAGCAGCCCGGAACCACTAGACCATCGACATGAAATAATTAAAATCTAGCAATGCACTAACTACCTAGAAATCATAACACAAGGCCAAAGCCTCACATCAAGAGCTACCCTCCCAATCAAAGATATCTTATGGTTTTGAGGGACGCCCTAACCCAAAACCTGGGGTATTTTCATGGTTCCCAAAACCATATAACTGGATTTTGACATGGCTCCCAAAACCATACATGAGATTTCTATGGATCCATCAAAAGAAACACACATAATAGAATAATAAAAGAAAACATTGATTTCTATAGTTCTCAAATATCTTCCACCAGAATCAACACCAACATCCATCTCCACCTCAATAGAAGATAGCTCCACCTCAATAGCAGTCAGTGAAAAATTGGGAAGTGATAACTTCACCTCCAAAGGACAAAGGAACCTAAAGTGAGGAAAATGAGAAGCTCTAAAATCATCAAAATCCCCTCTCATAAGAAAATAAAAACCCACAAACTTCCCCACCTTAACTAAAAGGGCACCAACATCCCATAAGGAAAATCCACCCCAATAACAAGCACCATCACCCTGAGAAGACACTTCTAGAAGACAAAGGGCTAGGAATAGAATAAGGAAATCAAAAGGATGGATTTCATCAAAGCCACCTCTCTTAAGAAACTTAGCACCTGCTAATTTCCACACTTCAACCACTAAGACATCGTTATCCACTAATTTTCATAGTGTTGGTAAAGAGGTGTTTACAGGCATAAGAGAGGTAGTAATTAATTTTTATAAAACTTATTATCAAGATATGATTGTAGGTGAAGATGATTTCTAGTAGAGGTGGATAGTTTCTAGTGAATTGAATCCTACAAAAAGGAGAGGAGTATGGTGGAGGAGAAATCATTTATGTTATTGTGGAAATAAATTTATGAGAGATGTGAAGAATCATGAAAAAAATGACAAAAATAAATTGGGTTTATTTGATCCAAGTGCTAGAAACATGGATAAAATTCATTAAAATTATTTATTTAGTAATGGATATTTTTCACATCTTGTAATTTCATCGATGGCTAAACTTTGTGAACTATGCTTATAAGTTTTTTACCATGAAAGTATGATTCATGAGCTTCCAAAAGTATAAATAATCCTTATTTGGAACAGTTTTAAAGGAGAAGTTAGAAGTTGTATAGGTAATGGTAGTATGGAAAATGAATGAGCTTGAGAAGGTGACATTTACTTTTTTTATTCTAATAGATATAATAATTTATAATATAGCTATTATAAGACAACCCCACCTTGATTTTTGTTGGTAATTTCTTCTTCCAAAAATTCTATTAGATAAAAATTAGAAAGTTGGTCATTATAAATTTATATGGGGCTTCAAAAATCATACAAAGAGAGCATCATTAAGACTTATTGAATATCTTATTTCTTAACTATCGATAACATCTATACAAGATAGTGTTGGTCCTCTCCATGTTGTCCTTGATGCCAAAGGCACTAGTTCAAGTTCAAGGTATAATGATCAGTGAATGTATAATGATATGGCTCATACATTTTACATTATTCCTTATTTGGTTTCATTTATTAGCATTCATAGTTGTTCATAGTTGCATCATTCACATTGATCATATGGCTCGGTTCATCATTCATGGGATTTCCATTTGCATGCATTCAGTTGATGACATACACTTTACATTCAGTTGTAAGGTATCATACACTTTGATGATAAGATCCTTGGTACATATACTCCATATTTTAGCTGGTCATAATTGTATTTGATTAGCATATTCATATAGTTATGTAGCTGATACTCATTCATGATTTAGTTTTCTTTGTGATTACATGTTTTGTGACATGATTCATGATCATTCAGTTTGCAATTTGGTTTGACAATCAATTTATGCAGAATATATCTTTGACAGGGTCATTTAGATTATTATCATATTCAAAAAGGTTCGATTTCAACTCAAAGTCTTGAAGAGACATAATGCCTCTTTCAAAATTATATGGTGACTCTTTATTCATATGTCTATTATGGTATCACTGCAAAGTTTAAAATCAGTTTTCAAAATCATTACTTAGACAGTCGGTTCAAAGACATGTCTCTAAGAATTCCTAATCTATCACAAAGTCGCATTATATTGTGGGAATGTAACATTACTTTTGTGTCGTTGTTCATATTACTATTAGACTCATTTTTCAAAGGTTACAAATTAAGTTTGTATTGAGTTCAAATTATTATAAGTCACTAAAAGTGACTAAGGCATTATTAAAAGTTTTGGCATGTAAAATAAGAAATCCTTTTGGTCGGCTTTGCTTTTGGTTTAAGTGTTGTGAATAACACAACACTTAGCACATAGTGCTAAGGTTATGTCGAACACATGAGATCAGAACTAAAGAGAGCATTTAATGGCTCAAGAACTGATTTGACATGCCATTAAACTTGGGACGTAAAACAACAACAAAGGAAATTTTGACATATTGTATTATGTTCATTTTTTTAAAGTTTGCGGTTTCATTTGAAATCCTAGCTCGGAGGAGCTAGGGCATACCATTGTGAAATATTTTGGGATCTTGGTTACTTTAACTAAATAGTTAAAGAATGATTCAAAATGGTTGAGAAGGTAGTTTTGAAAGCAGATTGGAAGGTTTTGTTGCAAATTTTATGAGATTTTTTGAAAGTTTCATCTCTCATTCTGCCAGGTGTTCTCTTTCTTGTGTCTTTGTTAATCATGTTGCTTATTTTGTTTTATCTTGGTTGTGTGATTATGTCTATGTTAAAGGGTTTATGTTTTGTTATTGAATTTTGATACAGTTCTTCATTCGAGTCATTTCATTACGATTAAAAGATTAACAAATCATTGCATATGTTATGAGAACATAATTTTTTGTTAATCTGAGTAAACATTTATGATTTGGATTTTCTTTAATCCTTATTTGTATCTATATTAAAGGTCTTTTTGGTTTAAGTTCTCAAACCCTAATTTTGGTTGTCTATGAAGCAATTGCATCATTCTTTCTAACATTAGTATGACTATTTTTGTTACTCTAAATATTTATTAAGAGACTCTGTTCAGCCTAATCATTTTTCTATATAAATTATTTTTGAGTTTTCTAAAAATGTAAATGTTGTTATTCTTATCTATTGGTATTTTGTAACCCTATTTTAGGATTTTTCTTTGTGTGTCTTCACATGTGTTAAGGTCTTTGCACACAATGTTAGCCATATGTGATTAGGGTCTTCTTTTATTGAAATTTTACTTAAACACACTTGTTTAGTCTGAGCATATGGTATTGTATCATAGTTTGTAACCCTAATCGAGGGTTGAATTTATTGTGTGGTAACAAGCTTATGTTATGTTAAGACATTGTTAAAGATGATTTTATAATTTTTATACACTAAGAATTTAAAGAAGAGATAATACTAAATAAGGAACACAAATATTATAAATTTTTTATTTATTAAAAAGACCAATAAAATATTTCATTTTATCAAGAAAGCTGATAGTGAAGGTTAATCAATTTTTGTTAAGGAATCTTGTTTGATAGTTTAGTTAGAGACAAATAAAGAATGAGAATCAATTTTTGGGACACATGATCAAAGACAGTTGTTTTAAAAAGTTTCACATGAATGTTACATTTTCAATTCAATGGAATGGAATGATTTATAAGCATCATAGTGGATAATTAGTTTATATACAGAGAGGAATACTGGACCTACATGAAACATACTTTATTTTCATGCATAGCAGTGTGTATAATCAGAAATACCTGATTGACGTTATAGGAATTCTAATCTCATACTATGCATTTTTCAATATAAAGCTCCATTTATATTCAATGATGTATGGTATTGGATTGTAATCACTATAATTAATTATATTTTATGATTTTGTATGTATCAGTAATTGTAATAGAAAAGAAAAGCTAGTGAGGCATAGAAAAATCTATCAGTGAGATAGCATTGTCAATGAGATAGATGTACATCCAATGAGGCATTGTAAAAGGATATTTTCACATAATCTAGTGAAGTAATTTGATTGGTTTTATTCCCCGAAGGGTTTCGGCTCAGGACATATCTTGTGGCATATTCTTTGTGCATGTTTCATTTGTCGTGTTATCTCCATTTATTCCATTTGATTAAATGTTACAAGTTTTGATTAAAACTTTATACTATATTTATATTTTTATATAATTGATTCACCCCACCCCTCTTAGTGATATCATACTCCAACAATTGGTAACAAAGCTAGACCCTTCCTCTTAGGGTTTCCTGGTTAGGGAGAGATTTCAGTGGCTTTTCAAGAAGGGTTGTTAGGTTTTAGGGCACTTCTATTTGATGGAATAGGTTATGCAATCTATAAATATAGAATGAGGCATAATTTGAAGTCATTAGGCTATTATGTGTGGGAAACAACAAAACTACTTACACTAAAACAACCTCATCCATATAGTATTGATGACAAAAAGGCCTATGAGTATGATGTAAAGGCATCTAATTCCATTTTTTGTGGGTTATCCAATGATGTTCTTATTCAAATAATGGATTGTGAAACTTCCCAAAGTATTTGGGAAAAATTGTCAAATATCTATGAAGGAGACAAAACAATCAAAGAGGCTAAGTTGCAAGCCTATAGAGAAAGGCTTGAAAGCCTCAAAATCACTGAAGATGAGAAGATAGATGATTATTTTCTTCATGTCTCTAATGTTGTAAATTTAATTTGAGGACTTGGTGAAACTTTGGAAGAAACCACTTTTGTCAAGAAAGTGTTGAGATCGTTGGCATCCAAGTATGACTCAAAAATATTTGTTGTGGAGGAAAGATATGTTAATAAGGTAACTCTTGATACTCTGCATGGAATATGTATATCTTATGAAATGAGGATCACTAATGATCCACCTAAAAAATAATCTTCTTTTAAATTCACCAAAGTAGAAACAAACTCTAAATTAGATCAAGCTGATATTACTAAATCTACTTTTTTTTACTAAACTTAGAAGAGGTTCAGGTAGATACAAAGGCAAATTGTCTTTCAGATATTTTTCTTGTGTTAGGATAGGTCACTATGTTGCACAATTTACCAACAAGGATATTGATAGTGATGAAAAAGATAATAATAGATCTTCTAATAAAAAGAAGCAGTAAAACTTTAGAAAGAAAAATAGCTTTAAAAAGAACAAATATTTATATGTTGATATTACAAATAGTGATTCAGATGAACCACTTGAAAGTGATGAAGAAAAAAAATTATGGAAATTGTATCTATAAATGTTTCACAAGAAAGTAACTTGTTAGGAATATTTGAATCTAAAATTGACTTCAAGGGAGAGTTAAAGGATACCCTTAAAGAAGTTAAGAAATTAAAAAGAGAAGTTATTAAAAATTAGAAAGATGTAGAACTTGTCTCTTCCCTAAAACTATAGATTCAAGAAGAAAAGTGTATTCTTGAGGTTACTCAAGAATAGATAAAATGAAAAGAACATGATTGTTGCACTCTAGAAGTTGAAGAGGTTGACTTAAAAAAATGACTCATTTCTAGCAATAAATTGTCAGGTGTGTCAATAAGCAACAAGGTGAAACTTTCAAGGAAGGTGGAAAAGGCAAAATTGATTCTCATTTTTTTGTATATTGTCTTAATTTCAAAACTTCAGGAAACAAGATTAATGAATAAAAAGCTCCTTCTGTTAGTATTATAAGGTCCAAGATCACTTAGAGGGGGAGTGAATCGGTAATCTACCAAATCCAAACTTTTCATCAACCATTCAATAATATTCATCATCTCATATAACTTGTACAACAGTAAACAATGAAACAAATGAAACCATCCAAACATGCAACACAAGAACACCAATATTTTATCATGGAAACCCTTGGTCAGAGGGAAAAACCATGATGGAAATTAGTACCCATGAATAATTTGCACTCTTTTGAAGTATGCCATGTTAAAGGCTTAGCCCTGTTAGGAGCTTTACAAATGCCCTATTAGGATAAAGACCCTATTAGGAGTCACTCAATTAAGTGATTTATCTCTAGACCTATTAGGAGATTTACCCTATTAGGAGTAACCTAGTTAAGGGATTTAGAACCCTAATTAAAGAGCCACCTAGTTAGATGATTTCAACTCAAGACGTGTTAGGATCTACCTGGTTAATGGATTTTCTTGGAGAACCTATTAGGATTCATTAAGTACAATGATATGAGAATAGAACTCCTCCTTTGATAGTACAGATCCAATTAATCTCAAACTTCTACTTCTTGCAGACTATCTTCACCCTTCTCTCAACCGCACCATGACATCCAAGATCTATAGCTTCACATTTTTTCAAACTCAATATAAATGTATTTTTCACTCACTATGGTGGCCACCACCTTAAACAAAAAATGTTACATTTAATTTTCACCATTTGAATCATTCACATTTCATCCTAGTCTTCCAAAATATATTATGAAACAATAAAATACATTTACAAATATGTGTCGGCCTCCAACTACACACGCACATTGATTTGATCAAGAACAGCCAAACTCCTTGACTTTTCCAATTAGCTTTCAAAAAACTTGATAAATTCGATCACCTTGAACAATGTGAGATTATCTCATCATTACAAATCAAATCTACCATGTCACCATGACACTTGGAACATGAAAATATTTACTACAACCAACTGCATCATCGCCGGTTGAGGATCTAACACCAACTATTCCAAAAACTATTTCATTCTATAAAGAGTGATCTTCTAGTTATTAAAACTATGCCTTGTGGTACTCGAATCATATTGTGGTTGTAATATCAATCTCATAGGTTAGTCAAGATAATTCTAACTGAACCACAATACCTGAATCCAAATTTCATAGAACACTTAAATCATTCATCTTGTGTCGTTGTATGTTCTTCTAGTTGCTCTATTAACCTCTAATTGATCATAACTCTCTTAATTCATGTTTTCAACCTCTACAATCCAACATACTGCATCTAGATACAGCTCTAAGTCTCCCTCAATAAATGCACACTCTAATTCCATCTACAATACTAGATTCTTAGTAGCACATTAGGAACATTATCAACCAACACAACACTAAGTTGACATCAATGATAACACAATAACTAATCTCCTTGTCATCAAACTTGTACCATACAACACTCAACAATCTCTACATTATTTATGTCAACAATCTCCCTCTTTGACATTGATGGAAACACCACAATATAATCATGGAAATATCACAAGCTTCCTTATGACAATTACTCCTCCTTAGCTGATTCTTTTCTCCTAATAACACTCTTTCTTCTTCTCCCCTTTAATATTATTCTAGTAGTCATCTCCCAAGTCTTCTTATAAGTATTCTCCCCCTTTGACAAAAATTCCAAAGGCACCACACAACAAAGGTCACCTTCTGGTGCAACAATCTTCTTCTCGTCTGACTACTCCTCCTAAGGAGTAGTCCCCTTAACATCAATCCACAATTAAAAATATTCAATGAATCCACTGGATTGATGTTGCAATAGCATCTTAATTTTCAGGTAGGGGTATAATCCCTAGCTTACCTCTTAGATACTCAAAATTATCCTTAGGTAGTGTCTTAGTGAATATATCTATTATTTTTTCCTTGGCTGGCACATATTCCAACTTGACTTCTTTTCCCTACACTTTCTCTCTCATAAAAATGATACTTGACTAAAAAAAATTTTGTCTTAGAATGCATCACTAGATTCTTTGAAATATTAATTGCACTTGTATTATCACAGTAAATAGTTATTGGTTCAGTTACCTTTTCTTTGATTCCTTTTAAGATATTCTTCATACATGCAATATGTGTACAATTGATAGCAATTATCACATACTCATCTTCTGCAATAGATTAGGAAATTCAAAAAACATTATTGTCCATGATACAAGTCTTCTTCCAAGGAAGAATGCTCCTCCAATTGTACTTTTTTTCTATCATCAATTTTTCCTATCCAATTTGTATTTGTGAACACACTCAAAGGGAAATCACCTTTATGTGCATACCAAAAACCATATTCTTTAGTCCCTTTCAAGTACCTGAATATCTTCTTCACCCCCACCATGTGGGATTCCTTAGGATTTTATTGAAATCTAGCCACTATCCTAACTTCTTGAGAAATGTGTGGTCTACTATGAACAACATATTGTAACTTTCCTATCATAGACCTATATAGGGTTGCATCCACTGCACTTGACTCATCATCCTTAGATAGCTTGCATCTTGTTGGGGATTTTTCTTGTGGGTCAGACTTGGCAAGGGCAAAGCCTTGATTCTCAGCTTAAAAGGTCTCCAAGTTTGCAAGAAAAGCCCAACTGGATGAGGATTGGATAAGATCCTCCTTCTACTTCGAGCTCCACAAAACTCAGGTGGGTATTGCCTACAAATAGGTTACTCTCCTTCAAGTAAACTATGAATAAGTGGATTATGTCTTCATTGTCATATTATTGAGTTTCTCAAACATATTTCATGGAATATGATTCTGAAAGCAACTGAGAATAACATGTTGCAGAATGTGACTAATGAAACTCCAAGTGTGATAACATGAACAATGGCATAAGGGTGATGAGTCCTTCTTCTTTTTATGAGTAAAACTCAAGGAAGGCTAACCTCTGATTCACTCTTCAAGGAATCAAGGACTGTGGACTGTAAAAACATCAGGGACAGTCCTATTTTTACGTACATGAACATGAAATGAAATGGTGTTGGTATTGATGAATTTTGTGTTTGATGACTGAAAGGTGTTTGAAGAACAGAGATCAGATCAGTGCCTAATCCTTTGGGCAAAGAGTCTAACACAAATTAATAGGGGGATTTTTAGGAAATACAGTGATATGTCTTACAAACCACATACAATTTGGATAGTGTGCCTTACAAACTATCCCTTCAATCTAGGTTTACTACCATCAAAATCTCAACAGATGTGTTCATTCCCTGAAATTGCACATAAGGATTTAATCCTTTCCTTGAAAGAAACTCATGCAACAATCTGATAGCTGCCTCACAACTAGTATGTTCTAGATGCCTTACAAATAGAGACATACAAGAATAAACACAAAGCAAAGAGACAATAACAGAACCAACATAGAAATTGTATTGTATTTCATTGAAGTGTATCAACACATACAAGTAAGCTCTTTACTCAAAATCATAGGATCAACAACCTACTCTCAAAGTTTGTATTATCTGCATTCAACCATTAAGAATATGGAACCAGAGAATAGAATCCCTTAGATTGCCAAAGACTGGAGCCAGGAACCAAAGACTGGAAATCACAAAAACTAGGAAGACCAAAAATCTTGGAACCACTACAAAATCAGAACTCTTACTACTTATACCACTAGCCATCTTGGAAACCCAAAATAGGTTGCAACAAGCTACGGATGACTAGGGTTAAGGCTTCAACTACCCAACCAAGAATTACATCAAAATTTACTGCAGGGGTAGGAAACCAAGCAATCCAAAGAGAGAAGATCTCAAGCAGATCTGCAATCATGAAAAACTACAAGCTCGGGACAAAAAACAAGGAGATTGCCATGAAAATCAGTCTAATCAGCCACCTGCAAACACATCTCGAGCACAAAACCACACTCCTCCAGGTACAAAATCATTACTACAATTTTCCACTAAGACCCTGGACCACATCGCAACTACTGGCGCCATCAAACAAATCAAAATCAGGCCACCAAAACCATAAATTTTGGTACCTCCTGTCACAAAAACTCTCTGCAAGTTCAAACGATCACATTCATGGTGCCAGAAGTAAATCAGCAGTCATAATTTAAACTGGGATCCACCTTATATCGGCATCGTCAGATCCTTTTATTTTCACAGGTTTAAAAGGAATCTTGGTTTACATTTATGCTTAGTCGCATGATCGCATGGCACCCTATGAACCCTTGCGATCATGTGACCGCAGTCACTTAGCCGCGCAATGCCGATCACAAACCCTGCTGAAAAGTCCTCGGTCCCATTGGCAGTCAACAACCATTCAAAATCAAACACGTTAGTAGCACTAGCACTATGGACCACCTTAATTCTGCAATGGCAATACTCCTTTTTTAAAATTCACGGGCTCCACACGCTTTATATTTCTTTAAACAAAATCGATGGTCGTCATTACACTGCGATGCTAAAAGTCAAGCATCTCACCTCGGCGGTATAACGACAACCACTCGATCTTCACAAACATGCAGATGCTCTACTTCCTTTGAAAACTGCGGCCCCATTGACATGTCCACCTCAACGCTCGTCGGCCAATCAGAACTTGACAGATCATCAGACGGTCCCACCATCTCAGCAAACTCAACCCTCCTATTTGGTGAACGTGTGACTGAAAGAATATCACCAAGTTGGGGAAAACCTTATGTCATCACCAAATCATATGGAGAATGCGTGAATGCACGTTTGTTGAATCACCAAAACACTTAGGGCATTACCAATTTATCATGCGAACCAGCGAACAAGAAGAAATTTTGTCGGGCCGCTAAACATTTTATCACAACTGCCAAAGACACCAAGAATTTCAATCGGGCCCACACAGGAAGATCGACGGTCGTCCCATAATCTCATAGACCTGACACACTTCATAAGCTTTTACGCCAACCATTGATTTTATACGGATGTCAAGTCCCACTGTAATTCCACATCACCATCCGGCTCAACCAACTGAACACTGACACATCAGTGCCACCGAGCAGACAGGTCCCAGCGCACTTATCCACCAACGGGCCCCAAGCGACAGATGTCAACTAGTCACATGGTCACATGTTAGAAATTCCTAACATGCGATCATGCGACAACCAATGAAAACACGCACCTTCGCTTCCTTTCTGACACTGGGACCACCGTTGAAGAAACACTTGTAGCAAACAAGATCAACGGTAGGTGCATGATCTCATGATATGAGAATATTCTTTATGATCACACGCTCGTCGTAGATCAAAAGCATTTTGAAGACCCGGGCCCGTGAGATTTCCATGTCATTATCAGGCATCTAATAAGAAAAATCCAGCTCAACAGCCTCTGATAGCAGTCCCACGGTCCATTACATCACCGAAGAAGATTGACAGTTGTCGCTATACCGCGATCTTAAATAGTGAGCAACTTTCCCTAGCGGTATAACGACAACCGCAAAATCTTACTGAAGTTTAACCCCTTGGGAAGGAAAAGGTCCCACCAACCGATCGCACTTGCGCAGTTAAGACCGACGAACAAGGAATGTCGGCAGAAGGGAAGAAAAGAGAGGTTGAAAACATCCAAAGTTTTCACAACAGTGAAGGATCGAAAACATCCAGGGTTTTCGACGCTTAGGCATATTCTGAAACTATTTCCTGTAGACCTTAAAACTTGAATAACTCTCTGGATTTTGTGAATTATGAGACGTGATCTGGACTGGAGCATGGTGACAACATCAAGGACACAGGGCCAAGAGTGCAAATCATAAAACCATGTGGATCTACTTCGCAAGTAAAAACTGGCTTGCAGCAGGGTGGGACATCATTACAAAACATTGCAGGGAAAAAGGTCATTTTCAAAGGATCTTGCGTTGATAGGAAAATGGACCAACACATCTATTCACCATGGGGGTTCCAACTAGCTTGGAGTATTTCATTCCAAATTTTTTGAGCACTTCCTTTATATACCTGGACTAACTCACATAAATAGCATCCTTTAGCTATGAAATCTGCAATCTATAATGAACTTAATTTCTCCAATCATTGACATTTCAAATTATTTCGTCATCTCTCTTGTAAATGAAAAAATCATTTCATCATTTCCACCAAAGATTATTTCATCCATAAATACTTTAGTTAATAGTAACTTCTCACCTTCAACGTTCAAGTGGACATTTCTATATTCATTTGTTCTTCTAAAACCAATCTTAACAAGATAAGAGTGTAGCCTTTCATACCATTCTCTAGGTGCTTGTTTCAGACCATACAATTCCGTTTGTAGCTTGTACACCATATCCTTGTTTTATGTCAATGCAAACCCATCTAGTTGTTCTATGTGTACCTCTTCTTCAATAATTTCATTTAGAAAAGTAGATTTAACATCCATTTGGAAAACCTTAAATCTTTTGTAAGTTGCATAAGCAAGTAAGATTCTTATCCCTTCAAGTCTTTCCACTAGAGAAAGGTCTCACCATAGTCTAATCCTTCCTCTTGTGCATATCCCTTACATACAAGTCTTGCCTTGTTGTGGATCACTTCTCCATCTTCATTTAGTTTTTTTTTAAAGAACCATTTTGTACCACTCACATTCTTTTATGTTGGTATAGGGACAAGTGTCCATGTGTCATTCTTTTCAATATGATCAAGTTCCTCTTCCATGGATTTTATCCAGTCATCATTCTTCAAAGCTTGTTTGCACACCTGCATCTTTATCACTTATGATTTGATCAGTAGAATGATTCAACTTTACATGCCTTAGAATAACCAGTTCAGGTCTAGGAGCTTCTTCTTTTGGTTGGACCACTTATTCCTCATTATTTTATTCAATTGTATCTTGCACTTCATGTTGCACATATAAAATCTCGTGGACATTCCTTGATTCCCTCTTGTTGGATTTGTCATATTTTTCAAGATATTCATCCACCTTCACATGTATGCTTTCAATCTTCTTATTTGTACTTTGGTTGAAACACTTGTAGGCCTTTTTTTAGTAGATTATCCCAAGAAAATACCTTCATCAATCTTAGGATCAAATTTTCTTGAGAACTCATCTCTCTTGATATAAAATTTTCTACCAAAGACTTTGAAATACTTAACACTAGGTGTATGACCATACCACAATTCATAAGGTGTCTTACTGATTCCTTTCTTCACTTTTACATGAAACAATGTGTATAGCGTAGTGCTAATGGATTCTCTCCAATACATCTTAGGTGCATCACCTTGAATCATCATTGTCCTAGATGCATCTACTATAGTCATGTTCCTTCTTTCTGCAATACCATTCTACTAAGGAGTTCTTGGAGATGACATTTGTCTTTTGATTCCATTCTCCTCACAATATTCAATAAAATCCCATGAAGTAAACTCTCCTCTTCTATCTAACCTTAAGCACTTCAATCTTTTTCCTGTTTCATTCTCAAAAAGTTCCATGAACACTTTTAACTTGTAGAAAGCTTAATATTTATCCTTCAACAAAGTTACCCACATTATCCTTGAATAGTCATCAATAAATAATATAAAGTATTTATCACTGTGATAACTCTTTGTTCTCATAGGACCACAAAGATCAGTATGTACAAAATCTAATATATTCTCAGATAAAAAATCCTTATTACTAAAAGTAGAACTTTTTAATTTACCCAACTAACATACTTTGCACATTACTTTGTCTGGCTTAACTAGTTGTGGAAATCCCCTAACTGCACTTAACTTACTAAATTTGATCAAGCTACCAAAGTTCACATGACATAACCTTCTATGTCATAGCCAACTGTCTACTACTCTAGCAACCAATTAATTATTAACAATAGTAATCAAATGGAATAAATTAGCTTTAGTTTTCCTCCCGATAGCAATCAGGTCTCATGAGCTTCCAAGCATCATGCATATACCTCCTTTGAACTCTAGGTGATAACCTTTGTCATTCAACTGACCAACACTTAACAAGTTATGTCTTAGACCTTATACCAAATAGACATCATCAACAGTGTTTTTTCCATTCAAATAAATTGAACCTTTACCTTTTACCAAGTAGGGTGTGTTGTTTCCAAACCTGACCACACCACCATCAAATTCTTCTTGATTTATGAACTTTCTTATGTCACCGGTCATGTGATGTGAGCGCCCACTGTCAATTATCCACTTATTATTGTGTTCCATGTGTGAGATCAGTGCCTTTTCACCTTCTAAGGTGTCTTGTTTTACCGCAATAAATACTATTTATTCTTCTTCATTATCTTTAGACTCTTCATCAGTTACACCTTCATCCACTGCAATATAGCATTTTTTCTTTCCTTTTTCCTTGAATCTTCTAATTTTTTCCTTCTACTCACCATTAGGACACCTGGAATCAATATTTCATATCTTGTTGTATGGGAAACACTTCAAAGGTAACTTACATTTGTACTTATCAGTAACTCTAGGCAGTCTCCTTGCAAGTAATGCTTCAATTTCTTCTTTCTTTCTTTCTTCACTCAAAATGGATTCAAGTTCCCTGGAATAACTTGACATATTAGTTGATTCATGACTTGTCTCTTTACCCTTCTTTACTAAATCCATAGATAAATAGGCTTTAAAAGATGCTTCAACTTTAGGAATACTATTGTCGTAGTTTCTCAATTCAACGGCAGTAAGCTTACCAATCAATCCATCAATAGAGACATTATCTATTGTTCTCAACTCTTGAATGGCTAAAATGGGTAATAAGGTTCTCGACATTTTACTTACCAGATCCTCTTCTTCGATGTTACCTCCAGCACTTTTGATAACACCAACTGCTTCCTTTATCCTTTGGTCATACTGAGCAATGTTGTCACCTTCCACCATTTTCATGTCATCATATCATATTTTCCCTTTAGATTGTCTACCCTAGCTTTTGCACATGTTTGTCTCCACCATAGATAAATTTTAGATTTTCCTAAACCTCATAAGTAGTCTCTAGTCCATGTATATCAATGCATTTGGTATCAAATAGAGTACTTAAAATAGCTTATAATTCTTGTATATTCTCCTCTTGCTCCTTTAATTGATATGCAGTAAGAGTTCCAGCAAGGACTACATATTTTTTCTCAACATGATTCTAGAATTATTGCCCTGTACCTTTTAGATAAATCTTCATCCAATCACTTCATATGTTGTAGTTGTCTCTTGTGAACTTAGGACCTTCCTTCTTCATCATTAGATCTTTTCCCCAAGTTGTTAATCTTACCACAAAGAGGACCAAGGCTCTATACCAATTGTTAGTATTATAAGGTCCAAGATTACTAAGAGGGGGGGTGAATCAGTAATGTACCAAATCTAAAATTTTCATCAACTATTCAATACCATTCATCAGTATATAACTTGTGCAGCAATAAATAATGAAACAGATGAAACCATCCAAACATGCAACACAAGAACACAATATTTTATCATGGAAACCCTTGGTCAGAGGGAAAAACTATAGTGGGAATTAGTACCCACAAATAATTTAAACTCTTCTAAAGTATGCCTTGTTAAAGGCTTATCCCTATTAGGAGAAAGACCCTATTAGGAGTCACCCGGCTAAGGTATTTACCTCTAGCTCTATTAAGAGTAATCTAGTTAAGGGATTTAGAACCCTAACTAAAGATCCACTTGGTTAGAGGATTTCAATTCAAGACTTTTTAGGATCTACCTGATTAAGGTATTTTCTTACAAAACCTATTAAGATTTAGAAAGTACAATGATTTGAGAATAGAACTCCTTTTCCAGTACAGATCCAACTAATCTCAAACTTCTACTTCTTCCAGGCTATATTCACCCTTCTCTCAACCACACCATGACATCCATGATCTACAACTTCACAATTCGTCAAACTAAATATAAATATCTTTTTCATTCACTAGGGCAGCCACAACCTTAAACAAAAATGTATTACATTTAAATTTCACCATTTGAATCTTTCTCGCTTCATAGGGTCCGCCAAAATGTATTACCAAACAATAAAATGCATTTACAAATCTATGTCAGCCTCAAAATGTGCCTACACATTGATTTGATCAAGAATAGTCAAACTCCTTGACTTTTCTAACATGCTTTCAAAAATATTGATAAATTTGATCACCTTGAACAATGTAAGATCAGCTCATTGTTAAAAATCAAATCTACCACATCACCATGACACCTGGAACACGAAAAGGTTTACTGCAACCAACCGCATCATCACTGGTTGAGGATTTAACACGAACTATTCCAAAAACTTTTCCATTCTTCATAGAGCAATCTTCTAGTTATTAAAACTATGCCTTGCATATTAATCTCATGGCTTGGTTAAGATCATTTTGACTGAACTACAACACCTAAATCCATGTTCATTTGATAGAACACTCAAATCATTTAGTGTTTGTCATTGTTTGTTCAACTAGTTGTTCTATCAACCTTCAATCAATCATAACTCTCTTCATTAATGTTTTCAACCCCTGTAATCCAACATAAATAATATAGAGATCTAAGTCTTCCTTAAGAACTACACACTACAATTCCTTCCGCAATACTGGATACTTAGCAGCACATTAGTAACACTGTCCACCAACACAATACTAAGTTGACATAAATGAAAACAAAATAACTGATCTCCTTGTCATCAAACTTGTACCATGCAACACTCAACAATCTCTACATCATTTATGCTAACACCTTCAAGAAGAATTATAAGTTTAGTAAATGGAAAACTATATCAGTTTTTAAATAAACTTAAATGTTATCATTGTGAAGAGTCTATGGTGAAAAAATCTGATA
This sequence comes from Chamaecyparis obtusa, assembly GCA_027943335.1. NCBI lineage: Eukaryota > Viridiplantae > Streptophyta > Pinopsida > Cupressales > Cupressaceae > Chamaecyparis > Chamaecyparis obtusa. Next base: position 476,700 of record BSBK01008899.1, on the reverse strand, counting down.
AAGTCTCTAGAACTAAATGGGTTTGGAATGAATGCTCAAGCAGTCCATCTTTCTAAGATAGAAGAATGTTGGATTTTGGATAGTAGTTGTTCTCACCATATGACTGGTGATAAAAAAAAAATTATAAAAATTTAACCTTTTAATGTTGGATTAGTTAGATTTGGTGATAATGAATGCTTTTAGATCAAAGGGTCAGGTAGTAGTTTTCTTGGTAATTGTACACCAGTAACTAATATTTATTATGTTGAGGGAATGGGGCACAATTTATTAGGTGTCAGTTAGATTTGCAAAAAAATTATTACATTTTTCTTCAAAGCATTGGATTGTAAAATTATGGAGACAAATGGTAGAATCATTTTTGCAGGAATTAATATAGAAGGAGATGTATATAATTTGCAAGGTGTGTTAACTGAAGTGAACAATGAAACATGTCTAGTAAGTGAAATTGATGAATAGTTTGAACGGGTCATCACAGTTGATTATGAAGTTCAATTGATTGATGCAAATAAGGAAATCAAAAACCTTAAAGAGAAAATTCAAAAATTAGAATTTAATTTAGAAGAAATCCAAGACATGGAAAATGAATTGGATAGCAAGAATACTTATCTACACAATAAAATTGAATAAGTTACAAGGACACTAGTAAAACTAAGAAAATAGTTTACTAAGAAATGTGAGAAGCGTGACAAACAGGTTTCCTAGCTAAAAGAAAAATTAGCTAAAACTGCATAACACACAGAATGGACATAGACAGAATTTAAGAAACCATTTAATGATGTTTGAGTCTCAAAATTATTTGAATCAAAAGGTTCATATTTTTTATTCATGGCAGAAGATCAGATGGTCTTTTATCTTGTAACAAGATTGTATTTATGGCAAGGGAGCTAAATCCTTCATCCCTTGTGCACTCCTATGCAGGTTTGGAAGGATATCTTTGAAATAAAACAAGTTCTTTATCTCTTTTTGTGATCATACTTTTGTACTACTATTATGTTAAGTCTTGATATATCAAAATTCATTAATTATTAAGGTTCTGGTAGAAGTCTTAAAAGCTTCATAAATTTACAACTTGATATCAGTGTCTTATCATAATCATTGAAATTTACAAATCAAGATCTAAATATGGTAACATTACATAAGTTTATTGCATGAAGATGAGGCTATCCTTAATGCATATCACTATTTTTTTGCTACTACTTTCAATTGATTGCTAGTATGACAGTTCCTAAAAACATTTTGGAGCAAATTTGGTTATTCTACAAAGTTTGAGTCTCTCATAGATTTCATCAAGTAGTACTTTTGGTATCAGAATTTGATAAAATAGTATAGGACTTTGTCTCTATATTATGATTTGCCTTCCAGTTGAGATAAAAGTATGATACAAATACATAATTAATAGTTTTTAATCCAAGTTAGGATATTTTGAACATTGATTCATTTGTTAGATATATGGACACATATCAAGTATGAGTTCAGATTTCAGAAGGGCACAAATGTTTACAAGCATATTCTCATGGTTTATGATATGTTACAATTATTTTTTGATGGTAATCAACATGCTTATCTTAGATTTGTTGATTATACTTAGAATTAGATTAGATGTTTGCTAATTTTGATCAGGACTATATCCTTTTCAATTCAAAAATATTTCAATCAGATTTGATGATTCCTTACAATTATTGGTCATTTTCTATTCTATTTACATTTTGAATGGGGCTACTTCATCCTACATATTTTGGTATATGATCATTTGTTATTAAAGTTGCAGCCTCATTACTTAGTTAATTGATTTTTTCACCTATATAATTATATAGGTATATTGACTCCTTAATATCACATGTTTATTGATGCTCTCATGATGCTACAAGTATACTGATTTCATTTATTTTGGTTCAACAAGAATACACTTATTTGATCCCCTCTCCTTTTCCTTGATACAAATAGGAGGAGACGTTAATGTTTTGACATCAAGGACAAAGAGGGAGTTTGTTTCTCCTCTCCATGTTGTCCTTGATGCCAAAAGTACTAATAGGTTCAAGGTATAATGATCAGTGAATGCATAATGATGTGGCTCCTACAGTTTACATTATTCCTTATTTGGTTACATTCAATAACATTCATTGTTGATCATAGTTGGTCATAGTTGCATCATTCACATTGATCATATGGCTCAGTTCATCATTCATGGGATTTCCATTTTCATGCATTCAATTGATGTGATACACTTCACATTCATCTATAAGATGACATACACTGTGATGATAAGGTCCTTGGTACATATACTTCATATTCAGTTGGTCAGCATTGTATTTGATCAACATATTCATACAATTATGTAGTTGATACTCATTCATGATTTAGTTTTCTTTGTGCTTACATGTTTTGTGACGTGATTCAAGATTCATTTCACAATTTGGTTTGACAATCAATTTATGCAGAATATATCTTTGATAGCGCCATTTGGATTGTTATCATATTCAAAAAGGTTCGGTTACAACTCAAAGTCTTGAACAGACATAATGCCTCTTTCAAAATTATATGGTGACTATTAATTCATATGTCTATTATGGTATACTGCAAAGTTTTAAATTAGTTTTCAAAACCATTATTTAGATAGTCAGTTCAAAGGCATATCTCTAAGCATTCTTATTGCATCACAAAGTAACATTATATTGAAGAATTGTAGCATTAATTTTGTATCATTGTTCATATTACTAGTGGCATCATTTGTCAAAGATTGCATATTGAATTTGTATTGAATTCAAATTATAATAAGTCAGTTAAAGTGACTAAGGCCTTATTAAAAGTTTTGGCATGTAAAATAAAGAATTATCTGTTGGAATACGATATCATTGATTCACACCCCCCCCCCCCCCCCCACCTCTCTCCCCCCTCTCAGCGATATCGTACTCCAACAGATAGATAGATAGATAAGTATAGAGATGTAAATGAATAAAGCATTAAGAGGTACTTCCTATTTTACTAATGTTAAAGCTTTTCTTTTATGCAGAAGAGTGATAAATGTAATATTAAGAGGATTGTAAGAAAATCCTTTTTGTTTGAAAAAATTCTCATTAAGGCAAGTATGTGATATAGACTTGATTAATGAAGATAGTGTTCACTGTTTTTTCTTTTATAATGTGTATTTAAACTAGGTATAATTTCTTGTATGTCAATATTCACATGATTATTTCCTAATATTAGATTCCCTACAATGGTTTCTTAATCCTTAACCGCTTCGTCAATGCATCTACAACATTTAAATAAAAAATATCAAATTTATCTACCACCATCCTCTCATCCTCTTTCAAGCCACAAATAGAATGATACTTCATTTACCACTAGCTCTATTATTGTTAGCACTAATCCCACTAGTAGCTTGAGGGGAAACTTTTTATAAATGTCATCTTAAAGAGTTATGAATCCAAAGATTATAAACCTTTTTTTTAGAGGTATAAGAGTAAATAAGGAAATAATAGTTTCAAAAAATTGCAACCAATAATTTATAAATCATCACTTCTCGTATGTTAGCAGTTGCTTTGAAAATTGTACACTTTCCTCTACATATATTCCAAATGAAAAGGGAAGGGGAAACCCTCCATATGTATCCAAATTTAAGGCTACAATAATAAACAAACTTGTTAGAAAATAATTGAAACCATTATATCAAGATAAATTTCATAAAGAAGACAATCCTATTATACAATGGGAAAATAGATACAATTCAAAACTAAGGTAGATCACCTCTCATTTCAAGTTTTTGCACATTTGGAAGGTAGATGCTCCCAATAGGCTCAAGATGTGACTCAAGCGCTAAATGGGGACAATGTTTTCTTCACTAATATGTAATTTTGAAATAAAAAATGAATGATAAAGATATAAATTTAAATTAGCAATGAAATAAGTATATTTGGAAATAAAATAGGACACCAACAACTTCAAATCTGAGTAATTGAGAGACGAGATGAAAGAAATACTTGTAACTAGTTTCATAATATCCCAGTGTAGTCTACTTGCCCTTAAAATTTGAGCTGATTTGTCAGGGTATAGATCATTTGAGATGATGTATACTTGTTTTTTTAGTCCAAAATATTTAAGGTTTTTCCCACTATACCCAATCTTCCTAGAAAAGATTTGACATCTTTGTAGCATATTCTTGCACACAGAAAAGTAGGAAAAAGGTTGGGTAAAAGGGTTTTTCCTTGGTCAAACACCTATTTAGGAATTAACCTTAAAATTGAATTGAGATTGGATAAAGGAAAGTATGTAAAAAGATAAATGTTAGATTCACCTTGCATAAACCCTCATGGATGGATGTATAAATTTCTCATACCTATGAATATGATTGAATGTGATTGGAATCAAGGATTTGACCTTGATTTGTAGAGTAGAAATCAAGAATACCCTCACAAATGTATGGATCTGTGAACGTCACTCTTAGATCTTCAATGTAGATATGCTTGATAACTACTTGCAATGAAGGAGAGATGAATGTAGATGGAAGGAAGGAATGAAATGATCTTCTTACTTGATTGAGAATTCCTCTACTTGGCCATTATGAGAGAGAAACTTAATTTAATGGAGAATACCACCTTGGAGTGAACTTGAATGGATTGGAGAAAATAGATCTTGGATGCTTGCCTTCAAATCTTGAATCTGATTGCTCAATCGCTCTTGAAAAATTGATTGCAAATGATTGAGTATCATAATGGTTACCAAAATAAGGAGAGATTGGGTTTTTATATACTTACTCCATCCTTTTGGGATTCATATTTGATCCAATTTTCCATCGAACTAGATTTTCCATTAACACCCTAACATTGAGCTACGAACCAAATTTGAGCCAAAACCCAAGGGTACCTATGTTTTCGAGCTCAAATTTAAACTAGGAGTCGAGATGGTAGAGAATAAGTGGGAAAAGAAGAATTAGGTTTCCATGATTAAGCAAAACAGACATATGACCTCATAATCACCAAAAGGGGGCCTAATAGAGCATCCAATTATGGGTGCTAACTTTGTAGGATGGTACACCTATAACCTTTCCCAACATTTAGAAGTTAATTTAAAGTGGAGATGTAGATGATATAAAGCCTCATTATATTCTTTACATAACAGACATCTTAAATCTACAACAATGTCAATTAGTTTTGTAATTTCTCACTTCTAAGAACTTTATTTTGAATTGCTAGCCACAAAAACTAACCATGTTTCAAATGATATGATTTATCCAAATGGATCTTAAGAAGATATTTTTTAAGGAATAAGTGCTTATTTTTTATTAATGATAAAATAGGTTTTGAAGGGACACAAAACCCTTTACAAAAGTTTGCATGAGATATTCAAATAAAGCCCACAAAAAGAACAAATCAAGACCAAAACAAGGGTTTTACTAGCAGGATCCCTCAACCTGAGACCAACGCTACACAAAAACTAGCATGCATCCAGAAACTAAATAAAGGAATAGAGAAAACTCTAGCCCATCCACCCACAAACTAGATTCATTTAAGATTTTCCTTTAGCTTGCTCTTGTGGGAATGAAGGGTCATTTCAAAAGAGGGTGAAGACGCCTTGAATTTTTTACCTTTTACTGCAATCCATCCCTCTTCTACCTTAGCATCCTCATCCTACTATACCAACAAATCCATCTCTGGAATCCCCACACCCTTAGGGGGAAAACCATCATCACCCACAGCAGAAATAGGAATAGGGCCAATAACATCTTGAGAGACAGGGCTAGAAATAGCCAAAGGGACAACACCAACATCGCTCTCAACAAGTAAATCCCTACTAGCATCCAAATCCCTGTCACACGTAACAAAATTCTAAGACACAGCAGGAGTAAATCCAATAGTCCCAAACATCCCAAAGACACCAACCTAAAAATAAAATGCACAAACATCTCAAGCCACATTGTCCTCAACACAACCACCATCCAACATTTGAGCATCATGAGAAGAATACGCAAGGCTATCCTATGCAACAACCTAGGAAAAACTTCTATGGGAAGAAATCTTCCCAATCGTATAATGTTGGGACAAAGAACATTTTCACCATGATGTGAAATTTTTAATTTTCTCTAATTTACATTGAGCCGCTACATGACTAGTTTTAAAGCATCTTCTACACCTAAAGGGAATCCCTTCATAGTCCAAAGGTTGGATCTAGCGACCCTTAGAATATTCAAGTTTAATTTCCACAGGAAGTCCCTTAGAGATATCCAAATCAACTAGGATTAGAGAAAAGGTGGAATGGAAAATATCATAAGAATCCTCATCAACCATCAGAAAATCCCCTAGAGAATTCCCAATTTCCTTAAGAAGAGAATCTAACCAAAAGTGAAGGGGGAGATTAGGTAACTAAACCCAAGATAAGATCTTATTAAACATTTCAGTAAAAGGGTTGAAATCAGCATACCAAGGCTTTACCATGAGCACAAACTTAGTAACATAAAAAACCATGGTCATAGGGTAAATGTGAAAAGTACCACTGAGAAGGGGCTTCCAATGTTGTGAGATCTAGGCATGTTGCTCCGGGAGGCTAGGCCAAAAACCTCAGAACCGATAGATCAAAGCATGGACAGAGAAAATAGAGGCATTATGAACTATTTCCTCCTCCATCTCTTTATCCATTGACATGGGTAAGGGCCTATAAATAGGGATAGGACCACACTCAGCAAACCTCAACTTCAAATTTGAATTCCTATTATCAGTAGCAGCATCCTCCATCACAACACGGGGACTCTTCCCTCTAGCCACGGCACCAAAAGCTAAATTTTAGGCACCGACAACTATGAAGGAGGGAACCCCCACACCATTAAAAATAGAAATGGAGGAGGCCCGAGTTGCAGCAACAGGAACTGAAGAAAGAGCTTCTACAGAGGAAGAGGCAAGCCTGAATGCAAGATCAGACCAAGCAAACTAGGAAGCGCCTCCAGCAAAAGTCACAGAACCAAAATCGTTGTCAGGAATCATAGCAAGGAAACCATCGGATCCCTTTAACGAACTATTTCCTATAATGCCCGTAAAAGAAGCAGGGGCTAGCAAAAACCCTAGCTGAGCCATCACAAACCACTTTTGACACAGAAGACGTATTTGTAACAAACGTAGAATGGGAATTGACGCCCAAAATCCCAACCAACTTAGTTCATCATCATTACCATAATAGAAGACTTGTCTCTTGTCTAGTATATTATTTTATATAGTTTTTTTTCTTAAAAATGATAGGAAGATAAATCTATGTAATAAAAAATGATAGGCTACTAATCTTATTTATCTTAAAGTAATATTCCAATTTGTTACCCTGTTTTTTTAATAAATGGGCTTTTTCTTAATAATATTTATTCTCTTATCAAGAATTTCATATCCATTTCAAAAACCATGCCAAAATAATTTTATGTTTTATATTTGAGTTTGATAAAATTTAATCATTATTTTTTATAATTTTTTCATCAATAATATTAAATCGATATAGAATTCAATATTGGTCCACTTTATTAACCACAATTATTATATGGGTATTTAATTTTAAATATAATTAATTAAAAGTGGGGATACTGGTATATATTATATTGATAATCAGAATATTTACAAAATATTTATTTTGTAATCCATAATAGGGATATATCCAAAAGAGTAAACAAAAAATTATGGCCTTGAATTGAAATGTAGATAAAACAAGTGCATAACCCTAAAAAGAAGTATAGTTATACCAAGTTAACCATCACTTGACAATTCTCCCAATTAACTATAACAACTACCACTTGAACATGTTATGTCAAACAAACTCCTGGAAAAGGAGGAACATAATTACCTTGGAGATCCTCATCAACATGTTTTAAAAGGAAATTAATATAAATAGAAAAGATTGTAAGCTTGAACATATAGAATTTAGGTAAATATTTTATCGCAAATTATTCAAAGGAAGAGGGGAATCTAAATGTGACCTAGCAACAAGGCTCATTTTGATGATTTGCAAAAGCTAATAGAATAGAAGGTAAATTCATTAGGTTGTTTTTGAGAAATTGATAACTAGTGGAGAAAATTCAAAGTCAACCATGTATCTCACCAAAGCATTAAAAAAATGTGAACTAGAAAAGATAAAGGGATAAACATAAGTTCTTTCTAAGAATTTGACCAAATAATTGCCCCGTATATTATTCATACAATAAAAGAGGAACACTAATACCACCTCAAAAAATAGGGTATTATAGTTATCCTTCAACTATTTCTTGTTGAGAGTTATTTGAATTACATCATCTATAGGAATACAAGGTAAGGTGAAGATACAATCCAATTACTTCTTATCATGTGAATGACAATGAGAATGCTCCTAGAAACATTTTGGAAGAGAAAAACACCATGAAGAGTCTGTATTTCATAAAAGAAACATCCAACAACAAGAGATGAAAATAAAAGTAAGCCTTTATTAGTTGAACAATCCAATAAATTTCCGCTTGCATGATATTTTGTATTGGATGAAATTCGTAAAAATATTTACATCACAAAAAAAAAACTTTAGCCTTACAATTCAATACAACACAATATAGATTAGTAAAAAAAATGATTTAAATGATGTCAAGGCTAAATCCATTTGTATGCAACTAATGTATCTACCTATAGAATTCAACTGTTAACCCTCTAATTAACTAAAAATCCTATTTAAGATGCACACACAATGAAATATGAAAAATAAAGAACAAATAAAAATGCAACTTTTACCTAATACTTACTCTTTGTAGCTTGATTACATTGCTTTCCTATCTTTGGATTTTCTTTTGTTGAGCTCTTAGATCTTCAATCGGCCTTTACAAGATGTCTCCAAAGTGCGGAATAGTAGTTATACAAACGAGCTTCAAATGAGATTCTTAAGATGCTCCAAATAACATATGCAAGATGAAATGATAAAACAACTAATATGAATATAAAAGATAAACGGTGATTCTTAACTCTAAATGGTATGATTGTGCTATTATCTTATCAAAATGCTCACAAATTACTCACAAATGCTCTTACAAATGCTTGAAGCAATAGAATGCTAATTTATCAAAGTTTCTATTTAGCTTCAAAAGGTGGAGATGTGCTCCTTTTATAAATTTTTGCAACCCTCCAGCCTATGTGGCAAGATCAAATGGCTAGTATTGAAAGGTGGATAAATGAAATGTGGAGATTGACTTGGTTAGAGAGGTCAAAAAAAGGTATGGAGTAGTTGGAATGTGAGAGGAAGAATGGGGAGCATGTTCCTCCTAAAATGACAAGGAGTAAGGCCATGAGGGAAGGAGAGACATTGATCAAGTGTCTCTCCATGACTCTTGAGAGGAAGAAGGAAAAATGTTTTCCTCAATAGGACTCTTTGCACAAGTTTCCCTATGATTCATCCTTGACCATGTGAGGTGGTTGTACAAGCCACTATTTTGAATGCAATGGGGTATGGACCAAGTCCTATGAGGACATGTGGTCATGAGACTAAGTCTCCTAAGGCCACATCGTTGCTTTTGACCCCTTAGGAATAAGACTCATTTGTGAGGATAAATAGGCTAATTATTAAATAAAATAACTGAATTATCTTAGCCTAGGGTGATGTGTCATGTGAGGTGGACTAAGATGACCTAGTCATGTGGTGATGAGGATATTAAGTATTTTTTATAAAATCTCTTAATAGGGGTAATTAGAATCTACTTAGGATTAGAAGAATAAAGCTAAGTGAATTAACTAAATAGGTCAAATAATTCATTTAGTAATAGTAGAAAAGACCATTAATTAAATAATAAACATTTAATTATTTACTTGAGCTATTTTTTAGTGTATACACCATGAAGATGATCTTTTACTTGGATCAAAAAATGAACTTGGCAATAAAAATAATGGTAAGCCCTTTTCTTCTACATTTAATCCCCTCATAGAGACACTTCATGTGTGCATAATTTAGGTTAGATTACCAAATCTTCCCCATTAGATTTTGAAGAATTCTTGTTATAGGGTCAATCACAATTCACTTGGTTATTTTATGAAGATTGATTATTCTACTTCTTACATGTGTCACTCCATCTTTGTTCATATTTGATAGATGATGACATCTTTGAACCCCTTCATGGGGATGTGGTTCCAATGGTTGAAGATCAACCTTGGATGTGACAATTGGATTATGGGGGCCTCCTCTTTAGGTGTCATCATTGCTTCGCTACTAGTCACTTGGCTTCAAATTTCCATGTTTCACATCAAAAAGGCTCTTCTACTTCATGGAATAATGCTAAGCAATATCACTTAACAATTGAGGTTTCTTCCTCGTCTGAGAATTTTTCTTCCCTATATTTTGATGACTTTCTTTCTTTTGGTGTAAATTTATCATGTCTCAAAGACCCTATTTGTGGTTCTTTCTACCTCATGTCTAACTCGGATAGTGATTTCCTTTGTGACTGATGAATATTTCTTGACTCATCTTGTCTTGTGCCTAACACATCACAATTCCTTATATGGTCAATGACTATATCCCACCTATTCACCATATTTCTTCTTTGGTTGTTGTTGATTCCCATATGGTGAGGCTACCTCTTATTTCTTATTGAAATAGAGTCTTGGGAAATAATATTTCTCAGTATATTGTTAACAGGAGGAAAGGTCCTCCTCCTCCTTGGTCTCTTTTATGGGTTGTGAAAGATAAGTTTGTTGTCTAGGGTAAAGATGATTATTTTCCATTGATTCCATGCCTTAGTCAAAAGCATTCTTTTTTTCTCTTTTCTCTTTATTTTCCAAATCTCACCTCTTGTGAGATTCACTCATTTTACCTTGATGCTTGTTTGGTTATGGGTTTGGTCTTTCCCATGCATATCTAATCAAAATAATTCTACTATTGTTAATACAACTCAGTAATAGCTCCATGAGAAGGAGAAACTTTCAATATATGTACTAGTCTTTAAGAGTAATAGAATCCCAAGATGAGAAACTTTTGTTTTGCTAAGAGGACGAGAAAACAAAAAACATAATAATTTTAATAAATTTCTAATTCCAATTTATATATTGCCACTTCTCGTGTATTGCAAAAATCTTTAAAATCCTATAAGTTTTGTCTCTCCAAATATCTAAGATGAAAATGGAAGGGGAAACCCTCTATATGCATTCATGTAAAGGGTATGTGCACCAAGATGGTGAATAGGAAAGTGGTCACTCACCTTAAAAACTTAAAAATGCATGTAACACATTTGGGTTATTTGCAAATTCAAATAATTCAGACGCATTATGGCTTGAAAAACTGAGCCTTAATGTAAAAAATGTTTTTCAATTAAACCTTGTGCATGTTAAACGAATCAGATAAATATGATCACATATTTTAAAGAAAAGTAAAATCACATTTTTTATTATAATTTTTTTAAGAGGATCGACTAGGTCATTTTATAGCAACTAAAACCTTTGTAAATAGGACAAAAACCTGATTAGGTTTTATCAATATTCATACCAAATAACCATGTTGTACTATAAGTCCAAGCTAAGGTAGTAGAACAACTTCCTACACTAACCTTAAGAAGAGGGTTATCTAAAAACTTTCTCAAATCTTTACAATAGCTACAGAAAATTAACATAAATAAATATAAATGGCATGCATATCACAGCACGATGATTTACATGGGAAAACCCCTTTCGGGAGAAAAAAATCCCCACACTCCAAAAGTCACTCAATACATTATTCAAAATCATAAACATATTGCAATATACTTGCAAAGCAAGCTTCTCATGGGAGTACCACCAAAAGAGATCCAGAGGCAGCTCAATAGCTATCAGAATCTAAGAATATATCACAATGCATCTCGTGTGCCTAATATATAGGAGATACAAAACATTAACTTGTTAAATGGTATTACAAAATCATAGGCAAAAACCACCCAAAAATCGTGCACAAATTTTCCATTGTTGGACCTATGACCTATTGATAAATGGTGAGGACTCACGATGATAAATTATACATCAACTTGTGGTTTGAAGGCTCTCCCTTCTTGCATCCTCCATGCTCATGTGTATCAACAATAACCCTTTTATAAGTAATACATTTTAATTATTGCAAGGTTGAAATATCATTTTCTAACAAATGTGTCACATCAACGTAGAAGTGTGTATTGGTTTATTTTGCATTTTATTTTTTTTATTAAAATTTGATTATTTGTGATTAATTTTTGTTTTTTTATTTTCTATATAATATGCTCAAAATCTCATGCATGTACCTAAAAAAAGCTAAGGAAAACCCCCAAGAAAACCCTAGGATGGCCAACTCTTTGACTCCTCTAATCCCCAACAATAGACCCAAGACAGTTTATTAGGTCATCTACAACAAATCAATGCCACTATTTTTTAGATAGTTTCTAGGCTAAAGACTTCACAATGTGAGCATCATGCATCCTTTGTCATAGCCTTGAAATTGGTGGTCAAAAGTGTCGATGTGGTCATGAATCAAATAACTAATTGGAATGTTATAGGGATTTGTGTCATGAGTATTATGTAAATAGCTTATCATATGATGTAGTGAAGGATAAAGAAATAAGAAAAGCACAAATATGTATTTTTCCACTAATCCTAAGATAAATGAGTATCCTCCTCTTTATTCAAAGAGGTTCCCAATACATCGATGTAATCTTGAGGGTGTTTAATCTAATTTTTGAGATACATGATGGATGGTCTTCAACCAACCTCCTTGTAATAATTACGAGAAGCCTCTATATTTTTTGAGAAAAAAATATTTTCGGTTTATCCTAAATCAAATTCCCAATTATTTTGATATGAGGTAGTTCTAGGGTGGAGGTGGAGGCTCTGCCCATGATGAAGAGTACTCCCCTTACAAACCCAAACAGGCAACAAAAATAGACAAGCAAACAAGAAATACAAGAAAGTAACACTTGATTCTATTATCCCAATGAAATGATATTACAACATTTAGAATAACATGTTAGAACCACATGGGAATTCTCATTACAATAATCTGCAAGTCAAAGCCATCATACGCTCCTATGTAACCCCTATTCACCCTTTTTATCATGGGAAGTATAACCACCCTAGAATCTTTTGGAAAGTGTCACCTCTCTAATTTGTAGCTGATTGTTTTATCTCCTTCCTCTTGCCTCAAATAATGCCCAAAATGGATTTTTACATCCATATGAGTATTTTGAAAATATATGATCCTCCCTAAAGTAGTGCAACTTCTGGAGGCAATAACTTATGGCTTAAGAACACAATTAAACCCTATGTTTTTAAAACCAAAGGTCTCAAAAAGATCTACTATTTGTGAATCTAGTTCAAATGTTATAGTTGATATGTTGAATGAGAAAATGTAGGATGGAATTAATTGACATTTGGAATATGTTTCCTTTTGTTATATTTCTAGAGAATAGAATAGAATGTGGGATTCCTTAGCTAAAAGGGCTTCTTAAGTATATGGAGGGATGGAATGTTAGTAATTGGGGACACTTGTCTCTGGATTGTTCTCAATCTTTGAAGTTTTTAGTTAAGGAGGATGAGATTGGCTAGTTGTAACCCCTTCGGGGTTCCCTTTGTGAGGTCTCTCTTCAGTTTCCAGGATATTCTTTGCTAGGATTGTGGCTCTTCTTGCTTTGTATTTTTTTTTGTGATTAATAATTTTGTACCCCTTCTTCAAAAAAGTATATATGTATTAAATATTTAAATAAATCATCGTTAAGACTCTGAGGTTGATACACCTTGACCTCAACACAAAGACATCAAACTTTATAAATCCTTATTGGACATCCTACACAATGTATTTTCTTTCAAGGCCAGTGAGATCCTAAATATTTTATAAAATAAATTCATGAATATAACTCAAAAGGTGTGTCACCAAGTTCGTCAAGAGCCTTAAATGCTCTTCAAAAAATTATCCTCAATAAGTAGCTCAAAATAATTATTTGAATACCAAAAATTTCTTCTTATCAAGCACAAATTTTCCCTCCTCAAGCTCACAAAAGGGATACAAATATGCAAAATACAAAAGGAGAGTGTGGCAACATTGCTAGCTAAGAGGATAGAACATTAAGTCAAGTTTGATTCAATATTTGTGAAGATTCCCCAATTCGTTATGAAGCAACCACTTTCTTCACCTTGTTAGGCGTTCAAACTTGAGGCCCAATAACTACATGATAGGAACTCCACCATTATAAGCATTATTTCAATTATTTACCATAGTTTAAATATTCTCTTTTTTTTAAATGAATTCCCAAGAAGTTGCTTGGGATAGGACTTGGGATGTTGAGCAATTGGAGGATAATCTCATTTTTTATGGTTGAAAGATTGACATGATAATAAGGGTTTGGCAAGTAATGATACGTCACCCATTAGGAAAGACTTTAAACTCTTATTTAGATGTTAATGGACTCCTTGAAGTCCTTTAATAGGTCAACCTCAATGCAAACCCTTTCCAAAGGTTGAGTAGAGGAAACCAATTCTAGTTCAACATGAAAGAGATGATGTGATCTTCAAAAAGGCCATAATAGCAAGGGAAGACCCTATGATATGTCCTACACAAGAATTCAAAGGGGCATTCCTTATAAACAAAAATGTTGAGTCCAAGGGGATAAAATAAGTGTAGATGTAATAAGAACCATGTTCAAAAATAGCCTTAGCTGACTATGTTTAATAATATATATATATATATATATATATATATATATATATATATATATATATATATATATATATATATATATATATATATATATATAGCTTGGTGAGATGTTGGATTAGGCCTCATGAGAGGCAGAGTTGAGTAAACTCTACAGCATACTTTCAAATGGAATTATAACATTTACATCAAAGAGAGTTACCTTGTCAACAAATCTTAGGAGGCATTTCAAAGCCATTGTCTTGTACATCCAAGCCAATGACATCACCATCAAGTAGAACTTTGGTTGGTAACTAGTACATAAACAAAACAAAAAAGTAAAGAAAACTATGAAATACCAACAATAAATACAAGGGAGGTAATATGAACACACTAGAGGTAATATGAAACAAAGGTGACAAGGACAAGAGACTAATAGGATTGATGGCATAGAGATTTTACCAAAGCCAAGAGATCCTAAAGGAGCACCCAACCATCATAACCATTAACGAGTATATTTTTAGGTCACATGAGCAAAAAGAAAACACCCCATACTTTTCAATAGCATAATATCTTTTTGAACAAATCAAATTGTATGAAAAACTCATATTTGTTTAATTCTGAGATTTAGACATTTCTTTCTCAATCTTCAATTGTATTTGCCAAAGTTTAAAAAATGCTTTCTAGCAAAGAAATTTTGCTTTTGGGAAAAAAAGGTTGCATTTAAAAAATTATTTACGTAAATAATTAGCGGAAAGGTACCAATAGTGGCTCGGGGTCCAATAACTACTCACTTTTTCATCATAGTGACCTCCCAATAACCATTCACTTAAATAATGTCGCATATACCAATAGTGGATCATTTATGCACCAATAGTTGATCTTTCTTTTTTTGCTTTTTTAATTCATGATTGGCTCATTCATGCATCACTATTGGAGATTTGTGAACCACTACTCGGACATTTGTCCACAAGTACTGGTGATTTTGAGTGAAGTTATTGGTGCAATGAGGTCATGCATCGGGTGACACCTTTGAAATGACCACTTTTTGACCCTTCTACTCATAACGACTCCTACCGCATGCATCATTAATACCCGGAAGCTGAAACCTTAGCTTTAAGCAATTAAGCCAAATATGAAGACAGCTAAAAAAATTGTCCCAATCCAATATATCCTTCCGTCTTAATTAAACCCATGAAATTAACTATAGCGACTATTGGTGCCTTTCGCTTTCCCTTAAATAATTGCAATCCAGTAATTTTTCATTTCATTAAAATAGATTAATTACTTTATCTTTTGATTAGAAAATTATCCCACCAAGCACTTTTGAACGTTACTAACATATCCAAGGCATCAACAAAAACACCTCTTACATTCTAGATGCAACCCTCCATTTCGAATATCCACGTAACATGCACATAACTTCAACTCCTCTATTTAGGAGCAACCTTAGATATAGTGGTAGTCTGGAGATATTAGATGTCGAAAGCATTTTGCAACCAGCATTCCAATCTAAACCATTTATATCGAAGCTTCCCATCAATTTCAGTGCTCACACTTTCAGATTGGAAACCTCGAATTGCCTATTTAAAAGACTTTTAGATTGAAAACCTTTAGTTACCTATTTAAAGAAAACTCTAAGGCACTATACAAGACGATGAAATGTAATGATATTATAGCAATTATTTGAGCATTATTATTAAGTGCACTCAGAGAACGCGCTTAGATCAAGAACATCCCTTCATTCGACGTCCTCCAATTCGGCAATCCATTTATCTTGTCACAACTCATGGTGAACAAAAATTGTGATGGGCCTTCAGTAAGGCTTAAGAAAGGTGGAAGTACAAACAAGCTCCCAAGAGTGTGTACTGCTAAACGCTGCTTTCCCCTGGGACAAAATTGAAGTAAAAGTACACAATTCTAAGTAGGCAACATGCATAAACAAGATCACAATTTTCTTAACCAACGAAAAGTAGGAAGACAACACGAGTAACCAAACCCCATTGGAGGAGGTTGTTCATAACCCTACTTTTTCCAATTACACAATTACTTGTCTTAACACTTAGCTCAACACATTGAAGTTAGACTGGTTAATTTGATTAAGTAATTCAATTATATTTGATAGGCAGAAATTTAAAAGAGGAATTGTCTTTAGAATTTCTATCATTCTTCCTCAATTATATGGCATATTCAAGATGGACAATGGACCATGGACACGACCATGTACATACATCAAAGGACAACAAGAAAAAGAAAAAAGAGTTTTTATGGTCAAGATACCAGCCATTTGTTTTTGGATCTACATATGGTAAGAGGAAAATGGGATTACCCCATACTCTCCTTGCAAAAGGCACTTAACTGTGCTACAGACAGGCGTACATATCTTACCCCTGTGGGATTCCAACTTGTGACCTCTCTTTTTAGAGCTCAAGTTCTCCACCACTATATGCCAAACAAAGGGTACATCCATAGCGGCAATGCCTATAATACAGTTTTCCAATTTAAAATATTTCATGGAACGTGGAACCAAAATAGCAATTTCCATTCATGGGACAGCTGAGTAAAAGATAATCATGACACCACGCCCAATTTTATATGCTGAAATAAGAATACAGCCCATGTTAATCTTTGTGAGTCTTCATTCCAAGTCTATGTATTAAAATTAATGAAAATTAAGAGGTCTAACATTCGACTAGACTCATGGACATATACACCATGAAACTGTACAAAGTGACATGTTACAATAGCAGGGGTATGCTTCCCTGCTCCTTACAAGTTACAACTGAACATGGATCTACAGAAAGGTATGATTTAACATGCACATTATGTACAGGACTATATACTAGTCCATATCCATGCCTTCAAAAATGTTATCCTCATCGCTCAACATTTCATTGGCAGAGAGATAATCAATGGCCAACTTGCTGCAAAGTGCAAACAAAACATTATCTCAATTAAAATTCCATTACTTATCAGTTACAAACTTACAGCAGTTCTGAATTCTTAGAGTATTTTACCTCAAACAGCAACAGCTGAAGCTAAGGATTCGTTTCAGCTTCTTGTTGTAGAAAAAGAAATTGAAAGACCATCTGAAATGAAAATGTTTCAAGCTATTGAGTTTTACTTCACAAAATAGCTCAACAGAATATTGACATTACAATGTGGAGTTAAAATGCTTACACAGCCCCCCTTTCCAAAAATGGATCCCCTTCAGATTCTGGCATATAGCTGTACACCTCACAATTGGATAGATCAATAACCTGTTCAAAATAAAAACTCCTTGTTAAGTTTATTAACACAATCAGAAATACAATATTCCAACGGAGCAACCTAAAGTATACCATAATAAATGTTACCAATTGCAGTTGCTATATTTCACATTTTAAAGCGAGGTAATATGTAGTTGTTTCCATGTGCTTTTAAAAAACAAGCATACTAACCTCATCAATAGCTTTCCAAATGCTATCTAGGAATGGGGTATCTCCCCCATTTTCCATCCTCCAGACCTGCACTTCAACAACATATATCAGACAACGTGGACTTGAAAACTGAACATGAATAAAATACCCAATTGTGTTTGTTCTTATACCTTTTCTGAATCAATGAGGTAGTTCTCAATTTTCTGCTTGACAATGTTCAGTCCACATTCTTTAGAGAAATTGTGAGCTTGTACCATGCTGCATGTTAATGTATAGAAATTAAGAAAGAAACATTTAGTATGTCAGTGAGAATTCCAGTCCAGATTATATATTTCAGGAATTCTGCATATGGTGCAGATACTTAAAGTCTTAAGTTTTTCAGGGGAACAGTCTGCATCATAGATCAACCAAGACAGATCTGTTTCCAAATCCTGAAATTGTAGATCTTAAGATTTTTAAATATCATTGGAAATGGAGAGAATTGAACTCTCAACTCCATTAGGAGCAACGGTTTTCCCAACCGTTTGTCAACCTTCGACATCACTTCCAATCATTTTTTAAAGGATATTATCTGGGTTGCCAAGTCACCAATAGGTTGACAGTGGCATTACCCTAATATCCCTTTTTGCTTTAGTAGTTCTCCTAATCTGCAGAGATCTTAAAATAGAATCAAGTTTTTACCTGAAGTCATAATCTGGATATATGTGGTTCATGGTAAGAATTAGATGAATCAGTGTCCTTCGGCTGGGGCAGAAAAATGGTAAAACAAATTGTCAGATCTTTAATAGAATAGAGTAGAATTATCATGTCCATCAAGTTATTTAGTCAGGCCTGAGATCATATTGAAAGATTTCAATAATCATACCTTGCTGTATTACATAGAGGACCAACTGGAGAAGAGGAATTGTTATCAGGATATTGCACAAGGTAATCCAAGACCTATTAAAACAAGATATACATTTTAATTTACAACATATGCTCAAAGCATTAAAAAAGCTAACAAAGTCAAACTTCTTGTAACACGTATTCAAGTTTCAACTAAGATTTAAGGTTATTGAAATCTACTGCTCATCATGTCCTCCTAAACCAAACAATCACATATCTGCTCCAACTAATCAAATATAATGCACCCAAATCAGCATTTGGGTTATGGAATCTAGATTGATATATTCATGAAAACTAAATTCATAATACTGCATTAATTGCAACAATAACAAACAAATAGAATTATATAAAGCTTACTTCTTGCTCTAAGCTACGTGACAACTTCCTGTCATTCCCAGCAGCCTTGCCTAGACAACCATCAAAATGACTTAGTAACATGCTCACATAACTGCATAAGCACGTAATTAATACTTTCCACATGACATATAATTTGAAGCTGAACTCAATTGTCTTGACATTACATGCTCTGGCATTTTGGTGAATTAATTAGTTTTTTTAAATGAAATTTGTGCCCACTCTGTGTCCATTTCCCTTAAATTAAAATCAAATTTTAGGGGGCTTTGCCCTGGCCCTTGACAAATTTCCGACAACCATGGTCCTTGTATATATTATATTTAACAGTGCAGATCTTTAATTTGCTATACACCTTTCCTAAAAAGCCTTAAAATAACCATGCCAAACCATCTATATGAAAGTGCAACACAGAAGGGGAGCAGTTAGCTTTGTGGAGAGAGAAGTTTCACACCATAAATCTTAAGGATCCACCCTTACTTACAGGCACATGGACATCTTGAATCATCTTGAGTCAAAATGCAATAGATACAAAATGCACTACCTGTTTTAATTTTGGCAGACAAGAATGCATAAAGGCTTTACGGCCCCACAAAGACTCTTTACCTAAGCTTGAAGGCTCTAGAGTATAAATATTTTCTCCTCTAAAATAAAGGCAGGAACATATTTGAGTTTCCCCAAATGACAAGCTTGAGATAGAATATTTAGTCGATACTTACAAGAGTAAGCCTCCAGGGAACCTTTGAGAATGCATTCTCCAAGATTTACATTGTTGAGAAAAGCATTTAACCTGGATAACCAGAAAACACAAAGAATTTAAAAAAGGAGCATTAACATGTTTACAAATCTGAGCAACTCTTTGGAATCTTAAACACTATCATAACTGCTCATTGTATCTGCTGTAATGGGTTCCTTGAAAGTTAAAATAAGTCAATCGTATAGCACGTTATGTGTGCCCTTATAGTTTGAGCAGTTAGAAGTACAAGATTAGGGTTAAATAGTAAATGCCTTGCAAGAGGGGTGTATTCGAGAAACTTCATGTTGGATACTCCTTGGATGCATAAACACCGCGGTGTTGAACTTTTTTCCTTTGCTTAAACTTCAGTCTTAAGTGACTTCCAAGCTTAGAACAAACTTATCATTTTTCGAACTCTATGACCTCTGAAGACTTGTATACAATGCACAAAGACTGAAACCCACCCTGCAATCAGCAGGATATCTTGAACAGGTAGACAATTTAGTACTAGCCCCGATTTGCAGTATTTAGCGATAGTACTGCATCAAACATTCAACAAATTAGCAAATTTTCAAAATATTCAAATTTACACAGTTAAACTTTAACATAAGTGAAATCACATTTTTTCATGAATTTATATTAGTAGAAAAGGCAAAAAAAAATTATGTCATTTTAAAAAGGCTCAAAATCAACAGTATGAAGAGCCATTTCCAGTACAAATAATAAGAAACATTAGGGCATAAGAAACATAATTTCGAAAAAGTTTAGTATATAAGCACAACTGCAAAATTTCAAACATTCTTGGCAGGAATCCTTTCATACCGAGAGAGAATTGAATCCGAAGTAGCAAGTCACATTAAAAATTTAAAACTGTCTCAGAATTTGACACTTTAGCTGGAAAACACAAACATCGTTCACGTATGTAACATATGTTGAAGACAACTAGGCAGCCTTCTACCTCGAAACATAAACTGGCAGCTACTTATTGAGACAATTAAGCTGAACAGATTACAAGATCCGCGAGATCTACAAGGAGAACAAAAATAGACATTTTATTTCACATATGGCTAGAGAAACCCTCCTCAAATTTCTTCAGAGAGAACTAACACATATTTGTCACAATTTCAAGAAAATTTCAACAAATACACATTACAGCAAAGCAATTGAGGAAAACCGCACAATTAACCACGATAAACTTCAGGTAAAAGTCACTCAAAAAAATACAATTTCATTTAGTAACGTAATCTGACCAAATTTGTAAATCATGAATAACATCATTCTCCAAGAAAGAAACCCGATATTTCAGAAATTTTGCATAAAAGTGAGTGTATCATCATTCCAAATGGAAGAACCGCATGTTACAGAAAAAGGCATAAAAAAACATGAAAAACTGATAAACATGCCGTGTACAAAACAAAAAATACATATCGCTCTGCCCTTCCAAAAAACATATCTTCACCATGAAATTAAGCAGAATGCCTAGAAATACAAGATCTGCAAAAATAGGCAGAAATATGCAAAATGAAACATAGAATTCTACTTGTCTTTCCACAAATCTTCAAAGTCAGCCCAAGTAAGCTTCACATTACGTAAATCTGTGTTAAATTTCTCAATTGAGAACGAAAAACAACAAATTATGAAAATCAAATACCATTAAAGCGCAAATTTTGGGGGAAAAACTCTCTTCTGTTTTCGTCAGATTAGATTAAGTAAATAAAATCGCAACGAGAAAAATATATTTAGTACCTTCCAAAAAAAAGGCCAGAAAAAGCAGATAATGAGAAAAAAATATCTAAAAGTTCAAAATACATCCATCGTAACAGCAAAATTAACCCTGTTACCTTCCAAAACACACAAAACGAACGCGACTTCACCAGCAAATCATTTCCTGGATAAAATACACATTATATACACAGAGAAAACAAGAATTGGCACTAACCTTTACCAGAAATCTTCGAAATTTGTCGAAAGCGGTACAAATAAACGAATGTCCGTCAAATTCAACAATCAAAAACTGAGCTACAATTACGATGGTTTTTGAAAATGTACAAATAAAAAAATGAAGGCGCAGTCTAAAATGACCTGCTAATGCAGTAACCGGTGACTCCAACTTCACAGAAGATTACTGCCACGTGTATGGCGAAAAATACTTTTTCTGGCAAATCTTCTGACATTTAGCCGACCTATTTTAGTCTTTTACGGCTTCACGCAAAGCCTGCTGTCATTTCAAGTCCTCCGGATGTCTCACACCAACTCCTCACATCTGACGGCTAAATACGAAATGAATATTTTAGAGGGCACATCTGCCGTCCAATTTCTGAATCTCGTCTGCACTTTAGCACCGAACGACTCACGTTCTCCATATTATCTTCCAGTCGAGGATAGAATATTTTAGGGAATCTTTTTCCGCTGCCATTTTTGTTCTATATTAACTTTCTTGCTTCTTGTGGATCATCCGACGGAAGAGGCCGCACTATGTTGTAACTCGTATTATGAGCCGTCCGATATGGACTAGAAAACTGTAAGTTGACGTGGCGGTTGGACGATATATAAAAGTTTTAATTTTTTTTTATTTTTGTTTTTTGGGGGATTTAATTCAATTTGGAGATTTGCAGTAGGTATAATATATATTAAATAAATACAAGAGTTGCCCATTGAATTTATTGGGCCCATAGCAATGAGTAAAGGAAGACTCCAAAGGACTAGAAAGCTGTATTTGTTTTTGCTGGGTAGGTAGGTAGGTAGGTACCTCCTAATGTACAAAGATCTCCAACATTCAAATGATTTGTCATGTAAACAAGGGATTGGTTGAAGATTTGGAGACAAATGAAGGAATATTTGTCTAATTTTTGTAAGGTGAAAGTTGAATTTTATGTTATTTTTTATTTAGTTTTATTTTTTAAATAAATGTTTTGAAATGTATAGACATTGATAAATAGACTATTTTAATGTGAAGTTTGATTATTTTTTAGTTTTTCTTTTAATATAGATAGTTTGAACATTTAGTTTCTATTTTATTGTCATTTACATGTATTCGTGTTGTCATTGTAGTTATAACACTCATTTATGAACATATTTGTATTTGACCATTAGCTAATTAGATTTAATTGTCTGTTCTAAGACATTATTAGTTCCTATCTGTGGTAGGTAAACTTATGGAATCCTTTACTTCCAATTTTTTTGTTTGACCAAATTGACCAACCAATCAGTATAAAGTATTAAATTCTATTAAACAAAAACTTTATAGTTGATTATTAATATTTATTTTCAATAATTAAAAAACATAAATTTTCTTTTTTTTAATTGGTTAGAGCAATGAGAAAAATCAAAATTTTGAAAGAAAAATACAAAAACTCTAACATCATAACAATAAAAAAATCTAAAATCTTTATAAATAAAATTCTAGAAATTTACTGTTCTCTAGTTCTTTCTTGGAAGTTCTACAGTGCTTTCTGGAAGGCAACCCATGATAAGCTCCCACCCACTTACAGATCATGACGAGATACACCCAAGTAAGTAGCAATCTCAGGTATGCAGAGATGCAAGGGATGCAGAAGCTCTTTGACAGGTGTGTGTCCTCTTCTTCCTTTTGACCTGGGTGGGTAGTGTAAACTTGAGGTATGTATACTTAATTCCAATGGACAAAAAGTCATTGCCCCTATCGCCCTTCTGGTTTTCACTTATGCTATTGAATACCAAACAATCATTTGTATTGCTTCTGACATGGTTGCAAAAATGGGGAAAAAAGATTATACCAATCAATTCCCATTCGTCGTGGTGCAAAAAAATCATGGGTTTTCCAAGTAATCAATCAAACCCTAACTAATTTTTCACCCAAAGTTTGCGGAAATTTTATTATTGCTGCCGCAATTTTGTCTTATTTCTTTTCTAAGCCTATTCCATTTTTTTCAAGTTTTTGATTAAGGTAAAAACAAGTTTTGAAGGGGCCCCGAAACCCTATACAAAAAGATCACAAAAGATATTCAAAAAAACTCATTAAACAAAACAGATCAAGACCAAAGCGAGGGTTTTACAACAAGCACCCACAACCTAGATGAGACAATGCATGAAACAACCTTCACACAAACCCAAACGAAATAAAAAAAAACCAAAACAAAGATAAGACCACACAAGACAGTCAAATCAAAATTTTCCTTTACCTCCCTTCTTCTGGGAGCGGATAGTCATATCAAATTGTAGAGAGGACTTTTTATGATGTTTACCAATAACTAGGGTCCACCCCTCCTCTACCAAAGAAGCCTTATTATGCCCGTCAAGGAGAGAGGCAGAAGAAGAACCCACCACAACAAAACCAACAAGAGAAGTCTGGACAAAACCAACAACTGCCTCCTTACAACCAAAACCAGACTTCTCAGCACCAATAAAGAGTCCTTCTGAAACAAAACTAGCTGGAAGGAAACCAACAGACCCACCAGCAACAAAACCACCAGAAAGGACATCAACAGATTTTCCAACACTAGTACTACCAGCAGAAGTACCAGTACACCCAGCAAAACCAGAAATAGCAAGAAGAACACCAACAACAGAATAATTACTACCAGCAAGAACAGTACCAGCAGACTGTTCAGAGACCCCAACAAGACCAGAACTAGCTGGAGGAACCCCATCAGTAGTAGAATTATTGGGAGATAAACCATTAGAAATAGTTCCAGCAGGAGACGCACCCGCAGACTGAACAACCTTTGAACTACCAGTAGTAGTCAAAGAAGGCCCCAAAGAAACAATTCCTACATGAGGAACATCCTCTAGAACATCAATCTTAGCAAGATCAATATTTTTCTTAACTACTGTATAATGGTCTGAAGAAGCATCATTTCACCAAGAAGCAGACCTTTTGGTCTTAGCCTTCTGTAATCCACACTGGGCAACCAAGTGACACGTTTTAAAACACTTCCTACATCTGAAGGGAAGCCCTTCATAGTCCAATGTTTGAATCCAAGAAGTCTTAAACCAAGATAATGAAGTAAACAAGATTAATAGGACGAACAAGTGTTTCATTTATTAACATTCAAGTTGTTTCTAAGATTTTTTGCCTTTCATTAAATTGCATTGAATGTTAATAAATGAAACACTTGTTTGTCCTATTAATCTTGTTTACTTCATTATCTTGGTTTATTGTTAACAGAACTTGGCTTGGGCTTGAATTAGTTCTAATTTGAGGTAATATGATCTTTGACTTGGGTTTGTTTTTGCAATTGCCTATCATGTCCCAAATCCAAAATTCATTTACTACAAGGGGTCCTCAACTTGAAGGCAACTTTTTTAATAGGGTTGATCATTTTGGTCAGAGATTTGAGGACATGGGTAGAAATGGGCCTCCTCCCAAGAGAAGAAGAGATGCCTATTTTTGAAATTTTGAATTCCTATTTTGTTCTTCCTTTTGTACGGAGAACAAAGGATGAAAGCTTTTGTATGCCTTATTTGATAGAAGATACTAATAGTAATAGCAATAGGTTTAGAGTTGCTTCTCTATTGTGGTTCATGTCTAGTTGTTGGTGAGTACAACCTAGTTTGTATTAGAGGGCAAGCTACAAGAGTCACTTCTATAGTAAGTACATCATGATTCTTTTCTTCCTAGAAATGAGTATTAAGTACATATTTTCCCTAGTAATTGGGAGCAACCGATGTCGATTATTTGGAATGAAAGAAGCTAGTTTTCTATGTAAATTTGTTTAGTTCCCTAATTATTATGGTGCTTATTCGAGTACTTTGGCTTGCATAGGTTGATGGCTTTTCATACAACGGATATTCATGGTTAACAATCCACAATGTCTTTTCAATACTTGGGGAGCAGTCTTATACTGGAACTCCAAGAGTTATTCTACAACTAGGAAGATTATGTGACCAAACAGCTAAATGTGAGTAAAAGTCAACTAATAGCTCGGCCAACCATTGCGGCATTTTATGAACTAAAAAGAAACAAATTAGGAGTACAAAATAGTTGTTAGGATCCATCCATCTTGAAGCATAAGAAATATAATATGATAAAGTTTCATTTGTTGGTAATAATTTGGATTCTAGGGAAATGCAGTCAGTTTAGGTGGATGTTATATTAAACAACTAGAGTAATTCTTGGTGGAGTTTAGTAAAAATGGGTATTTTGGAGGTTAAATCTTGACATGAGGCTAATTTAAATTTTCTAAAACAATGTTCCAAAATTAGTCAGTTCCCAACAATTAAGTTTTCTACACATCTTGTCCTTCTATGTTGCTTTGTTTATCAGTGTAGATATGTTGTTGAAAATGAGCGTGAGTAACATAACTCTTAATAGATATTTTCTTGAGAGTCATTTGATTGATGTCATAGAACCTACAATGTATTAGAATCTTTATTTGCATTAATTGTGGATTATATTTTGTTGCTTGTTCTTATTCTGGAGTGTAAGTGAGTTGGATCTTGTTCTTTGTACAGTGATTCATTATATTGTATATGTGCCTATTTTAAAAGCACTATGTTTTAGTTGTTTGTTCATTCAACATGTCTCTTCCATAAAAAAAAATAGAGCTTTCCCATTTTAATTTCTCACACATTATAGGAATTTGCAACTAGTGATAGCGGGATCAAGCTTAGATCCTATTCAAACCAAAAAGAATCAACCTCGTTGAACTCAAATCTAGCTTCATTATTTCTAGAGAATTACTTCACTATAATTAATGATCAAAGTGGAACCTGCGAGGATCATTCCTTTGTGCTTATGAGTATGTTGAATGAATATTATGAAGTAGCAGGGAAAGTGCCCAACTTTCTTGTAGTGAATTTCTACATGGTATGTTGGTATTCTGATTATTATCTGATTTACAAGATATCACACCTTTTATGTAATACTAGATTTTCTTGTTGATAACCTTGTTAGATCTCAAGAGAAGAATGGATATGTCTCAAGGTAAGTTTGCATTATTCTTTTACAATTTCATATTAAAGGTCAAGTAACTTGAAAAAACCATGATCATTTTACATTTTTGTTATCTAAATTTCTAACATATTTTGTAGAGGAGTGATGGTTGGGGAGTTTTTGATGCCATGGACAAGCTTAATGGTAGATCTTCATGTGGATGCAATACTATTACTGCATGCCAGGTTTCAACTCTACCATTTTCTTCTCTTGCTATAGATATTTTCTTTGGTATCCAATGCTCCTATTAGTAAACTTTTGAATGATGTTAAAAAATTGGCAAATAGCTGGTTCGCTTCCACATTAAGATAAATCTGTAATAAAGCTTCTATAATTTTCCTATGACTTGTGAATCAAAAGAAACCCATGATCAACTTTGTGTATTTATTGTATGATTGTGTTTTTTAGTTGGTATGAAGTTAAAAAATATGGGCATAAGGTGCCTGGGTCTTAAAAGATTATGTGTATTTTGCAGCCAGGGGTAGCAAATGGAGTTTGCAAAAATGTATCGTTTCCTTCAATATCATCTCCTGCAACTCATGGGTCCTCGATTTATACCCAACCTCTATAGACTTCACATGCTTCTCATCCCCAATTACCTAGTTTTTAGGTCTTGATATATATCTATATATATATATATATATATATATATATATATATATATATATATATATATATATTGTAATATCATTGTTTGTCACAAACAGATTGTCATTTTTCTAATGTAGGACAAAATGATTGCCCTATTTTCCTCTTACTTCCAAGTAGGAGGATGGATGATGTGCTATCGATTCAGATCTTTTTTATGTTCACATCTAGCTTTCTTTTAGACACCAAATAGAATAGCTACAGTTTCACGATTTAGAGTACTACTAGTTGGTTTACCATTTCTCTGTTAAATCCTTCCATAAGTGAAAACCATAATAATTTGTGTGCTTTGTTATTAAAAAAAGAAGGAATTTTTGCACCAAAATTAGGGTACACTAATTACTTTTGGAAGTATTAAGATGGACATTCTTTTATAGGGTCTAGATTGAAGCTACTTTTGAGCTTAAGTACTCTCTTTTTGGATTTTATTTCCTTGTTTCTACTAATGGAGGCTTTATGTCTTGACTTTCATATTGCAATATAAGCATTATGTTCCTAGCCAAATTTAAAACATTTCAAATTATGCATTGTAAGAAGCACACCAAAGTGACTTGAATTGGATGTCAATTTTCACACTACAAATTATTTCCAGCCAAATTTGGAAGTTACAGAGTAAGTCTTATTGAATACCCACATATTTGAAAATGAAAAAAATACATATTTATATGATATCTAATTTGCAACAAACAAACAATTGTTTTGAGATAATACGTTGGGAGTAAAACTATTTGGAATAAGCATATTGATGTATTTTTTAAATAATCAAATGAAGGTATTAAGCTATAATTTGAATAATACAATGTAAGATGTTTCGAATTGAATCTTAAATGTGTAGAAAAATCAAGGCCACCTAGATAATGCTTTGGAATTTGAAAAAATGATTGTATGTTTGATTGTGCACAAAGTGTCTTATAAATGTAGTGAAGTTGTAGCATTTCCCTTCAAATGAATGGCATAACCACACATCTTCCATAAAATCATACATGTCCAACATGAATCACCTCACACCATTCTACACAAAAACCAGATCATAATCACTCAGTTGATCATTGGAGTACTAATTATAAACAAATCAATAGAGAAGGACAGATGTGTAGAAAACTTAATTGTTGGGAATAGAGTAATTTATGTTCCCTTATCAAAGGCCATAGTGAGTAGTTATTTAACCTACTTGTTCAACTTCTTACTTGTGTAAGGAGTCATTTTGCATGGTGGGTTACTTAGAAAATTATAACTAAAAATTAGATCTACATAATGTGAGCTATCGCACATCAATAATAAAACATCTAATTTTCCTCCACTGATATACATTTGTGAACTCCTTGAGTAGTACAGTTAATTCTTTCTTTTCAGTGCTGAGTGACTTCATTTTCTCCTACTATCTTGGCTAGATTACTAGTGCATTAGTTGTACAATTTTCTTAACAGTGCTATTGTGAATACAATCTTAACAGTGTTATTGTGAATACAACCTTAATAGTGCTAGTGTTTAGAAATATTTTTCTCAAATGGGTTTTCTAACTAAAATTTTGTGTTACTCATTATTTTTCGGCTTAGTGGTTTAACGGTTTGTAACTTTATGGTAACTCTTGAGTTACAATTGAGCATGATTGTGCTCATCATTTCCTTTAATTCCATTGTGAATCATAATTACTTTCCATATTGAATCTTATATTACTTTCCATATTGAATTTTATTTCTTCTGAACATATGTATTTGCATTTCACCATTTCATACCTCAAAGGGCATCACACTATAGGCAAGAACTTTGACGCTCGTGTCCCTTGTTATGATCAAAGGCTTGTCTCCTCTCTCTCTCAAATTCAAATTTAGATTTTAGTTGATTGTTTTCTTTTACCTTTCTATCTTAGGCCAACTAAACACACATTTGATGTTATGTACTACTTTTTTTACATTACTTCTTCTTGTTTTCTCTATTTGTGTTTATAGACACCTGAAACTGACGTGGATCATCATTACCCAATTATTTCTTCTATAATTGAATAAATATAACCCTAATTATTCTATTGATTACCTCATTCTCATATTTTTTAAAATAAATAATATTGTATTATTTAATTAATAACATCATTGTTCACCTGCACCCTACTCCTAGCCTAAATCATTAAATCACCTCGAAAATTAGTTATTTATTTATTTAAGTTACCTATTTTCTCTACTCTTCATTAAGTGTGATAATTCAGTTAGCCCTTAATCCTTTGCTTGCATAATATAAACCTAGGAAACCCTCCCATCAAATCATCCATCATCTTCACTTGTGTATAAAGGCATGGGTCTTTATACATGTGAGATTGTCATGATGACATGTCACATGGTTCAAAGTATCTCTCGGCTACCTCCAATTACTTATCATCGAGGCTCACTACATCTCCTTGTATCACTTGGCATAATCTCCTTGTTTGAGACAAATCAAGCAATCTCCACCCTCAATGGTATCCCTTTGTCTTAATCCTCCATTTCATCTCCTCCAATCTATAAATGCATCGTTATGCTACTAATGTTGTCATGAGCATACATCAAACAACCAATTGGATAAACTCAACACATCAAGGAGTATAGCATATGGTTTTTTTTGTTGAATCTTATACTTGTTTAGATTTTATAGGCCCAATCTAAGTTTTTTTGGATTGTGTTTGTTTATTTTTAGCTTGTTTTAATATTTTTTATTCCACACATTTTTTACATGCCTAATGGGACCCAAATCATAGGTCAACTAACAAAAATGTCAAGATTTAATGTTTTACATATTGTAGGTACAGGTTAGCGAATATCTCAGGATTAACAATCACGTCCTCTAGATTAGTAGTGGTGTTTCAAGTTTTGATGAATACATTTTGGTTTCAATGAACATCAACCTAAGTACCATGATATCTTTCCCTCTAGAAATGCATTAAAGGGTCATTTTCATAACCTTTTTTGAGATTTTTAGATAGGGGATATTTGATAAAAGACTACATTGTGATTTCCATATGTTTCCATTTATAGCTACTTCACCCTTACTTTGCTAGCATAATTATGCTTGTTGCTTAAACAACTTGTTTTGATGGAATTGCTCCTGGATCAGGAAAAGTGTACTATGAATTTGTCATGCCCCCTAATCAATACAAGTGAAGATAACACAAACCCCAATTTTTTTGTCTTATAGCATTAAACAACAAAGTATTCTAGTGGAAAATGAGTAAACCATTAAATTTTGCCTAAACTAAATGTGTTGAACGTTGTAGGATGCTAAGACAGGGAGTGAATTAGCATACAAAAAAAATTAATGAGTGCAAATTGATGATGTGACTAAATAGCAGTAAAAAATACAACAATAAAATCACATGCACACAAATACTATATTTTACATGGACACTAATACATTTGGGGGATTTTTTATGATGGTAACTTCCAACGGGGGATGCCCTTTTAGTGAATTTGGCATTTTGTTTTTGTAATTATCCCTAATGAAGTCATAATTTTGACAATAATGTCTTAATTATCATCATACTTGCGATGACATCATGTAATATAACAAAAAAAAGACAAAAGCAAATCATTTTTCATGGATGTAGCGTGAAAACACAGTTCGCGTAGGAGAAAATAGGAGCAGAAGGTTCGACATTTTCTCACATGCCTATAGACTTATGGAGCTCAAACTTCTATTTTGTCACGATTAAATTCTCTAACTGGGTTGTCAATAATTTCACTTTCAAGGTTGCAAATCTGCCTGTAATTTCTAGGAGATTATTTAGATTT
This sequence comes from Chamaecyparis obtusa, assembly GCA_027943335.1. Lineage (NCBI taxonomy): Eukaryota > Viridiplantae > Streptophyta > Pinopsida > Cupressales > Cupressaceae > Chamaecyparis > Chamaecyparis obtusa. The sequence continues at coordinate 445,401 of BSBK01008899.1, read as the reverse complement.
CATTTGTGTGATTTAGAAATATGGTCATAGTTGCATTTTTAATGTTCATATGTTTGTATCAGACACTGTAATCAATTGAATCGGACTTTGTAATCAAAGTTGGACTATCTAATATGGTAATTGAACCTCATAGCTAGAAAATGAAACTTGTTTGAGGTTCCGAGGTTGTGTTTGGAGGAGATGATAGTAAATTTCTACATTTTGAGATGTAGCAGATTCAATAACTAGGTTTTTTAAATTCTTTTACTCATATCTCACAAACGAACCATGGAAAAATCCTAAAAGTTGGTTTTTTGTGAGTTCAATGAGTGCCCTTTCATTTGAAATAGGTTCCAAGGTAGGAGGATGTGGAGTAATGGAGATTTGGATTAAACCCTAGGCCAGGCATCGAATGTGACTGGTCAGATTATTGATTTTTGTTACATAACTCCCAGCTTGGTTCGAGTTTTGACTTGAAATTTCATAATTAACCTTCTTAGATGCTATAGCAGAGATCCCAATTGATTTGAAGGGATTGGGAATAGTTTTATGGGTGTTTTGGTTGCAAGTGGAAGCCTAAAAGATAGAACTAGTGAGTACCAAGATACAAAGAGGAGTCTAGGAGATTGTTTGAATCTTGTATTTTTGTAAACAATTAACTCATGATTTGTGGAGTGTGTAATAGAACTAAATGTTAACCTGGTTGAGGTCTGTAACCACTAGAACTCAAGGTGATTGTTGGGTACCCTAATAGGTTCGTTGTAGCTAAATTGTGACTTTGTGCTTTAGAAGTGTAAATAGAGTTCTTTGATGATTAAAAAGTCAAGTTTTGATAGTTATTAGTTGCTATCCACTTTCAAACATATGGGTAACTCATACATATGATCTCATTGAGCCTAATATATATGGGACACTCATAGACAATGTGGTTTCTCCTTCTACGAGTCAAACCTAGGCAAAATGGAATACAATCTATGATAAGGAACCCATCATATATTTTGAGATTCCAAATCTTTCTTGCTTAAGTGCATTATGTGATATGACAAATTGTCTCCAATAGATTGTCAAATTTATAGTGTTGGATCAGTTGATCCTTGGGAAAGATTGTGAGTTAATTATTAATCCTCTGCATCACTCATCATGTTTCCTTTTGGGATTTTTAATCATTTATATGTTTGTTCCATTCTTAAGAACTGATTAAAACTTCTGTAATAGCCCCTACAACCAATCTTGGTCAGTTTAAAAGTGGATAGTGAGTGGACAATAATATATGGATAGTAATATAATATTAAACTATATCCATATATTATTGTCCACTCACTATCCACTTTCAAACATGAGCAATAATATTGTCAAATTAATTTGATTCTATTTTTAAGGTGTCTTCACAATTTGATTCTTGTTCTAACATAAGGAACAATACATTTACACCTTGTAGGAACTCACCATTGGAGTCTTCTCTCATAACATATGAACATTAATATAATACTGAACTATGTCCATATATTACTGTCCACTCACTATCCACTTTCAAACACGAGCAATAATATTGGTTTCATTATCAGAACTAATGATTTATGTGTGCAAGCAGGGTGATGGAATGTAGTAGAGTAATGAGAGAAGACTCCAATAGTGAGTTCCTCCAAGGTGCAAAGGTTATAATGAAAGTTGATAACAATAATTAATGATTATTATAATTGTCTTATGTGTGTGTGTGTGTACATACATACATACATACATACATACATACATACATACATATATATATATATATATATATATATATATATATATATATATATATATATATATATATATATATATATATATATATATATATATATATATATATATATATATATATATATATATATAAGATAATTAAATTAGTCATTTTATAATTTAATGGATTCATATAATAAGGTCGTATAGTAGATATATGAATGTATGCATGAATAATAATACTTAGCATGGTTTATAGCATTGAGCCATCCTTAGAATAAATACATGTATATGTATGTGTATGTATGTATGCATGTAGATATATTTATGTACATATATACCTATACATACATATCACTAAATTTTTCCAAATATACTATACATTATGATGGATACTATTATTAACACACACATGCATATGTGTATCATACGACTGAAGCTACAACATTAACAGTCCCTCTTAGTTAGGGAGGATGATCACAATTTACACAAGATGTTATTTAACATAATGCAATAAAAATATCAACCGTGATATTTTAATATATGGATAGTAATATAATACCGAACTATGTCCATATATTACTATCCACTCACTATCCACTTTCAAACATGAGCAATAATAGTGAGTTCCTACAAGGTGTAAATGTATTGTTCCTTAGGTTAGAACAAGAATCAAATTGTGAATGTTTGAATGTGAATTACCTTGAAGTTGATACGAATGAAGAACTCATCATATATTTTGAGATTCCAAAGCTTTCTTGCTTGAGGTGCATTATGTGATATGATAAATTATCTCCAATAAATTCTCAAATTTGTAGAGTACTTGGATTAGTTGATCCTTAGGAAAGATTGTGAGTTCATTAATCCTCTGCATCACTCATCATGTTTCCTTTTGGCCTTTTCAATCATTTATACATTTGTTCCATTCTTAGGAACCCATTAAAACTTTTGTAATGGCCCCTACAACCAATCTTGGTTAGTTTGAGAGTGGATAGTGAGTGGACAATAATATATGGACATAGTTATGGATAATGAGTGGACACTAACATATGGAAATTAATATAATACCAAACTATGTCCATATATTACTGTCCACTCACTATCCACTTTCAAACATGAGCAATATTATGTGGACAATAATATATGGACAGTAATACAATACTAAAACATCATTTCATAACTAACTTTTCAATATCTATCTATAACTAGGTCTAATAAGATTTGTGTATTTTTTGCATCATTTTATAAATATTGATACATGAGATCATATAGTATCTATCCTACCACAAACATGTGTGCGTTCCTAGGAAGACTTTTAGTCACAATATTTGAGAAACATTGTAGGCATCATTGCAAACACAACATAATTGATTCATCTACCCAAACTATGTAAATCAACCTTATCTCCCCCAATTCAAGATAGACACAATAGGGTCCAAAACCATCTTTAAGTTTTGGACCCCTTAAAGATGGTTTTGGACCCTGATGTGTCTATATGGAATTGGGGCAGATAAGGTTGATTTGCATCATTTGGGTATATGAATCAATTATATTGTGTAGGCATAAATTTTTTACCATGACGCCTACAATGTTTCCCAGATGTTGTGTCCTAGGACCCCTTATGACCCCTTATGATCCCTAAGAATGCATGACCCTTTAGGATCCCTAAGAATACATCTTAGAGGCCTTCAAGGGTAGTGATTAAGGGGTTATAAGGGTTCTTAGGAGGGGCCAGATGATCAGCTTCCACCTTCACACGGTTGGCCCTGTTTAGTAGAGAATATTAAACTATTCTCGAAACAAAGTGAAGCATTTTCTCACTTTCTTAGGAACCATAGTTGAATTATTCCTTGTGATAAATGGTTTTATGTATCATGCAGGTGCAATCTGTGGAAGTCAATGAATCACTCAGACTTCAAAAAGAACATGGATATGTTATTGTAGATGTTCGTCGAGAGGCAGAATTCAAATTAGTAGGTACTTTGAATGCCATTCTTGCCTCTTGGGATTTTGAGGATATCTTGTACTTTTTTTAATCTTAATTAGTAAGTTCTCATTGCTTGAAATTCCTAAATACATTGCATTGACCCTGTAAAACATTGCAGAACCTATACTATAGTAAAATATCATTTCATAACTAACTTTTCAATATCTATATATAACTAGGTCTAAGAAGATTTGTGTACTTTCTGCATCATTTTGCTTAGTTTGTGAAGGTTATAGACCAAAGTTTCCAAACCCTGATTTTTGCTTCTTGTGAAGAAGGATCATGTCAGTTAATATAAGTGAAGAACAAAATAGGGATCAGACAATCGCTAGAGAACTATGCTCTAACTTGAAAAGAAAGGGTGATGGAAAATGTTATTGTCCCTACAAAAATTGTAAGGTCTTAAACCGTAGAAGACTGCTACTCAAAACAACTAAGAGACATTATTGAGACCATGGTCACATTGAAGGGGGCATGATTATCGTCCACTAGTTAAGTTGTTAATTATATTGTTTTAAAAATTGATATATATATATATATATATATATATATATATATATATATATATATATATATATATATATATATATATGAAATCACTTGATGATGAGATGATCATGACCATAGTTTATTTATGTTCAATTTTATATAGGTTGATCTCCCCATGGAAGTACATGATATGGACCATGATCCCATGGAAGATGATGATCATGCGCCATAAAACATAATTGAAGATGATGTTACAAATACATTGATCCATGACACATTTAGTCCAAGTGCAACTAATCATCATGATGAAGATGACCTAGATGTTGTTCACAATGTACCTCCACTTGAGAAGGCAAAAGAGCCCCTTTACCAAGGCTCCCAAACAACTCTTCTCTCTATTGTATTGTTGTTGGTGAACTTGAAGGTTATGAATGGTTTATCCAACATAACAATGCCACGTATGTTAAGGTATTTCATATATGTCATTATAGTTAACAAAGGGTGAATCGTGCACCATTAATATTTCTTATATTAACAACTTATACTTTTTGTTGTAGATTAATAGGTGATTTTCTATTGCCATCACCAAATATCCTACCTTGCTCATACCGAGAATTATGTTCCACTATGAAAGATATTGGAATGGAGTATCAAGCAATAGATGTTTGTCCCAATGATCATATTATATATTATAAAGAACATGAATTTGCAACAGAATGCCCTGGATGTCACATGAGAGATATTGAACAAATCAAATAACCTCAAAAGAATTACATCATTATAATTTTTCAAAAAAATATTTATGCTAATCCAAGTGACAATCACTCCTTTAAAATGTTGATTTTTCACACAAGCCACTTTTCAAAGGAGAAAGAAAAATGGATTCAAATCAATTTTAATTTTTTTTTTAAATGTATTTAGAAACTAGAAAGAAAATTCTAAAACACTCTAGTTTGCATCATCTTCAAATTCCTAATAGTTTTGCGGCAATAGATGTTCAAAAGTGAATTTTTTTTCATAATGTTGACCTCAGTGTCAAAGTTGGCCAAAAATAAAGCCCCTAGTTATATCAACTTTACAACCTCGAGAAAAATATCAAAGATAACAAGAAAGTGCACAACAAATCTAAGATGATGTGTGTTGACGTCACTGTCTAATGGGTCTTCCATTATAAAACATTTTCTAATAACTATTTTTGCACTCTTAGACAACTCTTGGATTTTAGGTAATGAATTGTTGTACTTAAGTTCAATAATCTAGAACACAAATGTGCACTAGGCTAGTTGGTAATGCCTATTATGAAGGACCATACATGATTTATCTTGAATTTGAATTATAAGAGTTAATGGTTTAAAGTTGTGATTGTTGAAGTGACCTAGATCAAGTCCATGCTCAAACATTTGGTTTATGGAAATGAATGAGGGGTCTAAGGACCATTACCAGATCTATGGAGATGAGGAGGATAAGCCTAAGATATAGAAATCTCACATGTTGGATTATTATAAGAATATGATATTGGTAAACTTATTATTGCATATAAATCATTTTAATCAAAGCAAACCCAATTTAAAAAGGGAAAAAAGGCACAAGTAAACAATTTTACCATTATTTTTTTGTTTAACATAGACTAAAAACAAGCATTCATTTCTTAGCTAGAATTAGTATTTCATCTATCTCTCAACACTTCTCAATGTTTATAACAACTTAATAGACTCATATAACCTCATGGAATTGGAAAAAACATAAGACAACGTTAAAATAAACCTTTCTTTAATATAGAATAAAAGACCTACATATATGGTAATGTTAAAAAGAACTAATTTTCCTCTTTAGAATCAGATACGTTTTTTGCTTAGATAATTTTTTTTCTTCTAAAAACCTATATAGAAAATCTATTTACATTAATTTTCTCTTATTTTTTGTTGGGCAAAAGTGGCAGAGCCATTGTAATATGTTATTTATTATAATCGGTTCAAGAGATCAAGATGGAAAGAGCCAAAAAGAAAACCATCTATCCCTACTCATATATAATAGAGTCGAAGAAAGAGAAAGATCCTAATAAACTAGCAAACCCATATCACCTATCCAAAACTACAACCCAACCCAGGATACATACATATTGAAGTAAAAAATCAGTTACAAATGTACTCATGAAGAGCATAGGCCATGAAAGGAGTACAAATTGATTCAAAATGCCCCCATGTGGTATAAAAAGAGCCTACAACATTAAAAATCTGATAATGAGATCAACATTTGATGTAATGGGCCGCAGCTGAAATGTCAATTAAAAATGAAATCTGGGTAATGAGTTGCACCTGTAGACAAAAGAATACCATACTGCCATGTTGAATGTAGATGCCAGAAGGACATATCAAAAGGTCATATACAAATGCCAAACTAACATATTACAACCATCTGCATATTGAAATATATTAGGGGGTCTATAATGTCTTCAGGTAACCCCAAAAAGGATGCTATCAAATTCAAAAGCATGGTGAAAATATTGTGAGTATACCTAGGAAGAGGAAGGATTTGCAAAAGAGGATGATACCCAAGTAGAGGACTGTTATTGCTCACAATATTCAATGTGTGGGAGAGAAGAGGCATCTAGAGGTGGATCTTGCAACTAAGGAGACAACACATTGGCAGTGGTGGGAACTAACGAAGCAAGTTCATGCCCGAGGATAGCCAAAATCACATGGAGTTTTGTATAGATTCTACTTTTCATATCCGCCTTGAGCACACCTACTCCCCCATTTCTAGTAGCCTGTTGAAATGGCCTCACACTCCACTAAAGCAAGGATCTCTTGATGCTATAAAAATAATCACAAATTCATCCATGGACTACAAGTATTGTCTAGGAAATAACCCACCCATTGGTGCTTGACCATTCCAGAGATCATAGCTTTGAACAGTTAGTAGAGCAAGAGCTTATCATCCTACAATATTTGTCCACAATATTTTCAATCATTCTCCAAGATTGAACCAAAACAATTATGTTGGATATAAATATGAAGAGAAGTTGGGAAGGAAAGATGAACCTTTTCTCCCATGGAAAAATAATCTTGTCCCCAATAATGTGTTTGATGCTTAGTTTACAGTGCAGGTAGTTCATTTGGAAGATTAAATTGAGATGCCCATCTTGAATATGGTCTTTGAAAGGTTGTTCATTTGGGGCCACGTTGAACAAAACTTTGTAATTCCTTGGAGCATACTCCATTGTTAGGGGAAATTAACAAAGAGATGAAAACTAAACACATACACTGGAATCAATAAAATGAAGAACTTGCATAAAGCATTAAAACTCCAGTGATAATATGTATCGAAGAATGAGAGAGCAATCACGTTTATAACAAGCCAACTACAACCCACATACTCAGTTAACAACAATGTAGATCTTCACACAAGTGGTTCATAATTAATACTACAAAAGACTTCATGTCAAACCTTAAGGGGAAAAAAGGTATAAACCTTGTTGCATCGACCTTTAAAACTAGTTAGCTTGTACTTTGCAAGTTGAGAAAATATTAAAGCAAGATAATCATTGCTAGAGATATGAGAACTCAACATGACTTAAATGATTACCACATAAGTTACCTATTATTTTGTCATATAAAATATTAAATCCCCTACCTTGAAATGATGTGTACTTTCCCATGTGTGGAATGAAGTGGCTAAAGTCGAAGGTGACAAGAAATATTAGTCAAATATAGAATATAAGGTTTGACATATAATGTTTGTCAATGAAATTTTTCCTTATTAGCTACCTACAACAGGTTGGGAAAGTCATATAAATCAATAACGGATAGTGAAGAATCCAGGATCAAATTATCATAACTCATATTAGCCAACATGTCCGCAAGATGGTTACCTTCCCTATGGGTATGAGAGATAAGGCATTCTTTGAATGAACCAAATATTGACCATATATGTTTAAGTACATAGGCTATCTTCCAATTGATTTATTTTCTAGAAATGCAAGCATTTATGATCATAATTGAGTCACCTTCTACATGAACATTAGTGCATCCCATTTTTTTACCAAAACTAAACCATTTAGGAGAGCCACTACTTCAGACATGTTATTTGTCCCTGGTGGTATGTTGGATGATTTCTAAGAAATCATATTACCTAAATGATCCCTAATGCAAATACCAATACCTGAGATACCAGGATTGCCTTTTGAGACTCCTTCAAAATTTAGTTTAACAAATTTGGAACATGGAGGAATCCATTTAATCTCAGATCTATCAGGAGGTTGTGAAAGAAAGAAAGTGAATGGGAAAGTGGGAAAATGAATCCATTCCACTGAGAAGTAATAAAATTGTCCCAAGAAGTGAAGGTGTGGTTGCCTTTTGAATTTTGAGTGTTAACAATAACTATTTTGGAGATAGACATTTCTAGCCCTTCCAAAACCATGTGCACATTAGTTATTGTTTGTCTAAAGATTCTTTTATTTCTTTCCCACCATATGGTACAAATAACAACAATGGGAATACATTTCCATATGTAAGCAAACATTGATTTGGAAAAGTTAACTGGCCAAGATTGGAACAAGTCCCAAAGTGTAGCAGATAGAGGCATAACTAAATTCAATTTATTCATAACAAAATGCCAACATTGTTGGGAAAAAGGGCAAGCCAAGAAAAGGTGGTCCATAGTTTCCTCATCCTTATTTCATAAAACACAGTTGAAAGGTTGTGCTATATTCAATTTATGCAGTTTGTCACAAGTGAGAATTCTTTTATTTAATGCAAGCCACACAAAACACCCTACTTTTGGAAAAACTAAATTATTCCAATAGAAGGAGAAGGCTCTATGATTTTATTTATGATTTTCCAACTGGTGAATAGATTTGTACCCAATTTTGACAGAAAAATTACCATCATTGGATGACACCCGTAATAAGGAGTCCTATTTAGTTGAAATATAAACAATTATTTGAGACATAATATGCTGAAAATTTAATACCTGGTCTAAAAAGATAGGAAGCAAGGATGGGTCGTTCCATGTATCCTTACCCGGGAAGGGATTAATAACACTTATGTAATCTATCAATTTTGTCCCCCAACAATCAATAGGATTTTGCATTACATTATCTAAGTCCAGGTTTAGAGTCAATGGTGGCAACCCATTCCACGAGTCTCTCCAAAAATCAACACTTTCCCCATTATGGACTTCCCATGACACATATTTAGTAATAACCTCTCTTGAAGACATCATAAAGCTCCAAACTGTTGATCCCTAAGGAGGGTCATAAATTGTTAAAATTCTTGAGGCATATGTGGAGTCTAAATACTTCTCTTGCATAATTTGACATGATTTGTTATGTAGCCTTGAGTACATCTACCAAACCAATTTACCTCCAAAGGCCTTATTTCTTTTAACTAAATCATGCATCCCTACACCTCCTCTGTCTTTGTTAGATGACATATCTTTGAACGAGACTAGAGGGATCTTTTTTTGTATCTATCATATTGGATTTCCATAAAAAATTTCTAATGATTTTCTCTATTTGATGAATGACAGATTTAGGAGATTTAAGAATATAAATATAGTAGTTTGGGATTGCCTAAAGAACTGACTTAATGAGGAGAATTTTCCCAAATAAAGAAAACCAACATGCTTTCCAAGAAGAGACTATGTTCTTGATTCTTTTAATGATGGAACTCCATGAACATGTTTTACTATTCCCCACAAAGAAAGGTATACCAAGATAGGTGGATGGAAGGTCATCTGGGGTAAAACCCATAATGTTGATTATTTTGTTAGAAAATTACTGATTTGTATTGAAGATGAAAACCTTTGACTTTTGAGGATTGATCTTTTGACCTGATACAATTTTGTAAAGAACCAAAGTATGTTTAATTTGTTTGGATTCCTAAATATTAGACCTCCCAAATAAAAGGGTGTCATCAACAAAAAGGGAGTGTGTGATCAAGATAGAAGTATCAATAATGTGCACCCCATGCCATAATTCTTTCTCCTTTCTACAAGTGATAATGTGGCTAAATGCTTCAGCCATGATGATGAAAATAAAAGGGGACAGGGGGTCCCCTTGTCTTACCTCCTGAGTAAAAGAAAAAAACCTGTTGGAACCCCATTCATAAGAACTGAGAAATGAGCACCCGAGATACAAGCTTCGATCTATTTACACCATTTGTGTGAGAAGCCAAATTTCTGAAGAACTTTAAATAGAAATGCCCATTTTAGTCTATCATAAGCCTTCATCTATTCAATTTAATTACAAAAGATGAAGATTGATTAGTGTTGATTGAATGAAGAGTTTCATAAGCCACCACATCCCCTTCCATGGTTTCCTTACTTGGCACAAAACCCCCTTGCTTTGGAGATATAATTTTGGTGACAAGATGATGTAATATGGGATAGATGACTTTTGTGAAGATTTTGTAAATTGTGTTGCATAATGCAATTCGCCTGAAATCAACAATTTTTTGGGGCTCTTTAATTTTAGGAATAAGAGCAATATTGGTAGTGTTAAAATTCTTAAGCATATAAACACTTTTCCTAGAGTCTTCAAGGGCTGCAAGGAGATCAAAGAAAATGAATTCCCAACATTTATGATAGAAGAGGGTAGTAAACCTTGTTGAAGTTGTGTAGCTGCGACAAAGACTTCAATTTTGATTTTGTTGTTACCTTCTATATCTTTTTATGTAATAATTTTTTGGTGAGCCATATTGATGATGCTTGTCCATATATTTGTGTTGACATGGGTCACATTATATGTAATGTTGTATCACTATTGTTGGTGATTAAGAAAGTTCTTAATCACCACCGATATGTATACTTTCTATTGGGTCATGTTTCTTTTATGCTCGGCATCATCAAATATTTTGTCATTGTAACTTTGGTATTAACCGATTGATACCAAAGTTAAATGTTTTGTTTCATAACATCTGTATGGTCATTATTGTTATTGGTCTTATTATTTTTATTGGCATTATATCATACATGTTGGCCGTTGAGTATTATTGACATCCTTGCTTTGTAACGCCTGAAGTAATGGTGCTTCACCTTACTTTGTGGGATGACAAGTAAGACAAAGTGTCACCTTCCACCAAGTAAGGAAAAGTGTCACCTTCCTAGGCACTCCTTTATTCCAAAAGGAAAATTTTCATTGCATCGTATTTTCATATCTAGCAGCCCCATCTGTTTTGGGTACGATTCACATATACAACAAGGAAAGCACAAATAAAAGAAGATCAAACTATTTGTATTTGATTCTTTGTGAAGTGATTTTCTAAAGGAGAGCAATGTTTGTGCATAAGAGTTAAATTAGCAAACATTTTATTTATGCTCTATGAGTGAGCTATGTTATATACAATTATCTCATTTTTGTGTAATGTGATTAATTTCAGTTGTTCTTTGTTTCATTATATATGATCATTGTATGATCATTGAGCAACCTTATTGATCAAGATGTTAAAAGAATTATTGACTATCAAGTTGAGATGTCAATAAGGAGCAAGATATTGTAATTGGTGTTGAATCTCAATAAAGGATATACTCTTTCTGTTGGATAGGTTTTTTCCAGGATAAATTATTGTGCCATCTGCCTTTGTTCTTTTGTCTTTTGCACTCTTATTTTGTCCTGCTATAGTCTGGTTCAATTTTTCAACAAACCCATATGGACTAGGAGCCTTATCAATAAGAATACAAAAAACTACTTTCTGAATTTCCATAAAAGTGAAGGGGGCCATAAGAAGTTGGTTATATTATGGGGAAATCAAAGAAGGAATGGTATCCAGGAGCTCATCTTCCATCTCGGGATTAGGAGGCAAGCAAGGGGTGCACAAGGAGGTTTGAAAAGAATCTAACCCCTTCCTCTTGAATGTCTTGTGCATCTGAAACGAGGTTACATGTATAGAAAAAATTGTGTTAGATGCCCTTTTATTCTTTGCTGACATATGGAAGAATTTTGTGTTCTTATCACCGTGTTTTAACCATAATCCCCTGGATTTTTGCCTCCAATACTCTTCTTCTCTTTGACATAATTCCTCCCATTCGTCCTGATATTTTGTCCATCTTTCTAAAATAACCAAATCCAAACCATGCTTAATATGGAGATTAATTTGTTCTAGTTCCTTCTCCACTAAATTTTTTTGTTCAAATATATTTTTGAAAACCTGTACATTCCAAATCTTGATCTGTTATTTGAGAAATTATAACTTGTTATGAAACTAGAACATCCTAGTGCCTCACTCCTTTGGGGAAGTGATCCACCATTATCTTAAAGATGATAACAAATTGGATAGTGGAACCACATGCTCTCAAATTTGAATGAAGGTTTGTGTTTATGGCCTGAGAGTGTTGATTTTGAAATAGTCATTAGAATCGGGAAATGGTCTGAACTTGTAAATGCCAAGACTTCATATTGCAAAGTGTTGTCTAACAATTTCCAAGCATGTGAAGTAAGAAATTTGTCTAGTCGCTCAACTATCTAGAGGAAACCTAACCTTCTATTAGTCCATGTGAAAAATCCATTTTGAGGCATATTATCAAGGAGATCATTATCATCCATAGATTCCTTAAAATCTTGCAAAGTTCTTAATGGGAGGTAAATTCCACCTTGTTTCTCATATAATGATAATACAACATTAAAGTCCCCCCCTATGATGATGTTTTGATCTGCATATTGTTGAATAAGAAGTGGTAATTATGTCTAAAGTTTCTTCTTATCTTGTGTGGTAGTACGACGATAAAGATTCAACAAATAAAATGAGAGATCAAAGTGTTGTTTTTTCAGTAATTGCCAATTTGGGTCTTACTGTAATAAATGTCTAATAATAGTTTTTGGATTCCATAGGACAACCAGCCCCCCTAAAGCGCCCAAACTTTGGATATGAGCTGAATTCAAAATAATCCATTTTTCAATCATCTTGAGATAGTTGTTATCCGAAAGCTTCATTTCTTGGAGAAGTAAAATATTTGCTTTTGAAGAATCTAGTTGTTGCTTGATTCTGTTACACTTGTTAAAGGTGTTAACACCTTTGACATTCCATGATAGGATCTTCATTTTTGACATGTAGAACACTTGGTTATCCTTGTCAATCTCTTGATGGATGAGAATTTATCATCCAAAGTGAATTGTACTCCAACCTCAATCTCTTCCTTTGCTTTCATACTCTTTGATTTTCTACCTTTGGCTTTTGGAATTTTCTTATTTGGCACAAGAATAGAGGGGGATTGTGAAATCGATAATGTTTGGGAGAAATCAAATTCTTTGGCATTTGTAGATGTATTCTTTGCATTAGCATTCAACTACAGTTCTTGTTGAAAAATGTGAGTGTCATCCAATGCTTCAGGGACATTTAGGGAATTAAGAGTGTATGACTCAATTTGCAACAATGTCTTATTTGCAAACTCAGGGGCCAAGAATTACATATCATCATTAACATCCCTATCTAATTCATATTGAAGAGAGCTTATAACATGACATAGTGGGGGATTTTAATTAAATTTAGGCACACTAGGACTATTTCCTTCTATAGCTTGTATATTAAACATTGCACCTGCCTCATACTACTCATCACTTGCAATCTCTTCTACCGAATGAGAGGCAACTATTTCTAACACTTCAATTGCCATAAATTTGGCCTTTTCTCTTGATAATTTTGTGTATTTGAGAGGCAATGACAAATGCCCTTTCATGATATTAATCAATTGATTAGGAAATATTAACTCTTGTACAATACTGTCAATCTTGGGTAAAGCCTGTTCCAAGTATAACTTCTGAGCCTTAGGTAACAATGTCTATGAGGATTGTCCCTTAAGGATAATAGGACCAATTACCTTGGTGGAATCAAATTTGGGAGGTGCATCTTGCATTGCAACCTGCATCAATTGACTCTTAGGAATAACAAAGCTACGCAACACATGGTGTTGTCAAGAATGGGTAGAGAAATATGATGAGTATAATCCATCAGTAGGGGTTTACCAAAATATAAAAAAACAAATAAAAGGTAAAAATTTGCAGAGATTCTTGACAAATGTTTCAAGTGACAACTGGTTTGGGCATGAATCAGTTTGTTTTCTACCTTCCCCTTGCTCAAACTCTATAAAAAAATTATTTTGACCTTCCAAGGTTGAGAGAGGAGGAGTATGTACTTTATTTCTATACGCACATAGAGATGGGTCTGATGTATGGTCCGTGCATACTTTGATTTGAGATGCAGAGCCTTGACATTGACTTGTGAAATGCCCCAAGAAGTTAACATGTTCATCCATTGTAGCTACATCCTGTATGGTAACCTTTTACTACCAAGATCCCCATTTGGAAAGGATATCCAGGGAAGTTGGAAACATATTATCCAAACTCAGTAATAAACAAACCCTAACGAGGGACCTCAAAGGGAATAAGATCATGTTTGATCATGTTTGACAAAAATCCCTAGTTTATTGGCAAACATCTCTACATTGTCTGGATCACGATAGTCCAGTGGCAAACATGGGAGTTCAATCGAAAACAACATGAAGTTCCAAAGCATAGGGTTCAGTTTAAAGTTGGGGATCCATGGCAACATGAAAAGACTAGATCCTTTGCAGAACCAATGTTTAATTTTATGCACATTAACCCTGTGAACTTTGGACTCAAAAATCACTATGAAGTAGTTGGAGACAGAGTCGATATAAAAGATGTCTTGAACACCTGACCATACCTTTTTAGCCCATTCAGTAATTTGAGAATTTTGTAAGGGAGAATTCCAAAACTTACCAATAAGTGTTGTCTCTCTTAAGATTTGGATATGAGGTGAGAGAAGATGCTCAAGAAGAGTAATCAAGTGCTCCAAAGCAGGCACAAGAGAATTTTGTGTATCTTCATGTGAAACCCTAGCTTTAACATGCCAAATTTTTGAGGATATACACAGACTCTATCATTCTTTGTGTTCATCCTTCATTTGGGCAACCCTACCAGGATTTTTCTTCCTCTAAACCATGGTTTGTTTGATGGGTTTGAAGCAAACTCAACCATCTTCTTGTGTTGCCAAAGACTTCAACAAGCAAGATTCCCTCACTTGTAACACAATATTGTTTGGATTACTAAAAAACTTAGGGTTATGGATTGAGGTGTTATTCTCCCATGAGACATATGACAAAAATCTCCATTGAGTGTCAAATCCAATAAACTCATTTTGCCCTAGTTGACCCGTAGCTTCTTCAAGGGAGTCATGTGAATGCAAATATTGCAATGAAGACCATTTACATATATCAAAGATGGGCTGAGGTGTTTTGTCCAAACACTGTTGTCTTCAATTGTTTTGCCGAATAAAAATCTTGTGATCTCTATTTAGCCACTTGTCAATTTGTTGAAAACCATGTTGTATCATCCATTGACCCCGTACAAATTTGTGGTTAAGTCTGCCATTTTGCAACCTGTCATTTGAATTTCCTTCCCGCCCATACTTGTGCTCCAACCTGCACTCCATTTTTAAATAAATCATGAGTTAATTTTCTCATTTTAAATTTATTCATTTTCATATTAAGTTGGAGCAACCAAGAAGCGTGTGATTCTCCCAAAGACATTAAGGAACTATTTTTATGGAATAGAAATCTCATGAAACAATTGCCTTTTTTATAAAATAAAATAATTTTTTCCATATAAACAAGAGACCCTCCTTTTTAGTCTTCATTAGATGAACATTTGTAATGAACATCAAAATTATAAGAAATTTTACCATTGAATTTAAATTCTCACCAATTATTTTTTAAAAAAATTATTTATTTATTCACCCTTCCTAACTAAATTATTTATCATTTAGTATTATTTCAAAATATATTAAGATCGTCCTTATACAAAATCTAAAGCTAATTTTTTAAAACCAAACTCAATATTATAAAATACATAGAGTCACTTCCTTCAGGGCCCATTTGTTTGCTAGAATTGGCAGCAGGACTTCCACTTTCGAGCTAAATCTTCTGTTTGGATGTCAAAATTGAAATCGGGTTTTTGTTTTCAAATCCTCATTTCATGTGAACTTCTGGAAGTTCCACTTGCACTCAAATAGGTGGAATTCAATTTTTAAAACCCGTTTTTGTGTTTTATACATTGCATTTGATATTTTGTCAGGTTCGGTGACTTCCCCATTTACAAACCCAACAACGTCCATTCGGCAGTGCATCTTCTACTTTTTTCAATTGAGGGTTTCGCAGTGGGTCTTCATCTTCACAGTGTTTTCACATCGCAGTGGGTTTTTGCGGCATCTTCGCAGTGTTTAGGTAACCCTAAAACTCGTTCATAGTATTTCAAGCTCTCTATATTTCATCAATTTTGCTTTGGAAAATTTATGTGTTTGGTTTTGTTTGAAGGAAATAAATTTATGCATTTGATGGTAGGGGTTATACCATGGTCTTGAGACTATGTGAGCGTAACAGAGACTTTTGGGGTCTCGAGCTACATGCAATGAGTTTTACTTATTACATGCAAGTTCACAAACACCTTACTTGAATTAGTTACTTACTTGAATGACTTAGCCATTTTTGCTATCATGAAGACCTCACTGATATCATCACCATTGAGTTCAATATCATACTTGTCAATGGCTATAATTTCCTGCAGCCTATATAGTTTTGTTCACATATGCTTTTGTCAAACCCTTAATAGTTCCAATCTCTTGAATCATGTCCATGGCTTTTGAAAGAATGGTAGATACTATCTCACTGTGAAAGTGACTCTCTGCAGTTTGATCCAGTAACTCCAACTCATCAGCATGTCCAATGGCTAGCACAAATGCCATTCTTTCTAAAGCATACTCCCTTGGGCATTTGGCTTCCTATTTAGCAATCAATAGTTATATGTAGAAATTTATTTTTCCCAAATATGACGAGTCTAGAAACATCAAACACCTTTAGAAAGTAAACTTATTAGATTTCCACAGTCTATGATGAAGTCTATAGCCTTCATTGGAATCAAGTACCAACAATCTTTTGTCTTTTTCCAATATCAGTCTGAGTGTGTGATCTAATTTCTCCACATGCTACTGGATATATCATTGGATTACCTGTCAGTATGATGATGGCATGTCTTAATTTTTTAGAGTCATCTATCAAACTTATCCCTTTGCATACATCAATATTATTGGCAATGATAATTTCCAGCATGTTCAATATTGTAATTGGCCAATGAGTCAGCTATAATATTACCCTCTACTATTGTATCATTTATGAGCTCAACCTATCCAATTTTGGGCAGATTTGTTTCAAAATGTTTGTCAACTTCTAGTTAGGTGTACTCCAATTCTTTACTACACATATGACTATGACAGAGTCACCTTTGATTTGAATGTCTGATATATTTTTAGCCTTGTAAAGATGAAGTCCTTGTAACTCAGCTTCATTGGTGCCTGTAACAAGTCCATTGAGAATCATTATTTTTTTACACCGTCTTATTCACATTAAATTTACTCTACAACTTCAAGGTTTTAGTCACATGTATGTGATCAAATAATAGTCTCTAGCCATTAAAGCATTTAGAGTAGTATTGTCAACTTGACAAAAAGTACAAGTGGGTGAAATAATATGAAGTCTAGATGGATAACAATTTATGCTTCTTAGTGAATATAATTTCTAGTAAATTTTGATGGTTCAAAATGACCCATCAACATTGAAGAGCAAAATGGGCCAGATTTAGATGTTGCTTACTGTCTTGAATTGGAACATGTTGATTAGAATAGTTTTGTAAAGCATTCTTTGTATTTATCACAGTTGTAATGATTCAAGTTAGCAAATCTACAAAGAATCCCATTAACTTTTCAAACAAAAGTAAATCTGCCAAATGGGCAAATGCCTCAATACTGAATATAACTTAACTAAAATAGGATTGCATGTAAGATGAATCTTAAATGGGGTCAAAATTCTTCATCGAATCTCAGTTAGTGCTAGTTGTAAAGAGAAAGAAACTCATGTCATCTTACTATTCCCATGAATTGATACAAGCAATGGCTCAAAGTAGCACGACAAAAAACATAGAGCCTTGATTGTCAATAATAAATATAATATACAAACAAATAACTCTATAGCTCTACAAAAGTAAGGGAATTACTTGAATGTGTTGTAGCATCAATTCATAATAACCCTACTCATGCAAGTTAAATAAATGAAAGATAACATTCTTGCATTCAAAACTAAAATAATGACTCACAAGAATTCAAGACAAAGATGGCTTGATTCATCACTGCTCCCAATTTTCCATTTCATTGATGTGACATCTATTTTATACAATTTGAATTACTTTACTGGTTAGGTAATTGGTTACAGTTTCACACCGTGACTTTCTAATCACTATATTAACCCAATTATCTCTCAAAACTTATAATGAAACTTTTCAAATCCAAGTTAAATTTCTCACAAAGTTAATGGCTGGTTTCTACAAATGAATTAATAGAATCCTGGGATTACAAATCAATTTATTAAGAATGTTACACTACACACATAAACCTTTCACTTTACAATTCTAAAGGTAACTGCTTCAAGTAAGGTGTTTGTGAACTTTCTTGAATCTCATTAGAACTCCTTGGCTAAGTCAGTTGTATTAGAATACCTTCTTTTGTATTGCTAATTTTCATCCAAAACTAAATTAATAGAAGGTATTCTAATACAAATGACTTAGCCAAGGAGTTCTAATGAGATACTACCTTCTTATTGGTCATGAACATACCTTCTTTTGTATTGCAACTTCTAATCCAAAAGACTACAGGTTCTTTTGTATTGCAACTTCTTAATTTAATGCAGTCTTTTGTATTAGAATACCTTCTGTTAATTCACTGTAGCCAGTTGTATTAGAACTCCTTGGCTAAGTCAGTTGTATTAGAATACCTTCTTTTGTATTGCTACTTTTCATCCAAAACTAAATTAACAGAAGGTATTCTAATACAACTAACTTAGCCAAGGAGTTCTAGTACAACTGACTGCGATGAATTAACAAAAGGTGAATTAACAGAAGGTATTCTAATACAACTAACTTAGCTAAGGAGTTCTAATACAACTGACTTAGCAGAGGTGAAGTAGACGACAAAAAATATTAATGTTAATGTTTTTTTTTCAATTTCAATGTTAATATGGGAAATATCAAGCCTCTTATCAAGGCCATAGGTGAGATTTCAAAATATGCAGTAAACCATATTGATGGAAAATAAGAAATATTGTTCAAACCTTTTGTCGTTACTTTGTGGTGTAGTCGGTGTAGTGAGAAATTCATTAGATTTAGACTTTACTAAATATTAAAATAAGTAGCTCTTGATCTGCTAATTAAATTTTAAAGAAATTTAATTCTTCATTAGATCTATGTTAAGTCTGCATTGAAGGTCCACCTAGAGGTATAGGAGACACACAAGGTAAAACTTATAAGCAATTTAGCCTATTTTTGCACCAGAAAAGATAAGTAAATGAACTATGTATTTTACTCACTCATAAATTGAAAAAAGCTTTATAATTTGTTGAGGCATGATAGGTTCTCACCAAAACAAATGTTGAGTCTGAGTCCAAGTTTAAAATACTTGATGAGTCTACACCAAGTCTGAGTGTCAATACTGCAGTTCAATGAGGGTAATATAATAGATAAATGTAGTATAGAGATAATATATTTATAGGAATAGTCATATATCAATATTAAATCATTTTGGTTTAGCTATTCATAAAGAGGAGTAATAAATCATTCTTAATGAAAAAAATAGAAAATTTAAAATTGTGGAGAAGATATACTACTAGACGCTTTATCTTTGTGGTTCATATTGGATATCTACTCGCTCAAATCATTGTGTTTGTCCATATTTCAGGCCATTGATGGATCCTGTTGAGAATATTGATGTTCTAAGATGCATAGCTATGGAGACCACATATGCTCATCTTCTCACAACTTATTTTTATTTTCTTGTCGTAGCCAAAGTACTGCTAGCCCGAGAAGGGAGTGCACAAATGGGTAAACGAAAAGGAAATTCTTTTTATAGAATGGTTATTCATTCCAACGATGTGGATTGTCATGATCAGATTTGCATGAGTAGGGGAGCCTTCTTTCATCTAGCTACTATCCTAAGGCTGAAAGGAAGCTTGAAAGATACGTTACCCTTGACGGTAGAAGAACAACTTGTGATGTTCCTCCACACCCTTGGCCACAATTTGAGGAACCGCAAGATTGCCCACAACTTTGGGCACTCAGGAGAGACAGTCAGCTGATACTTCCATAGGGTGTTGAGGGCTATCTTATCACTCCATGAGGATCTCTTTATACCACCTAGTCCAAACACTCCTCCTGAAATTAGTGGGAAGGACCGTTTTGATTTATTCTTCAAGGTAATTCTTATGTTGTTACAAATTTCTTGTATGGATTTTTATCCTTATCATATAATTAGTTGACTGTACAATTGATGATTGTATCATATTGTATAGGATTGTGTTGGAGCTATCAATGGAACCCATATACCAGTCATCATCGATGTCGACATGCAGGCTAAATATCATGACAAAAAAGGCAACTTGTCACAAAATGTTATGGGTGTGTGTTCCTTCGATTATAAGTTTCAGCATTGCCTTGCTAGTTGGGAAGGGTCTATTGTGGATAGCCGTGTTCTAGGTTCAACTCTGTCAAGAGTAGATCCTCTTATTGTTCCCCCCGGTAAGCCAAATCATAGTTTAATATACTCAAGGGTACAATCAATGTTTCAAGTTTTATCAATCTACTTTATTTATGCAGGAAAATATTTTCTAGTGGATGTTGGATATCCCAATGCACCTAGATTTCTTGCTCCTTATTGATGTACATGCTACCACATGAAGGAGTTTTCAAGAGGGAATCTAATAAACTCTTGACAAGAGTTGTTCAACTACCAACACTCCTCTCTTAGAAATGCAATAGAGCGTACATTTGGTATTCTCAAGCAGCGTTTTCCAATCTTGAGGCATGCCACATCTTATTCTATCATGACACAAGCCCATATTGTATTAGTGTGTTGCATACTACACAACTACATTACGATAGAGGATGACATTCCATCATAAATTAGTACTGAAGAGGAAGATGATCATACTGGGATAGATGTACCAGTGCTTGAGACAAATGGGTTGTCTTAGCATGATAGAGACCAGTGGGCACAATTTTGAGATGATATAGCAAGTAGAATGTGGGAAGACTACAGATCTCGAGAATAGTTATTCTTTTATGGGTCAATGTATGAAGATACTTTGATATACATGATGGTTTCCTTTTTCTTCTGTTTGTATCTGGAAGTATTGGACTTTTATGGGTCAATGTGTTTTATTTGACTAAACTGACGTATGAAGATACTTTTATATACATGATGGTTTCCTTTTTCTTCTGTTTGTATCTACAAGTATTGGACTTGTATGGTTCAATGTGTTTTATTTAACTAAACTGATGTATGAAGATACTTTGATAGACATGATGGTTTCCTTTTTCTTCTGTTTGTATCTGCAAGTATTGGACTTTTATGGGTCAATGTGTTTTATTTGACTAAATTGATGTATGAAGATACTTTGATATACATGATGGTTTCCTTTTTCTTCTATTTGCATCTGCAAGTATTGGACATGTTGGTTTTACCATTAACAACAATATGTACATTATGATTAGCTAATCTACACCATGTCATACACATAACTAATGATGAGCATGGAAGAACTTGGTAACATGGCTCAAATATCTTCTTCCTCAAAGAAGATAATGTGGACCAAAGAGATGGAACAAAAGTTTCTAGACTTGCTCCTTCAGCAAGTACAACTTGGAAGAAAAGTTGATGGGGGCTTCAAAAAAGAAGTGTGGACTGCCATTGAGAGGAGGTTCAACGCTGATATGCAGCTAAATCTAACAAAGGATAATTTAAAAAACAAGCTGAAAATATGGAAGCTTGCATATAGAGTGATGAAAGAGCTGAGAAATACAAGCGGTTTCGCTTGGAATGAGCAAAGTCAATACATGGATGTTGAGGATAGCATGTGGGATGAGCTTCTGAAGGTAGGGTGGTCTCTCTACTATTTTGATTGAAATAATATTTCCTTGTTATAAAGTTAATAATGAAAGGCAAAGAGCCTAATCTATTTATTTACGCCAACATGCAAAGAAGAGAATTCAAAAACACCAAAGTGTATAAGAGGCAGCCCTTCCAATACTTCAATGAATTGGGTGCAATTGTGGGTAATGACATTGTTGAAGGTAATGTAGCTATGACGGCCCATGAGACTAAATAAGGGAACCCTCTAGAAGAGGCATTCAATGTGTGCGAGGAAGAGGATATTGGTTTTAGTATAGATCTTGACAATGCTGTTGATTTTGATGAAGACCCTTATCCTTCCAATCAGTCCACTCAAACTGCAAGTGGTAAAGGAACTCCCACATCATCAAAGAGGGGAAAGAGGAAGAAGGCAAGTATGGCAGCTTCCTTGGATGTCATCTGTGAAATAATGAAGAACATAAAAGATGGCCTCAACAATGTTCACCTTCACAAAATTGATAAATTTTATGATGAAAATGCTTTGACGGGCGCATATACCACTCTCAAATCCATCCCTGAATTGAGTCGAGGTGTTTTCCTAAAGGTATACGACACCTTCGTGGTTCAATGTGAAAGAGCCAAAGGGTTCTTGCTAATGAGTGAGGATGAGAGAGTGGACTGGATTGCAGCCACATATGGTGGATTGTAGTTATTTTCTACATACTTTATCAAACTTTATCATGAGTTAAAAATTTATCATACTTCATTCACATACACTGAAACAGAGGTGTTTTGGTTTATGATTTAGTGGTGAAACTTAGTTTTTGTTACTAACTAAAATATATAGATTAATTGATGAGTTAATGAAATGATTTTCTATGAGATAGATTATGGTCTACATTATGATAGATAGATTCTGGTCTTTTTCAATATGTTTGAAGTTGTTTTCACAGTGATTTAAATGTCTGCTTGTAATGCAGTTTGATGTTGTTTTTCATAGTGAATTTAAAGGAAGAACATCATTTGATGCTTGTAATGCAGTATGTGTGTTTAGTTTGTACCTTGTTATGAATGTCCTCTTGATAGTAACTATTATACACTAAGTTTGCACCCTTGTTTCAAGCTCTCATAGTCTTGATAACCTAGTATAACATGGGAATCATCTCCAGGTTGTGGAACCTATGCTAATTAAGATGAGACCTCTAGGTTCTAGGATGGTTCCTCTTGGATAATCACCTTAATTTGCTTCTAGATAGGAAAAGTAAAACTTTTGAGGGAAAGGGATTGAAGGAATGCATGAAAGGGAAATGACTAAAAGCAAACTATCTACTAGGTGATACACCAAAATTAGGGTATGAATTGCAGCATAGAGGGATAGAATCAATGAAAGGCTTAGGTCTAGTAGGTCACAACTTACTGAATAGGTTTGCATAAGTGTTTCACAGGAGGGCCTGAACATAAGACACAACCTATGACCTGGAAGCAGACATTCACCCCTACAACTTGGTGTAGGATTGAGACAAGATTGTTAGGGGGCTGAAGTATACCCACACAAACATCTAAATCAGATCAAACATAATAACACACATAATTATAGAAAGTAAGAGGGATCAAGAACCCTAAGTTTTCATTGAAAACATGCATAGACTTCAATTCATTACGAGATGATCCAAACAAGGAAGCATAGGGACATGAAGAATTGTCACAAAATACCTCTGCAATGTTTGAATTATCAATGGGATATTACAAGAGTAGAAGACCAGAGGGTAGAAGAAATACCACAGATAGCCTTCTGAGAAAGGATTCTTTCTTTTTACAATTCCAACCTTTGAGCACTAAGGCTCCAAAAAAGAACTATATACATCTCCCTGCACGCAGGCAGGAGTCAAAAACTAACCTAACTAGGGTTACATAGGTATAGAAATACAACATCAAACCCTAGGTACATTGATGACTAATCAAAAACTCTGAGAACACCGGTGATCAAATCAAATCTTTTCTTTGCATGTTGATCCTACTGTACTGAACTCACCTGCAGACACAACAACCTCGACTCAACCACCCACCTACAAATCCACTAAGCCATGAAGGCTCACAATCTGATCATATTTCCCTGGGTAACAATACCATTCAAAAGGTGGCACCAACTCTTTCTAGCATCTCCTGGCGTGAAAATGTGGCACAGTACCCTGCAACACCAACCAACAGTCATCTCCATCAACTTCCCCACCCACAAATGTCTTGAGAATTAAATTCCTACCCGACATCATGCATAGCTGAAAGAATGCAAAACCCTAGCAAAACCAGTAGAAATCATTTGAATTTTTGAAATATAATGAATAGCGGCAAATTTAAAACATCACTGTCGATGAGAAACCCCTCCTGGCAGATGAATGATAGTGATGCACTCGAAAAACAACCTAAACTTCCCCCTCTGACAAGTCAACTACCACCTGGAAGTTAGCAACCAATGAAACGTAAGCAAATCAGGACATCTGACAAACTTGGACCTACGACTTGCAGAAAGAGCATCAAACGGTTGTCGCTATACCGTGATGCTAAAAGTCAAGCATCTTGGATCCCTAGTATAATGACAACTGCCAAATCAAACCGGACATTAAGCTCTTTAGAAATCCTTGACCCCACGGACCCACTGACAACTGCCATGTAGCATACCAACCAGCCAATCACAAGCTGCTAAACGAGATACGTTGCAGACCCTTTTGACAACAAGACCCACGATAGACTAAGATCACATCAGACGGTTGTCATAAGATTGCAAGGGCTTGGAAGATTCCTTGTGATCAAGTGACAATCATAAATCTTTAGTCTACTGACATCCCTGTAGATACTCTGACACGGTCCTACCAATAGAGCCCAGCTATCGTCTAGCCAACCAATAATGAATGAGCACATCAGAAACTAAGGACCCACCTGACAAAGCCCAGAGATAAAGTAAGATCAATGGCGGGTGCATGATCTCATGTGTCAGAAAAGCTCCTTCAGATCATGCGCCATTCGTTAGATCATTGTCAACTGACAACCCGTTGGGCCCGCGCTGACATGGCACCACATCACCAACCCTGACCAATCACAAATGCACAGCTCGAACTATGTGGTAGGACCCACTTGTAAACACACTTTGCAGACAAGAAGATCGACGGTCGTCGCAAGATCTCATAGAATCTTCTGAGGCCATGAGATCATGTGACAACCGTCGGATGAAGAATCTTGATTTGGCCACTGAACCGAGACTGCCAACCGAAACGGTAACCGCTCACCAAATCGCTAAGTGTTAAGGGGTTGACCGCTGAGAATCAAAGATTTGGTGACTGAAGGATTTTAAAACACACATGCAAAATGAAGGGACTTAAGTGGCCGATAAAGTAAACTGCAAATTAGAACAGGGCCTTAGGGCTTTTTGGGTAACAGCTAGTTTTATGAATTTTAAACTGCAGACCAGGGGATAAAACAATTTACAGAGGCCAGAGGACAAGGCACAACCTCATGAAATTTTTAGGGTTGCTCGCCAAGAATAAGATGCAGACCTTGGGAACTTCTCTGACCAAAAATGTATAGGATGGGAAATTTTGGGCAACATTTTGGCGACTTCTGCTAGATGTTAGCCTGCTAGACATTGATCAGTGGTCTTAAATCAATCCATTGGGCATGGGGGCATCTCAAGGACACAAAACTTCAATAGGGAGAGAAGACTAAAACCTGAAAGGCAAACCTGTGCATGAGCACTTCTTGGAAAGCAGGAAACTAACCTAGAAAACTGGAAGAAAGCAGGAAAACTAACCTATCCTAAACTAACCAGTGCAGAAAATTGGTCAAACAAAACCATTCACTGGTAGGCTGAAATAACTACCCTTCCTCATCAAAATATTACTTTTTTTTGTATTTGATGCCAACAAAGAGAACATGGAACACAAAAATGTACTGAGCTACCTGGCACATCAACCTTTGAATTTGGTATACCAGATTACTAACCTCGACTAGATCACAGATGTTGTCCTCCCAGGGAGCTTGATAAGGCTAAATAAGCCTTTCGTCACCAAGGAGTGGACTCTTAACATCACCCTCCATTGAGTCCTTGAGTATGCATGTCTTGCTTGACCCTACCTAGGCTAGATATATGATAGGACACCCTTTTGAGAGCATAAAACCAGGCCCCTCTTGCTGCTCAGCATGCATCTTATGAATGTCTTCATCATGAAGATCAAGAATTCATCCCTCGATGATAATCTGCCACATGTTTTCTTTTTCTATAGTTGGGACATAATTAACCCCTTGAAACACAAACTCCTCCAGCATATGCAAGCCATTATCCTTTTCAGGAAGATGAGGATCATCATCAAGAGTTGAGCAGAAAGCATCAATGATCAGATCAAAATCATCTTGTTGCTCTAAGTTAGTAGCACTTATATCATCTTTCCTATCATAATCAATGAACTCAACTAGTAAATTTTGCACTACCTTATCTTGCTCAATATAAAAAGGAATCTCCTCAAAAATATTAGCTGGGCTCTCATCTTCTTCACTTTCTTTCTTATCCTTATCTGATTTCTCTAATCCATCTTGATGTAATAACCCTACCTATTCCTCATGATTATCATGAAAAAGTATACCTAAAAGACAAAAATCATCTTCTTTCTGGTGGCCTAAAAGTTCTTGAGGTGTAGTGGACTTTTTAAGAATTGGTTTATAGGGCTTTATCTGTTGCAGGACATGCTCATTATCATTTAGGAAATCAAACCTTTTAGGTATCTCATATATAGGAATAAGATGAAGTGGCTGGAAATTTGAGACAGGGTCATGAATAGGCTCTAAAAATGCATGGAGATTAGGCTCCTATTGACTAAGATTCTGAACTGAAGGAGAAAATCTTAAGCTTGGAAATTCAGTAGAAGTGTTAGTGGACTTACCAGGAAGGAAATTTGAGATTTGAGTCTTGTGAGTCTCTAGTCTGGTCACTTGTTGCATTTCATCCTTAAGGGGATGTGTTTGAGAAACCACTGTCTCTTGTTGTAACACTTTAGACCTTTCTCCATCAAGAAGCTCATAGTTCAAGAGAACAAGCAAAAAATTTGCAGCCTCCTTCCCAAAAAATGGGTTCAGGTGACTGCCAACTACTTTGATGCTCTGTGTTGGGAATGTCCTCTTGACTGGATTATATGGATCGAAAGGCCTTTTTACCAAATTTTGCCCTTTGCTTTGGTGCTTTTCTTGATACTGTGGTCTACTTTGTTGGTAGGATTGCTCCTAAGCTTGGAACTGCTGACTAGGACTTTGACCTTGTTGTTGATAAGGTGGTCTAACCTCCTGATTCTGCCCTTTTACAGTGATCAACTCTTTGGTTAGAGCCTGCAATAGGTTCATCATCTCTTTTTTTGTTGCTTGTTGATCACCTCTCACCTTGAGTAGCTCTCAAGGAAGGTCAACTATGGACTTCCCATAGCCAGTGTTGGCCTGAGGTTCTATTAATGCAGGTATGGGAGTAAATGGGGGCATTTGTAGAGGTATAGTGGGCTGAAGATTGGGAGAGATAGGCATAGGTGGACTTGGGGTTATCATACTAGCCTGGATTAAACAATTTTCTACCTTTATGGCTAAATCAAAAGCTTGAGGTAACGAAGTACCTCCTAAAGATTGAATCATGACAGATATATCGCTAGTTAAGCCTCTCAAAAAATAAAGGAAAGCACAATTTGCTGAAGGCCTTATATTAATTGGAATCCTATTCCATGTCTTGAGAAATCTACCATTAAAATCTGTCATCTATTCTTGAGGATCTCTCTTTATTATTTGGAGCTACTCTACCAAAGACAGAGAGTCTAAATCATCCTCCAAGTGCTTGCTAAGGAGCTCTCCAAGTCAGTCCCATGAAGTAATGGAGCCAACTGTTAAATTCCTAAACCATTCAAGAGCCTTACCTTTGAGAGAGGCTGCTAATAGCTTGGTGGCCACATCTTCTTGAGTTATATTGTGTATGCTACAGATAGTGGTCACATCTCTTATGTGTTCCAAAGCAGTAGTTTGCCCTTCACTTGTGAAATCAGGTACACTCTTAAGTGCCACCAAGGGCACATCATGATGTTGGGCAAAATTTAATGGGCTACCCTGATTAAAGGGTGCAAATGCAAATTGCCTTGCCATAAGAAGGGTCTATTTTCTTCATAAGCTTTATCAAAAATTGGGTCAACGTCTCTTAACACCAATGGAGTCACCACATATACTTGATAAAACAACTTCTAAAACTCTATATTATGCAATCTGTATATCAGAGATAGCATAACCTTTAAACAGTGAACTTCTTTTGAGGTCCCACCGGGCGTGCCAGAATTGTTATACACTAAGTTTGCACCCTTGTTTCAAGCTCTCATAGTCTTGATAACCTAGTATAACATGGGAATCATCTCCAGGTTGTGGGACCTATGCTAACTAAGATGAGACCTCTAGGTTCTAGGCTGGTTCCTCTTGGATAATCACCTTAATTTGCTTCTAGGCAGGAAAAGTAAAACTTTTGAGGGAAAGGGATAGAAGGAATGCATGAAAGGGAAATGACTGAAAGCAAACTATCTACTAGGTGATACACCGAAATTAGGGTATGAATTGCAGCATAGAGGGATAGAATCAATGAAAGGCTTAGGTCTAGTAGGTCACAACTTACTGAATAGGTTTACAGGATGACCTGAACATAAGACACAACCTATGACCTGCAAGTAGACATTCACCTCTACAACTTGGTGTAGGATTGAGACAAGACTGTTAGGGGGCTGAAGTATACCCACAAAAATATCTAAATCAGATCAAACACAATAACACACATAATTACAAAAAGTAAGGGGGATCAGGAACCCTAAGTTGTCATTGAAAACATGCATAGACTTCAATTCATTAAGAGATGATCCAAACAAGGAAGCATAAGGACATGAAGAATTGTCACAAAATACCTCTGCAATGTTTGAATTATCAATGGGAGATTACAAGAGTAGAAGACCAAAGGGTAGAAGAAATACCACGGATAGCCTTCTGAGAAAGGATTCTTTCTTTTTACAATTCCAACCTCTAAGCACTAAGGCTCCAAAAAAGAACTATATACATCTCCCTGCACGCAAGCAAGAGTCAAAAACTAACCTAACTAGGGTTACATAGGTATAGCAATACAACATCAAACCCTAGGTACACTGATGACTAATCAAAAACTCTGAGAACACCGGTGATCAAATCAATTTTTTTCGTTGTGTGTTGATCCTACTGTACTGAACTCACCTACAGACACGACAACCTCAACTCAACCACCCACCTACAACTCCACTAAGCCATGAAGGCTCACAATCTGATCATATTTCCCTGGGTAACAATACCATTCAAAAGGTGGCACCAACTCTTTCTAGCGTCTCCTAGTGTGAAAACATGGTACAATACCCTGCAACGCCGGCCAACAGTCATCTCCATCAACTTCCCCACCCATAAATGTCCTGAGAATTAAATTCTTGAGCTACCCGATGTCGTGCATGGCCGAAAGAATGCAAAACCCTAGGAAAACTAGTAGAAATCATTTGAATTTTTGAAATATAACGGATAGCGGAAAATTTAAAACATCACCGTCGATGAGAAACCCCTCCTGGCAGATGAATGACTGTGATGCACTCAAAAAATAGCCTAAACTTCCCCCTCTAATAGGTCAACTACCACCTAGAAGTCAACAACCAATGAAATGTGAGCAAATCAGCACATCTGACAGACTTGGACTCACGACCTGCAGAAAGAGCATTGGACGGTTGTCGCTATACTGTGATGCTAAAAGTTGAGCATCTTGGATCCCCGGTATAATGACAACTGCTAGATCAAACCAGACATTAAGCTCTTTAGAAATCCCTGACCCCATGGACCCATTGACAACTGGCACATAGCATACCAACTAGCCAATCACAAGTTGCCAAACAAGACACGTTGCAGACCCTTCTGACAATAGGACCCACGACAGACTAAGATCACATCGGATGGTTGTCGCAAGGTCACAAGGGCTTTGAAGATCCCTTGCGATCAAGCGGCAACCGTAGATCTTCAGTCTACTGACATCCCTGTAGATACTCTGACACGGTCCTACTAATAAAGCCCAGCTGTCGTCTGGCCAACCAATAATGAACGAGCATGTTAGAAACTGAGGACCCACCTGAAAAAGCCCAGAGATAAAGTAAGATCAATGGCGGGTGCATGATCTTATGTGTCAGAAAAGCTCCTTTAGATCATGCGCCAGTCGTTAGATCATCGTCGGCTGACAACCCATCGAGCCCACGCTGACATGGCACCACATCACCAACCTTGACCAATCACAAATGCACAGCTCAGACTACGTGGCAGGACCCACTTGTAAATGCACTCTGCAGGCAAGAAGATCGACGGTCGTCGCAATATCTCATGGAATCTTCTGAGGCCATGAGATCATGTGACAACCATCGGATGAAGAATCTTGATTTAGCCGCTGAACCAAGACTGCCAACCGAAACAGTAACCGCTCACCAAATCGCTAAGTGTTAAGGGGTTGACCGTCGGGAATCGGAGATTTGGTGACTGAAGGATTTTAAAATGCACATGTGAAATGAAGGGACTTAAGTGGCCGATAAAGTAAACTACAAATTAGAACAGGGCCTTAGGGCTTTTTGGGTAACGACTAGTTTTATGAATTTTAAACTGCAGACCGAGGGATAAAACAATTTGCAGAGGCCAGAGGACAAGGCACAACTTCATGAAATTTTCAAGGTTGCTTAGCAAGAATAAGATGCAGACCTTGGGAACTTCTCTGACCAAAAATGTATAGGATGGGAAATTTTGGGCAACAGTAACACTGTTCATAGTGGTAGAGATCTCTTATTTGCTGTTGTATGACAACAAACAAGAGATCTCTACCACTATGAATAGTGTTATGATGATTGCTTTGAAGTGTTAGAGATTATTTAAAGATTTGGGTCATTTTCAAATAACTGTTGCCAAAATCTGGTCACCATTTCTAATCATATTTAATGTTGGACCCAATATTTGTACTATTTACCTACTGTTGTGATAACTTCAGACTTTTGAGTTATTGGATCTGATATTGGATCTACTGTTGTGTACACCAGCTGAAGCATCATTTCAAGCCTGCATTTGCACATTTTTGGAGGGTTTCTGCTCTCTGTACAGTTCAGTGGTCTATTGTATATTGATTATTCTTAGGTTGGAATCAAATAGATCACAACTTTCAGTTTACTTTTACTAATTTTTAATGTTGTTTCAGAGATTACATTGAAATATAAAATGGCCCTAAGGAAATACTATGTTCATGGAGATCAATGAAGAGAATGTCTTTGAGTAATGTTGTTAGAGGAAACATAAGCTATACCTGGGTCTTCTAATTTACTTTTAGTCAATTCACAATTTTTGGGGGGCCATTTAAGTCATTGTATAGTTTCCAAGTTACTTCCAAGCTTGCAATAGTTCACGACCTTTATTTGTATCGAAATGAGTTTACTCTAATACTGCCTAGATGAATTATTTTGCAAATAAGTTTGAATACCAATAGTTACCTTGGTTCTTCCCAAAAATAGATCACTCATCCACTTTATGACAAGACCATCATGTGCTCTAACATTAGTCATTCAAATCTCTCCCTTTGAAGGTTACATTCCTTGCAACACTCATGGAGAAGCACTTTTTCCCACCATGTGACCCCAAAGGAACATCTCTTGAAAATTGAGTTGGGATTACATTATACAGAGCTGAGTCAAATTTTTAAAATTTGTGAGCTATTACATAGAAAATGAAGATTACTAAGGTTAGTTATTATCACGGTGCATTTAGTAACATATGTTTCTCTTGATACTTTATTTTTCCTATTTTCTAAGTGGCACTTCTCTTGAATTACAAAATAGCTTTTCTCAGTCGTCAGAAACAATAAAATTTTAGGAGGTATACTTGAGCAAATTAACCATGTGCATTGGGCAATTTAAGGTCTTTCCATGCTAGGATAGCTGGTCTCAAAATGTGTAGAAGTATCAGATGTTGAAGGGTCACATGGAGAAGAAACTTCGACGCTACTGATCTAGATGCTGGTAGTATCTGAGGGCTCATTTGTTAGAAACTTAGGATCTGTAATAAGGAAAAATTAATGAAAACATTGCACATTGACTTGTGACAGAATGGAGAACAAAATTTTGTACAAGAACACATAAAATTGTGTATATAATCTATTTGTATTATATATTGACTGTCTATGGATACATTGAAATATATAAAAGCATCCATGGATCGTAATAGGTCTTAGATGGCCTTGAGGGTCGTGAGTGGATTTCTTAAACTAGTAAATAGCTCTTATATTGCTTGCATAATATATATTTTTCCTTTGGAAGAGGAAGGACTTGTGAGTTGGAGAATATGATGAGTGATTATACCTTGAGCATACAGACTTGTGTCAGGACTAGAGGATTTAAGTGTTGTTCTACAGTTCACAAGTTTTAGGTCTAGTTCAATTATTTAGACTTTGTATTAGCATAAAAAATGTGATCAATGGAAAATGAAATCTTAAGATTCTATTGTTACTACTATCTACCATGCATCACTAGTCTTATGACACTTATAAGAAATCACTAAGCAGAGGGCTTATTTAGTGGACTAAGACTAGCTACTTATAATGTGTATAGTGTAAATGGTAACAACTACTGTATGGAAATCTATTGAAAAGAGAAATGCTTATGTAAGCCATAATACTATTGAAATTTAATGCAGTATGATGTTACATTAAATTAAATTCTGTTAAATGCATTAATTATTTATTCAAGAAATTTGGAAATTACTTATTCTCTCTTTCAACTCTTGTGATTCAGTATGAGTGTGAAAGTTTATAGACATATTCTTGCATTTGTTAGTCTTGTTTAACATATTTAAGTGGAATACATGAAGGAGTACCACATGATGAATGCTTAATTTAATGTATTGTTAAGGTGTACTCTCAGAACTATCCATTTCTAGTTCTTGAGACATGGTTTTATAAATGTGTTTTGGTAGATGACTATATTGTTCATGATTTTGTATGTATATACCCTAACCATCTTGTTATTACTATTGCATTACGAAATTAAGTGGAATAATTCTACTTTGTTCAATGCTCTATTTCATCTTGAATTTCTTTTCATTTTTCATTCATTTTTAAAAACCACGTGATAGCTACATAAACAAAAATGGATAGTTCTGAGACTACACATATGATGATAAAGTTACACTACACATATGCTGACATTAAAAATGTTTGAAATAGCTTCTGGATTTGATTTTGTAGATATTTTTGGCATCAACGTTTCTGATCACACTCTACGATCCTTCATCAGGATGGAAGAGAGCAAAATGATTGAAAGAAACGTCCATCATTTTGGTCTATTGCAATCATTTTTCTCTCTTTCATCCTGATGATGGATCACAGAGTGTGATCCAAAACTATCTACATAATTGAATCCAGAAGCTATTTCAAACATTGATGCCAAAAATATCGACATATGCTGATTAAAAAATGAGCTATCTGATGATTGTTTACTGTTCATGTTTGTAAACGATCAATATTTTTGATGGTACTCCTTGGTGTATTCCATTTAAAAATAAACAAGTTTTAGTTTTTCTTTCATATTTACTTTGTAGATGCAGGATTGACCATCTAACAATACATAAAGTAATGGGAAGAATGAGCAGGATATGAGATGGTTGCTCATCGAATGTG
This sequence comes from Chamaecyparis obtusa, assembly GCA_027943335.1. Taxonomy (NCBI): domain Eukaryota; kingdom Viridiplantae; phylum Streptophyta; class Pinopsida; order Cupressales; family Cupressaceae; genus Chamaecyparis; species Chamaecyparis obtusa. The sequence continues at coordinate 411,512 of BSBK01008899.1, read as the reverse complement.
GGGCATAAGGGTATAGAGCGTGGATTTCCTTGTGTTTTCTTATTTAACAGTGTATTTTCACACCACCATTTATGGATATTGTTCTTCCTCATTTTCTATTTGATGTTATAGTTGTTTCATTATATTTTTTGTATAAATTCGTAATATCAACATAAATGAAACTTTTTCAATTCGTACTGATAGAATATAGTCATGTTGTTATATGAATGAATAAAAATGATATGAATGAACAAAAATTTGTTTGATATAGTGGTGATGGCTATGATAAATGTCCCTATGTGTGACTGTGGTGATGGAGCACGTTGCATGTTGAGGACGTCACACACAGACACTAATCCAGAGCGTAAATTTTGGACTTGCATAAATAAGAAAAAGGTTGTTAATTGCACAATATTTAAATGTTTAGAAAGAATAAATATTAGTCATTATAGCGAGACTAACTTAGATTTATATTGTAGGATGGCGGTGGATGTGACTACTTTCGGTGGGCCGATGACACGCCATCGCTATCTACATCATCTCCACCTTCTACACATATACTTGTTGTGGATGATGAGTGCAAGTCTTGCAAAGCACTCAAGAAAACTATTGCAAAAGCAGAGGCTACCTATAAAGCTAATGTCATGTTTTTACGATGTTCACTTTGTGCAACAATCGCAGTACTTTGTTGGGTCATTATGCAGAAATAGATATATATATGTGGACTATATGACTTATTTATATTTTGATGTGATATCAAGCAATGCTATAATTATTTTCTTGTTATAATATTATTTATGATAATGTATAAAATTATTAAAAAAATTTAAGTTTACTATTCACAATATTGAAAAATAAAATAAAATTTTGTTTATGATTTACTATATAAAAATATAAATTAATTAAAAAATATATAAATAAAAAAATGGACAAAATAAATAAAATATTAAATTAAAACATTATATAATAATTAAAAAAACTTAAATTTTTTCTTGTCAAATTCTAATTCCAATTCAAAATGTAGAACCAAACACAGAAAATGGATAATGTAATTCCAATTTCAATTTGAAATTACAAACCAAACACATAAATAGGAATTTCTCAATTCTAATTCCAATTCTGAAAATGGCAACCAAACGCAGAAGATGGATTGTCTCAGCCATCTTCCAACACCTCAAATCTCTCAAAACACCTCTTACAACACACTAAGCCCATTTGGTAGCGGACCATTTCCAGCATTTGCTTGGAATTGGCATTTGTTATTGCCCATTTCGTCGAATCCTCAGTTTGGGAGTGCAATATGAAACAGGAATAGGAATGTGTTAATGCTCATTTTGGCCCAAAATGAGCATTAACATCTTCCACTTGAAAAGGTGGAATTGGAATTTGAGGGCCAAATTCCACTTTTTTGAACCCCAGTTTTGGTAAACTCGTCGGGTCTGCAGGCAAATTAATTTTTTTTTTGGCGTCCGCATTGTTTTTTAACGCACTTCACCCAACAGTGAAGGCATTTCACAGCGAAGGACAGCAAAGGTGTTTCATCTGCCATTCTTCACACTGCAAAGCGGACAACGAAGGCGTTCCTCTAATCTGGTATGCAAAAGTATTTTTTGGTTTAGGGTTTTCAGTTTTCAACTAGAAAGTGTCATGGTCACTATATTTTTTGGTTTAGGGTTTCAGTTCGATGTGTTTGTGGGGAGTGCTCTTGTGACTATGTATGCTAAATGCAGGCGAGTAGAAGATGCCTACATTTTGTTTGACGGAATGCCTGAACGGAATACCTTATTATTTTTTGACCCACTGTATTTGTTTAAACATTTCCTGCACTGAAATGACCCCAATCTGTCGCAGCTTTTTATATAAGATATTATATTTCCTTTTCATCTCCTCTACACTGTATCTGCATTGAACCGCAAAATCCAAGAAAATCCCAAACCCTTTGAACTCTTTTCCAAGAAAATCCCAAAATGTTTCAACAAACATAACAATGGGAGAAAATACATTTTTTTTTGCACATGTCGTGATCTGGTACTGGAATATTTTGATCATAAGTTCTTTTCCACTGCTTTTTATGTGACTGTGGCTATGATTTTCCGTTAACAATAGTAAATGAAAGAGTTTCAAGGGATTTATTGAATCTATCTTTTCTCTTGAGCTTAATATTACAATGGAAATGAAGTTGCTACTGGTTGTATTCCACACACTTCTTTGATGTGATTTTATGGGTATATATTAGAAAAATCAATAAAGCCCTGTGCACTCACATACTTGTATTCTATACATAAAACCTTGTGAATTTGATGCTATTTGTTTTGAATGGAACTCAGATTTTTCCCAATAAAATCCTCTTTAGAACCATGGTTCTTTATTATAATATGAAGAAATCCTAATAGTGCATTCCCCTTCTATGTGTTTCCCCTACCTAGAATGAGGATTTCCATCAACTGACTGTCGCCCTTCACTATATATATATGTTTCTAATGCACATGTACACGAATACATATTCTAGAAAAGCTTCTACAAAATAGGTTTCAAACCCTCTTGTCCTTTCTCTACCTTGTATCTGCCACCTTCATGTGATCTTTATGTATAGTCTGCATCATCATTGTATAGTATAATACAATTACATGGAATTCTAAGTATTTTGACCTTAATCACATTCAGGAACTCTCTGCATTTTATGAGGCCACAAATTGTTCACTGGGTTTTTATTTCATTAAAGAAATATTAGGAACTTTAATTCTTTTATGTTTATATTTATGCTTCTCTTCCCTCTTATCTATTGACTGTACCATATCTACTTCATTTGTACTCATATTGACTTGTAATAACAACTACTTTGCATTGAGTGTCAATTGTTCTTCCATCATCAAATCCTTCTACTATTATTTGTCTGATATTCTATTGTTATGAAAAGAGAAACTTCATGGTTGTACCTGGGCAATTCTTTTATGAATCATACTCTTCTTATAATAATGTTTCTCCTTCATAATACTTTTGACATGATGTGATAGAAAATATTTCTTGAATGTGATTTCTATTCTTGTCACTTTTAATCTTTTCAAATTAATGATTTGTGCTTGGCTGAAACTATTCACCAGTGTTGAACAGTCATGTCCAATGGGCTCAACCATCTTGAGGTTAAGGAAAATTATATCTTTCCTCCCCATGAGCGTCCCCACCTATCTGAAGTTTGTCATTCTTTCTCAATTCCAGTGATAGAAGTTCTTAGGTCTTTCTTTATGCCCCTGAATTTAATTTTTTTATTACAAGTCATTTTCTTCACTTCAAAAGTTTTGAAAAACAAAATGGATTGAGAAGACAAATGAAATAATTTCTTCTATTTTGTGACATATGCCAGTTTAAGGAATGAAGTTGCATCATTTTAGAAATTAATGGTATTATAAACCAACTACACACACTGAAAGACACAAAACACAAGGAATAATTGTAGTATCAAATAAGTCCAAGCCTATTCAAGATCAAGGGGAATATGATAGCATTATTTGCTTGCTCATCATTGTGTAAATTAGAGATGGTGCATATAGAGCTTGATATATGGCTTATACAGAACTCCCATGCATCCACTTCTTTAATGATTAGTATCATATAGTTATAGGTCATATTTGTAGTTGCCTTCAACTCAACTGTACATGGGGATACATCATATATGGTTCCCCCTCATAAGTAAATAAGTGACAAACTTGATTTGTACTTTGGACCTTAGAGCCCATGCTTTGAGTGTGGCTTCAACAACATCTGTCCTAGTTTATAGTGATGCTACTAATTAGTTATAATGTTTTATGAATGAATTGAACATCGATCATGAATAGTTTATAGGTTTATAGTGATGCTACTAATTAGATATAATGTTTTATGAATGAATTGAACATCGATCATGAATAGTTTAATGACTTATGATATTCATATTATAATGGCCATCCTTTCAACCTGTGATCTTTTTGCATCAAGATTTTCCTTTGCTTGACTGGACCATTTTGGATTGTGCCTCACCAAAGAATATCAAACATGTGGGTGACCTAAATGATAACGATGTCTCAATTCTTAAACTGCCTTTTAAAGTCAACGTATAGACTACTTATATACCCTTACAAAGTTTGGTATACATTAAATGTTATTAAATAGTATGAAATAATTATTTTTTACATACAATATGTGATAGATGATCTTAATAATTAGCAAGGTGGGAGAGAGAGTTTTAATTTAATAATTTAAAGTTTCTTTTAAAATAACCTACATCAATTTAAAAGCCCATGGAGATGGTTTGAAACTATAAAATAATGATCTTCAGGAAAGGGAAGTCACAACCAGCAGAACAAAGTGACACCTTAGTTAGGCAATAAGATATAAATGCTCTTTAGAACATGCTAAGGAGATTTTTTGCGGGAAAGAATTAGTTCTATACAAAGAATCATAAAATGGAAACCATCTTTTTTCGAAACAAATTTAAGGATATTTGTAGATGCATTGTGTCCCACACCATTAGATCCTAATGTACTCTTCATATAGGATCAGATAGTTTGAAAATCCCTTATCACCATTGTGTCACATCTAAGGGGTATTCTGGTGCTTGTAAGTGATGCAGTTGAAGATCTCTAACATAGCATAGGAAAAGGCGAAGGGATAGAATACCTCCAATTGATTTTTGAAGAGACAGAAGGAAAGTATTAATTCCCATATAAACTAATTAGATCCCAAATGATAAAGTTAGCAGATGTTGGGAGTGTTATAGCAGCTAAAGTCTTGAAGATAGTATGTCGACCATATTGGCTAATCTGTCAAATTCATTTAACACTTCAGGGGTTGATTTGGCTAACTGGGGTAATAGTATTGAATAACAATTTGATTCAATGACTTCCACATTTGTTAAAGAAGAAACAAGGAGGAAGCATAAAGTAGTTAATACATACAATTAAAACCTGACCAACTAGCACAACCTGACCAAATACATACAACTAAAACAACACCCATATCATCAATACACCTCATTTGACCATGTATCAGTACAAAGTGGAAATGGTCATGTTTACCATGGCATCCATTTTCCATTGTCATTGCTTTATCATGGCACTCAGTATCCACTATAATAGTTTCTATTGTTGTGAAGGATAAATACCTTGTTAGGTACTCTGCCACTTTCTTTGCACAAGGGCAGTTGACTATATATAAGGATGTGCATGCCCAAAAATGTCTATTGTTCCCTTAACACATGATTGTAAGTGGTAGTGTTGCACTGTATTGGTTGATCAACCTGGCATTTTCTGTATCAGAACCTATTTCATCATTAATACTACTGTTATGCATTAGCACAGAACACATAAAACATGCTTGCAGGATAAAGGAATAGCATAACAGGACATCTACATTTTAATTAGCTAGGAATACATTTACAAATAGTTGTGTCAATAAGTACATACAATTCTTGGCTTGTCCTCTTGCTGCCAGTGACTGTCGATTTTGTATCTTAAACCTTCTTCACCATGTACTTTTCAGGGATGGAATACATCAACAATATAAACATTCAAGGAATCATTTGTAGGAAGGTTAGAAAAGCTCGTATTCACGCACTTATTATTGCTATCCTTGGAGTAGCGAAAGCAGTGTCTGTGCTTAAAGGTAGGCAAACAAAGCGTAACGAGAGAAGTGATGGAAGTGGTTTTTATAAACGCATTATTCATTCAAGTGAGGTGCATTGTCACGACCAAATTCGCATGAGTGTAGCAACCTTCTTTCGGCTAGCCAATCTTGTAAGGAAAAAATGAAGCCTATCAGATATGATGAGCATAACGTTAGAAGAACAATTAGTCATGTTCCTCCACACCCTTGGCCACAATCTGAGGAATCGTAAGATTGCCTACAACTTTGGTCGCTCCAGAGAGACAGTAAGCTGATACTTCCACAAGGCCTTGACAATTGTCTTAGCACTCCATGCGGATTATCTCACACCACTTGGGCCAAACACTCCTCCTGAAATTAGTGGGAAGAATTGTTTCGATCCTTACTTCAAGGTAAACCCCCTAGCACTACAAATTTCTTTGCTTAGTGATAATCTTATTACTGCGTCTTTCTTGACTGCAGTTTTTCTTTCTATAGGATTGTGTTGGAGCAATTGATGGAACCCATATACTAGTCATTGTCGATGTCAACTTACAGGGTAAATATCAAGATAGAAAAGGGAACTTGTCATGAAATGTTATGGTTGTCTCTTCTTTTGATTATAAGTTTCAATACGTTCTTGCTGGTTGGGAAGGGTCTACTACAAATAATCGTGTTCTAGCTTCAGCTCTCAGTAGAGCTAATCCACTTGTAGTTCCCCCTGGTATGCCATTTCACACCGTATTTTTACTGAAGAAAATGATAATTTTTTTACGGTGTCAATGTTTCATGGTTTAACAATATATGTTATTTTGTAGGAAAATATTATTTAGTCGATGTTGGATATCCAAATGTACCAGGATTTCTTGCACCTTACCGATGTACACGTTACCACCTGAAGGAGTTTTCAAGAGCAAACCCTATAAACAGCCCACAAGAGTTGTTTAACCACTGACACTCCTCTCTTGGAAATGCAATAGAGCGTACATTTGACATTTTGAAGCAGTGTTTTCTTATCCTGAGGCATGCAACGTCTCATCCAATCATGACACAAGCACGTATTGTTTTGGCATGTTGCATACTACACAACTTCATTACTATAGAGGACAGTGTTCCATCCGAAGTGGTTATTGAAGAGGACAACGATTGTAATGGGATAAATGTACCAATACTTGAGACATATGGGTTGAGTCAGCGTGATAGGGATGATTGGGGGAACTTTAGAGATGATATAGCAAGTAGGATGTGGGAAGACTACAGAAGTAGAGATTAGTTATAGTTTTACAAGACCTTTCTTTGTTCTTTAATGTGCTTTCATTCCTAACTGGTTATTGTCCATGCCTCTTGAATTTGTAAGCCTTGTTGCATTACAAAATATAAATCATACTGTTGTAATGTTGATGCTCAAAACATGTGTTCTCATAGTTTACATTTACAATATTCTTTGAAAGAAATGAAGCCTGTGTATGATTTCTAACTCTGATTTCTCTTTGATTAACATTCATGTCTGTATCTTGTTTGACACTTTTTCTTCTAAATGGGGATTAAGAGAACGATAATTTGGCCCTAAAATTCCAATTGCACCTTTTCATGTGGAAGATGTACTAGAGCATTTATAGTACAACTGTATGAACATAGTAGACCATATATAATTACAATACTGATTCAGTGTGCAATAGAATGAACACTGAATCAGTGTTCATTCTGTTGCACACTGATTCAGTAGACCATAGTAGACCACAATATGTTTACACAGTCTACTATGGCCTACTATGATCTACTATGTTCATACAGTATGCTTGAATGGTCAATATAAAACACTTAATCCATCTACTTGTATCGTCAATGTAAAACACTTAATCCATCTTATAAGTTTTTCCTTTTTTTTGTTGTATCTGTTTGTCAAACCTCAATTCATGTTTGGCTAGTGTAAATTTTAATATATTAGAATCAATTTACAAATGCATTGAATAAAAAAACCCAGATGAGAATCCCCACAGCTTATATATGAATCCCTCTGCTTTCTATACCTGATATTTTCAGCCTCTATAAAGAAAACATATAAAGGTCATAAGATAATGAATTCAAAAGTCTCTGTCTTCATGCTATCAGTTTCAAACTTTAGATAAGTGGAGTAAAACTTAAACTTGTGGCTCTGGAATGCCTAGCTTTTTTTTTCTCTCGTTTGTTCTTGTGCTTTGACCTGTACTAATTTTGCCTTGTAGATTCTTATTTCTACTTGTTATAATGTGTCTCGTTTACCTATTTAGGTTGTTTTTAGACATTAATACTTTTTCATTTCTAGGTTGCCATAATAAAATTACATTAATATTCATATAAAATAGTCAATCGTTTATGAGCTCCTTTTTCAAAATGGATAGCCTGGTGCATAAAATTTTAACATGTAACATTTTAAGGAAAAAATTGTTAAGAACTTCCCAAAAAGCTTAAGACTTCTATCAGCACTAGCTGATCCAGTAAGCTGTTGAAGTTGAGAAAACTGTAAATCAGATTGGCATTGGTTATATAAATAATAAAATCATGTAACAACAATATTTAATCTCAACTTTAGGGAGGGCATTTGTGGTTTAAGATTTCATTACAATGCCCTCGTGTGGTAGGGATTCACTTCGGTACATGATGTGTACAATTCCAAGGGCTTTGTTTCATTCTGAAGTATTTTGAACAACAACAAACAGAAGTCAATGGGCTATAATGAAATATTCATGAGAACAGAAAGTCCAAATAGAAATCTGGTTCCTCTATAAATCTGTAGAGTTGGTTATTATAGTATAATGGTGTTGGATACATAAATAATGATATGGGTAATGAAGTTCCATTTCTAAATGGAAAAGGTGGCCAATTCTTAACTAATGATGGCAGCAATTGATTGTTAATCGTGTTACTGTTTCCAATTTTCCATATTAAATGTCTTTTTAATGTTCTTAACTATTCTTTTGAACTCTCGTATAAAGCCTGTTTCATATTTTAACTATGATGCCCTCTTTGATGGCGGTGCATAAGAATCAAACAAGATATGGTTTGACAAACATATACAATAAATATTAAGTATACAAGTAGATGGATTAAGTGTTTTATATTGACCATTCAAGCATACTGTATGAACATAGTAGACCATAGTAGACCATAGTAGAAGAAGAAGAAGCAGTAGGAATTTCGCGTGAACAAGCTTTCATGCATTTTGATCATACTGGTTAGTGAGAACCGAGCTGCAGAACATTTACCAAGCTACAGAGAGCTATTATCGATGGACAGTAAGTTGATACAGTATTAAAATTGAAGTGAAATATTGATTAGAAGGATTTGTATGGACTAAATATTAATCTGTAATCTACAATTAAAGTTGTATTAAGGCAAGTCATTTTACTATTACATATTTAACCATTGTATACAATTCAAATCTCTTAACCGAGTGGACTCTGAAAGTCTTATGATGTATCATTCATAGAATGAACATTGTTATCCTGTCAACCCATAGTGAGTGTTGGTTGAATGATAACTTCTAGTCTAAAATCCTCTAACAAGGTCACACCTGACAGTGTGTTTGTAACCTTTAACAGGGTTGGGTCTTAACTGACCTCACTTCAGAAGAGTGAACAATTTTGTGTTGCCAGTCCCAGGTGGTTTTTCCCTTTACAGGGTTTCCATGTTAAATCTTTCGTGTTATATGTTGATTGTGATGTTTGTTTGTTATCATACTTTGCATGTTACATGGTAGATTTGATCGGTAAACAATTTAGTATTAGACTGGTAATCAGTAAAAGCATAGACAGTGAAAGTTATTATTGCTTACCGATGAGTAGAAAGTGAAAAAATTGTTTTGAATTGTACATTTTGAATTGGGACAGTGGATAACTGATTCACCCCCCCTCTCAGTTATTCTAACAAGTAGACCATATATACATGCATACTTAACTACATGCAAATGAGAATGGACAATAAAGAAATATATTACATATTGTTGGATATCATGCATAAATGCAATATTTTGGATTATATGCCACTGTTGTATGACTATTTCTTTAATATCCATTCTCATTTGCATGTAGCTAATGATTGCATACAACAGGTGGTGTAGGTGATGTCCTTCACAGATCTGATGATGAGCATGGACAATGAGGTTCCAATAAGCCAATCAACTTCTTCCTCCAAGAAGGTTGTGTGGACAAGAGAGATGGAACGAAAGTTCCTAAACTTGCTCCATGATCAAGTTCACCTAGGAAGGAAAGGCGAAGTGGGCTTCAAAAAAGAAGCTTGGACAACCATTGAAAGGAAGTTCAATGCTGAGATGAACCTTAATTTGTCAAAGGAAATTTTCAAAAATAAGCTTAAAGGATGGAAGCAAGGTTTTAGAGTCATGAGAGAGTTGAAGAATATGAGTGGGTTTGCATGGAATGAAGCTACTCAATGTGTGGATGTTGATGACATGGTGTGGGAGGAGCTTCTAAAGGTGACATGTTGGTCTTAGAAATATTTCCTTCTTATTAAGTTAGATAGAAGACAAAGATCTAATTCATTCATCATGACAACATGCAGAGAAAAGAATTCAAAAGTGCAAAGTGTACAAGAGACAACCCTTCCAGTACTACAATGACCTAGCCATCATTGTAGGTAATGACATAGCTGAAGGTACCGCTGCTACTATTGCACAAGAGACAGAAGAAGGGCTCAATATGGATGGGCCCGCCTACATGGATTGTGATGAGGATGTCCCTATGAGTACACCTCTTAACACTACAACTGATTTGGATGATGAATTATATCATTCCAATCAATCAAGTGCAATTGCTCGTCCAAATCTTTCAACATTGTCACCAAGGAGGGTAAAGAGGAAGAAGGCAACCATGACTGGTTCAATGGATGTGCTTTGTGAAACTATGAAAATAATAGAAGAGGACTTCCGTGCGCCTTTTGTACTCAAAGTGGACAATTCTGAATCAGATTTTGTCTTGCATAGTGTCTATGAGGCTCTCAAAAGCATCCCTGATTTGAGTCAACAAACTATGCTAAAAGCATATGACACCTTCATGGCTGAAAAAGATAGAGCCAAAGGGTTCTTGCAAATGAATGAAGATGAGAGGGTGCAGTATATTGCCATGAAGTTTGCAGACCTCTAGCTACTTTTTTTTAGATGTTTTAAAGTATTGTTACTTAAACATTGACAGACCTCTAGATACTTGTCTTATCAACACCATGATGATATTGTTTTTACTGTTATTTCATGCATTATGATATTTATCTGCTATTTCAGCCATGATGATATTGTTTTTACTGGTACTTCATGATTATAAATGGAATACACCAAGGAGTAACACACGATGAAGATCAATTATAGCAATAATGCTATTTCAGCCATGATGATATTGTTTTTATTGTTATTTCATGCATTATGATATTTTTCTGCTATTTCAGCCATGATGATATTGTTCTTACTATTATTCATGCATTATGATATTTTTCTGCTATTTCAGCCATGATGATATTGTTTTTACTGTTATTTCATGCATTATGATATTTCGATGATATTTTAGCCATGATGATATTGTTTTTACTGTTATTTCATGCATTATGATATTTTTCTGCTATTTCAGCCATGATGATATTATTTTTACTAGTACTTCATGATTATAAATGGAATACACCAAGGAGTAACACATGATGAAGATCAATTATAGCGATAATGCTATTTCAACTAGGATGATATTGTTTTTACCTTTTCAATGTTTAACTTACAATATACAGTACAACTGTATGAACATAGTAGACCATATATAATTACAATACTGATTCAATGTGCAACATAATGAACACTGATTTAGTGTTCATTCTGTTGCACACTGATTCAATATATAGTACAACTGTATGAACATAGTAGACCATATATAATTACAATACTGATTTAGTGTGCAACAGAATGAACACTGATTCAGTGTTCATTATGTTGCACACTGATTCAGTATATAGTACAATTGTATGAACATAGTAGACCACATATAATTACAATACTGATTTAGTGTGCAACATAATGAACACTGATTTAGTGTTCATTCAGTTGCACACTGATTTAGTATATAATACAACTATATGAACATAGTATACCATATATAATTACAATACTGATTCAACGTCCTGTAGTGTTCATTCTGTCTTAAGCAACTGAATCAGTGTCTTGTAGTGTTCATTCTGTTGCACACTAAATTAGTGTTCATTCTGTTGCACACTGAATCAGTATTGTAATTATATATGGTCTACTATGTTCATACAGTTGTATTATATACTGATTCAGTGTGCAACAAAATGAACAATACGAGACACTGATTTAGTTTATGACACTGGTAGCTCAGAGAATCTGGTGAGATTAGAATACATGGTTTGTTGTTGTAGCAATTCACAAAAACTACAAGCTGGAGTAGTTTTTTAAAATAGTACTCCAGCTTGTACAAATTTTGTACATTGCTCCAACACCTACTTATGGTTGCCATCTTATATACATGTTGACAATTCTTTGAGTACACATATGTTGTTCATGATTTCAACTTACAATCTATATTTCTGACGACTACACATTTTTCTAATGTTACTCCTTGGTGTATTACATTTATTATTACGAGTATAGATGTGTTATTAGATCCTTTCAGTTTCAAATAGAAAGTCTCTTTAATCAACCATGGATTGTTAGAGTAGATTTGATTATGTGGAGTTTCTAAAATGTTATGAACTGTATTTGAATGAACTCTCATTACTTCTTCACTGCTCATATGTTGTTCATAATTTCAACTTACAATCTATATTTTTGATGACTACACATATTTCTGATGTTACTCCTTGGTGTATTACATTTATTACGAAAACTTTGCACGGTGTGTCTTCACACCACCATTTCGTTGTTGGATTTTGTTCTTCCCCATCTTCTATGTACGAGTATAGATGTGTTATTAGATCCTTTTAGTTTCAAATAGAAAGTCTCTTTAATTAACCATGGATTGTTAGAGTAGATTTGATTATGTGGAGTTTCTAAAATGTTATGAACTGTGTTTGAATCTCATATGTTGTTCATGATTTCAACTTACAATCTATATTTCTGATGACTACACATATTTCTGATGTTACTCCTTGGTGTATTACATTTATTACAAGAACTTTGCACGGTGTGTCTTCACACCACCATTTCGTTGTTGGATTTTGTTCTTCCCCATCTTCTATGTACGAGTATAGATGTGTTATTAGATCCTTTCAGTTTCAAATAGAAAGTCTCTTTAATTAACCATGGATTGTTAGAGTAGATTTGATTATGTGGAGTTTCTAAAATGTTATGAACTGTATTTGAATCTCATATGTTGTTCATGATTTCAACTTACAATCTATATTTCTGATGACTACACATATTTCTGATGTTACTCCTTGGTGTATTACATTTATTACGTGAACTTTGCACGGTGTGTCTTCACACCACAATTTCGTTGTGTGATTTTGTTCTTCCCCATCTTCTATGTACGAGTATAGATGTGTTATTAGATCCTTTCAGTTTCAAATAGAAGGTCTCTTTAATCAACCATGGATTGTTAGAGTAGATTTGATTATGTGAAAATTCTAAAATTTTATGAAGTGTATTTAATCAACCATAGATTGTTATAGCGTCGATGACTTCGGTCAATGCGCCTATGTGTCAATGTGGTGCTGGGCGATGCATATTAAGGACATCACATACACCAAGAAATCCTGGGCGTCAATTTTGGGCTTGCCCAAAAAATAAAAAGGTTTGGATATGTAATTATAGTTTTATGTTTAAAAAGAATGTGACAACTAATCATTTTAGGAAGAATTGATGTAGATTTGGTATTGCGGGGAAATAGTAAATGCGAATTCTTTCGGTGGGTCGATGAACCCAAATGTACGTCTACTCCATCTACAGCTATACCCAACTTTATGTCAACCCCATCTACATCCCTACCTGACGTAGGGAATGAGTGCAAGGAGTGCAAGGCTAGAGAGGCAGCTAGTGCTGCAAAATTATTTTCAATGGCGAAAGCAGAAATCATGTTTCTGCGATGCATTCTTTGTGTAGTATGCGCACTACTTTTTTGGGAACATATGCGTAAATGTAGTTAACAGACGGATATTGTAGATATATGAATTTTTTTATAATTTAAAGTAGATACGTTGGACATATTTTGATAAACTCAAGAACTTTTTTGTTGTTTATGACTCAGTTATGATTTTGAATATAAAATTAAACAAAATTAAATATTAACCTTATTAAATTTTTTTTTTTTTTTTTTAATGATTTTCTATATAAAATTTAATAAAATAAAATAACAAAAATAAATCATAAAATGAACTAATGAAAATAAAATATAATATAAAAAAATATTAAAATAGTTCAAAAAATAAAATATTAATTATAGTCAAATTCCAATTTTAGTTTTAAAAAGTGGAACCAAACGGAGGATATACATCTTCTTGCTCATATTCCGGGTCAACCAAACTATCCTAACTATAATCCGAAAATAAAAAACTGGATTATCAAATCCATGATTTGATCATTTCCAACATTTGATCAAATTCAACATTTCCTAATTCCCACTACCAAATGGACCCTAAATTTATTTGGGAATTCCCTCCATAAGACCCCTTTACTAAAAGCCTCATATATTTTCTTCAAACATTCCCGCTCGATACACAAAAGTGGAAGCACCATTGGACACGTGGAGAGCTATAAATGGTAAATGTTAATTTGCACGGTCCGGATCAAGCAAAACCACGGGGAACCGTCGATAGCGCAAAAAAACGGAGGGCGGAGATTCGTTCATTTTCCCGCCCCTAAAATTTGAAATGAAACAGAGAAACGCATCGCATTCATTTGCTCACCATATATATTCAAAGCAATTATCTCTCTAATTTAACAAATAAACCGTTCACATCTGCAGCAGACTAAATTTTGTGTATTTCGGAAGAGTAGAAATGGCGCGTACAAAGCAAACAGCAAGGAAATCTACAGGAGGGAAAGCTCCTCGCAAGCAGCTGGCAACGAAGGCCGCGAGAAAGAGCGCCCCTGCTACAGGCGGAGTGAAGAAGCCTCATCGCTTCAGGCCTGGAACCGTTGCTCTTCGTGAGATCCGTAAGTACCAGAAGAGCACTGAGCTCCTCATAAGGAAGCTCCCATTCCAGAGGCTCGTCAGAGAAATTGCACAGGATTTTAAGACTGATCTGCGCTTCCAGAGCTCAGCCGTCTCGGCATTGCAGGAAGCCTCAGAGGCTTATCTGGTAGGACTTTTCGAGGACACAAATTTGTGTGCTATTCATGCAAAGAGGGTTACAATTATGCCTAAGGATATACAGCTCGCTCGCCGCATCCGAGGCGAGAGAGCTTAGATCTGCTGGCTATTATTATTTATTTAACGGTGTGTTTTCACACCACCAATTAAAGGACCTTGTTGGTTGCCTTTCGGATGGTTTATTCATGGTCTTGCATCTAGATGTCTGTTATCTGTGTTAAGATTGTCTAAAATGTATGCTGTTTGGATAATCGACGTTGGGGTTTATACCAATGGTTACTTCCAAGGCAAGGTCTAAGAGTTTCTCTAGGCGCAAACGTTGTGGTCTGGAGTCCTTTTGGGAGTTGTTACCTGTCAGGTGTCAGTTTTGTCAGTTTTGTTGAATGTGCTACTTTTCTAGTCTGCTCCAAAGGTTTTTTTGGATGTCTGTGATTTTTGATATCACAGTAATGCATCATTTGAATTACAATATTTTTAGAATAGATTTGTTACTCTTAAATTACTTTTATTAGATGTTCATCAGAATGATTATAACATTTTATTTTTATTTTTATTTTTTATTTTTTCAATATAATGATATATAAGATGTGGTTAATTTATATGATGAGTAGTCATATTATATGAAAGAATATACAAGTAAATATGGTTGATTTTATTATCTAAAATATTTTCTATTAGTACATGTCCTAAGGCAATACTATTGTATTCACTTGTGTCTCATTAGTTAAGCAAAATCTACCAATCATAACAATTTATTATTATATTTGTTTTAAATAAACATAGTTCTACCACAGTTAAAAAATTTTAATCTTAAATTTTCAATTTTAAAAACTTATTTATCTTCAAGATGATTGGTTCAAATGAAAATGTCTTATAGACACTTTTTTAGAGGATACACAATATCAATGCATGACAAAGTCTTGTTTCTGAATAGAAACTTTTGCTTTTTAGGAGTTTACTCTGTCCATAACAATGGTTATGGACCTTTTATTTGATCCAAAACACATGTTAAGGTTTTTTCTCAATTGTCATTATTTATCTAAAGTTTTTGTTATTGTGTAAAGGTTTTTGTTTATTGTTTTCATTTTGTAATGTGTTCTGCAGATTTGTTCTCCTTTTAGTGGTTGATCCAAAGTTTTTGTTATTGTGTAAGAGTTTTGTTCATTGTTTTCATTTTGTAATGTGTTTTGTGGATTTGTTCTCCTTCTAGCAGTTGCTGTACTATGTTATTTTTTATTAACAGTTTTGATTGAAGTGGTTATTGCACTGTATTTGCACAGCCCATGTGGCCTCACATTACTCTTTATTTTCCTCCAAATTAGTAAATACAATGAACAAGTCTTATTTTATTTAATTTTCTTTTGGTTTCTGTTTTATGCCATTAATGCGTTGGATTCTCCCTGTTTTGCTAGTTGTACATCACAGGGGTACTATTATCTCAAGATTGATAAAAGCTAAACAACCATGATTATCAACATTGTATTGCCCTAATAAATCCGTAATCCCAGAAAGAAGGTTTGTATGTATCGTATTCCTCTCAAATAGTCTTTTATATTCATCTAATGTTGAGCTTATCATTTTTGTTGCCCTTTGGGGTTCCCCCATTTGTAGAGAGACTCTTTGGTCTTTACTACTTTCTAGCTGCTAGATGTTTCCATGCAGTCTGAACGTGAGTCCTCAGTTATAAACTTGAATATATTGGGCCTTGCAATCCCATGGTTTACTATCTCGTGGGGTTTGAAAGAAATTGACAGGGTTCTCTGGTTTCCTTGTTCGAAATCTGTTCTGCTCTGTTCCAATTTGTTTCCTACTACATGTATTTATGCTAGAACTTTAATTTGTAGATTGTTGGATCCTAAAAGAAATCTTATCTCTCATATAGTCTCATTTTAATTCTTCAAACACGTTTTTATTAACAACCACAATAGGGCACGTGGCATTCTGAGTGCAGTAATCACTCACACTTCCCTTGATTGCTCTGCAAATCATTAATGAAGATTATGCAATAATCTCAAATGGGTAGCAAAATGGCAGAGAAACAAAGACACAGAGTGAGACATAAGGGAAACAGTACCTTATGGAAAGACCATGCCTATGGCTACCCATCAGTAAAAGATGTGCCCTTTGCTGGTGTGCAGCAGCACAGATCTTGAGCTTTGTCTCCCCAATCATAGCTAGGGTTTCTGCCTTCTTCCATTACAAATCTTGAAGATGCAAAGAAATCTAATAACCCAAATGTCTAAATCTAAGAACCAGAATATAGCATAAATTTTCTACAGTCTATGATAGTATTGTTTCTACAGTCTATGATAGTATTGTATTGAGCTTGTCAATAAACTGTGTATATTTTTTCTTCTTTCTGATAATGAATTGCTGAGTACAATCCGAAATACGGATTTGCAAATTATATAGTTTATCTCAAAGCTCAATACAAAACCAGGATGTCTGCATGAGGACATGGAAATGGGGAGAATATAATTAGTGTAAGTCAAATTTTACCTTATATTACTTAAACTATTTTTTAAACTATTTTTAAAAGTGTGTCGCACAATCTTGTGTTGTCAATATTTATTTTGTATTAAGATCCTAGTGTAATTGTATAATTGATATAATCCTACGATTACTGGTTAGAATATAGTATTTTTTTTTGTCATTCTTTCTGAATCTTGTTGGTTGTTGATGTTATTTTTTAGTATCTTAAGTATCTGCCATGGTAATTTGGCTGGGAAGCGTCTAAATCCTAAACTAAAATGTAAATCTTACCAAGGGGGACACTTAGTTTTTTTTAAAAACTTTTTCAAGCTTCCCTTATACATTTTACGTTTTAGTTTAGGATTTAGCCAATACCATTTGGCTGTTGTGGATTGGGCAATCATCTTAAAGTTTGAGCAATAATTTAAAAGGTTATATATTTATTATCAACACACAACTTAACTTATAATGAATTTGGGGTCATATTCTACAATTGTAAAAAATATTAGAAGATCAAAACCTCCGAAAATTTGGTGTCTTGGATCTTATATACTACTGTCTAATTCGTATTTCCTAAACCCACAAAAGCATCTAGCTATCATAAAGAAATAAATAGGTCATCATAAAATCAAAATCATTTCCACTATCATTAGTTTTTATTTAATGCTGTTAATTTATATCTCTGCTACTCTGGTATGAATACATAACAATTAAAGTTGGAATTTGTTTTCATTTACTGTTCTCGACGGTTTACATTTTATTTTCTCTCTTTGGAGACATTCAGATCGATCATCCTGTTTATTTGAAACACCACAGGGGATTCCTCTCGAGAAAATATGCGGGAATAAATGCTCATAATATACAAAGAATATAACGAAGGTCTTCTTTCCGTATACAACGTTATTTGCTTGGTGATGGCGATGCCTGCAAACAATTGTGTGTTTCACATTAGAAGGGATTCACATTGCTTGGCTGAAAATAATACTAGCCGTTCGATTTGTCTTACCAAAAAATAAGAAATCTCTTTTGGAAATCTTACCTCAGGCAGGCTGGTTATTGAAACCCAAGAAATCAATTATAAAACTGTTCTTAGAAATCTTGGAAACTTCGAGGAAAGAGGCCATTTTCGAAGTCATTGGGTGGGCCAGTTGAAGCAAAAGTTATCTGCATCAACCAATTGTTCCCAGATTACATTACACAAACTAAAATCTGTCGTTCATGAAAATGCTAGGTACATTACACATGGGAAATAACGTCTACAAATTAAACTGATGGGGCTAAGACCACTGTTGGAAGTGGTGATAGTTCCGAGGGGGGTGAATTAGGACTATACAAAATTTGAACAAGTGCAGTATAAATCTTGATTTTAATTCACTGAACAATAAGAATTTGGAAATCAATAAACCAAAATGCTAAACAACAATGCACAAGATAACATTGGATTTTTGCTGAGTGGGAAACCCTCAAAATTTTACAGTTTTATCACAAGGAGAAAAATCACTCTTATCTAAACCTGTACTTTTATTTCTGAAATCTTTTCATACATTAGCAGCTCCTATTGCTTTTCTTAGCACATAGCTTTTTACTGTTTTAAACAACTTAGAATCACACAATTTGTATATGTAATTGTATGCACTGTATTAACATACAAACTACATATAATAGTAACTTTCAATACAACTTTTCTCACAGAATAATATTCTTCCTTTTTTCACACTTGCTTTTACAAAAATATATTCTTCTTTTTAAAACATAGGAAGTTTACAATTTTCAGAGAACAATCTAGTTCCAAACTGGTATGACCAATTGAATTTCATAACTGAAAACCACATTTAAAAATTCAACTGATAATGCTCAACTAAAAAATAGTTGTTCACATCACAAGTTGAATTCAAATGCATCTCACAGCTGGTATGAAAAATAGTTGAATATCATAAACGTTTTCAAACTGTTCAATAAAAATGAACACAATTTTTACTCATGCCCATATTCTGAAAAACTTGTTCGAACTGTACCCATAACTGAAAATCGAATAACTAACTGAGAAACAAAAAACTACATATAACGTAGTTTATCTAAACCCCAAATGAATTGAAATTGCAAACCCTTATTAGCAGTTAAATCAACTTCATGCCATAGAGAGATCTTTCCATATATGCCATCGTAATATAACCATATTGTCATTATTGAAACCCTTTTGCACTAAATTGAAAAAGTATTTGATATTCAAACAAAGACGTCACATAACCATCTTTATTTCTTCCTTGTTAAGTAATGAACAGAAACAAGTAAAGCAAAAACCTTTCATTCTTCTTTGTTCATAGTATGCACTGAGATTTTAGGCTCAAGACCTTAAAAGAAAGCATACCTTTATCTGCCATCAAACTGACTGAGAATTCATACAATGATAAGTGACTAAGAACCCATCCATTGCTTGTGAGTAACCATTAAGCGCTCGAAGATGCCAGACCATAGCAAACACAACATAAAAATGTATCAGTAGTGAAACAATAAGCACAAATTTCACAGGTTAAAACAGAAACCTCATAAACATTCACCAGTTTGCAAATACCTTATGTATGCATGCAAAACTAGTATCAATCAAATCCTTGCATAAAGTGGAACAACATACTAAAAACCCACAATCACAGTTGCCACACAGAGCCATCAAACTCGCATTGAACCAGACATGGTGGCGCCCTTAGTTAGGGCAAGAGCAAACAAAAATGATAACATAAGTATGCATGAACGTAATAATAAAAAACTTTAACAATAATGAAACATGCTTCACGACCACCACTGTAGAGAACACGTGGTTCAATTATTGCCAAGTGTTGACAACTAAGGTCAACTTAAAACTCAATCATAACTCCAATGCAACCCACGGTTTAGCTGCATAGTTCACGACATTCATAATTGCTAGCTGGAGTCCACCATGGCATCAAGGACAAACGTCAACAATCTCCCCCATTTGTCCTTGAGGCAAAACAAATGAATAATCATAGGCAAACATAAAGTATGATCAGACCAAAAATGATAACCAGGTGATAACCAATCTGATACCAAACCAAGCTGAGATCAAACACTAAAAACATCAAGAAGATCCAGAGAACAATTTGAACAAGCAAATAATCTGACAATCTGAATAACCAAAGAATCTGATATCAATACCAAAGAAGCTAAACCAAATCCGACAATCTGAACAGTCAAATAAGACAATTTGAACAGTCAAATAATCTGAATACCAAGCTGATAGCAATACCAAAGAATGAATCTGAACCAAATCAAGTAGATCCACAGTCAAATAATCTGAATACCAAGCTGATAGCAATACCAAAGAATCTGAACCAAATCAAGTAGATCCATATCTCCCCCATTTTGCATCAAGGACACAGAGAACTTGCTTAAAAATAGACTGTGAAGAGGAAGTAGGAACCCCTTCTAGACTTCCCCACAAGGGAAGTGTTAGTGCAGAAGAGAAAAAGAGACAACTCCTAACTGAGTACGGAGTTGTTCAAAAGAAGCTCGAGGAAGAGCTTTAGTAAAAATATCTGCCACCTGTGCTTGAGTGGGAACATAAAGTAATTGAAACTCATTGGCAAGCACATGATCACGTAAAAAATGAAGTTTAATAGCCACATGTTTAGTCCTGGAATGCATCACTGGATTCTTGCTTAACTAAATAGCACTTACATTATCACACATAATAGAGATGGGTTTAGGTACTTGAATACCAAGATCAGATAATTGATATGTCATCTAAACTAACTAAGTACAACAAGTAGTGGCTGCAACATACTCAGACTCACAAGTAGAAAGAGTAACACAATCTTGTTTCTTACTATGCCAAGCAACCAAACAAGGACCTAAGAAAAATGTAGCACCACTGGTACTGTTTTTGTCATCTGAACCACCCCAATTTGAATTAATATAGCCAAGTAAAGTAAAATCATTAGTATGAGGATACCACAATCCAAAATCAAGAGTGCCTTGAATGTACTTGAAAATACGAAAAACAACATTAAGATGTGACTGTTTTGGAGTTGATTGAAAACGTGAAACAAGACAAACAACTTGCATCAAATCTGGCTGAGATGCTGTAAGATATAACAGATTACCAATCATAGACCTATAATAAGTCTGATCCACAGAAGGTGAATCATCATCTTTAGTAAGTTTACACCCAGTTTCCATAGGTGTACTAACAGGTTTACAATCTGCCATATTAAACTTCTTTAACATTTCTTTTGCATATTTTGTTTGTGACAGAAACAGACCATTTGAAAGCTGAGTTACTTGAAGACCAAGAAAAAATGTCAACTCTCCTAAAAGAGACATCTCAAATTCTGATGCCATGATATCAGAAAAATGCTTGGATAATGCATCTTTAGTTGAACCAAAGATGATATCATCAACATAAACTTCTACAGCTAGGATATCTCCATTAACATGTTTAATGTACAGAGTACTGTTTGCACTTCCTCGTGTAAAACCGTTTGCTATAAGATGCTTATCAAGCCTAGAATACCAAGTTCGAGGAGCTTGTTTTAAGCCATATAATGCCTTTTTCAGACGATATACATAATCAGGTTTATCAGATGACTTAAAACCTTCTGGTTGTTCCATGTATACTTCTTCATCAAGATACCCATTTAGAAAGGCTGTTTTGACATCCATCTGATAAACAATGAATTTTTTATAACTAGCATAAGTAAGAAAAATTCTAATGGATTCTAACCTTGCAACTGGAGCAAATGTTTCTCCAAAATCAATTCCTTCTTGTTGGGCATAAACTTTACACACAAATTTGGCTTTGTTCCTTATTACTTTGCCGTCTTCGTTAAGCTTATTTCTAAAAATCCATTTGCCACCTATAACATTCTTGTTATCAGGTCTAGGGACAAGTTCCCAAGTCTGATTTTTCTCAATTTGACTTATTTCATCTGTCATAGCATTTACCCAGCAAGGCTCAGACAAGGCTTCAGTTACAGTTTTTGGCTCAAAATAAGATAATAAACATAGATGCTCTGCAATGTGAGCATGTTCATCCATTTTTGCTTTTCTCCTAGTTAGTATTCCTCCTTCTACAGATCCAATAACTTGTGATTTAGGATGCCTTTTTGCTATTATTCTAGACGGTGTTTTCAAAGGCATTTTTGTCTCTTGAGATTCTTTACATTGTTCTTGATCAGAATGATCATAATGTTCTTGATTATCTTTGTTAGACATATCATGTTCACAAGGTATAGATTGTTTATTTTTCAGAGACTCTTCATCAATACAATTGTCACTATTTAAGAAAGAACTTTCATAAAAAATGACATTAATTGCTTCAATGATTTTATTCAGCCTTGTATTAAAGCATTTGAAAGCTTTGCTTTGTGTTGAATACCCTAGAAAAATACCTTCATCAGACCTTGAATTGAAATTGTCTAACAAGTCACTGTCTTTCTTAATGAAACATTTATAGCCAAATATTTTAAAATTCTTAACATTAGCAGTTTTTCCATACCACAATTCATAGGGTGTATATGCTGTTCTAACTCTGACTTGAGCTCTGTTCAAAATATGTACGGCTGTATGAACAATCTCTTTCCAGAACTTATCAGGTAACTTTGCCTCATTTAACTTGTTCTTGCCATTTCCTTTACTGTCCTATTTTTCCGTTCAACAACACCATTTTGCTGAGGTGTTTGAGCAGTTGAAAACTGCCTCTTGATACCATGTTTTCACAATACTCAACAAATTCTTGTGAGGTGAACTCTCCACCTCTGTTAGACTATAAGCATTTTAGCTTAAGCGCTGTTTCTCGTTCTACCATTTTCCTGAATATTTTGAAGCGTGAGAAAGCTTCAGATTTATGTTTCAGGAAGGTTACCCAGACCATCCTAGAATAGTCATCTACAAATAACATAAAGCATCTTTCACCATTTAGTGCTGGTGTTTTTGTAGGACCACATAAGTCTGTATGAACAATTTCTAGAGGTCTATTAGACATGTACTCCTTAGTTTTGAATGAAACTCTGACTTGTTTACCTTTAACACATTCTTCACAAATTTTATTAGGTTTTCTTATTAGAGGTAAACCTCTAACTTTCTTATTTTTGCTGATCCTAGCAAGATTGTCAAAATTTAAATGACCCAGTCGCTTGTGCCATAACCAAGTATCTTCTACTTGACTAACAAGACAAGTATTGATCAAAGAAGTTTCCTTTACAGTAGAATCAATTAGATTATACAAATTTCCTCCAGTTCTTAGACCATTAGCAACAACCTTGTTCTTGCTTTTAATAGAACATCCTTTAGCATTGAAGGAAATTAAATAGCCACTATCACAGATTTGATTGACACTAAGAAGATTGTGTTTTAGTCCTTCTACATAATAAACATTATGAATAGGAGTATCTAAATTAAGTACTATTGTACCACGACCAGTAATATAAGCACCTAAGTTATCACCAAACTGAACAAATCCACCATCAAATTCTTCTAGATCTTTAAATTTGCTTTTGCAGCCTGTCATATGATGTGAACAATCGTTGTCCAAAACCCAAGCAGCTGGTTTATGAACAAACAAAGTTGTTTCAATGATTAAAGATTTTTCAATGGGTTTCCATACTTGTTTTGATTTCAAACTAAGTTTGCACTGATTGGCAAAGTGTCCATAATGAAAGCACTTAAAACACCTGATAAGATTTTTGAAATCATACTTTTGTCTTTTTAACTAACAATTAAATGCTTTATGACCAAAACATTGCAGTTAAAACAATATCCTTTGAAATAACTTAACCGTTGATTTGAATTTTTAGCTTGTTTAATTTGATTTTGCAATATAACAAGTTCCTTGTCTTTTTCAACAAGAGTTTGTTTTTGCTCTTCTATGACCTGATTTGCAGTTTCTAAATCAACTTTCAAAGTTCCATTTTCGTTTTCAAAATCTGATATCAATTTCTTGTACCTCTTAAGTTCCTGTAAAGAACAAAGGAGTTCTTTTTCAAAATCAACATCTCCATCTGAACCAGATGAAGATTCCTCTTTTATGATTTCAGAAACATTAATAATTTCTGCCATAAAAGACACCTCTCCTTCTTCTTCAGAGTTGCTTGATTCTTCACTAGAATCCTCTTTTGATAACAAACTTTTCTTTTTAAAATTCTTAAACCTTTGATTCTGATTCCAGGGTTTCCTTCTAGGAAAACTTTCTGTCTTCTCATTATTGTTATCTAAATTAGCATAAGGACATTTTGCAGCAAAGTGTCCTAGTTGACCACAACTAAAACACTTAGGTTTACCTTGGTATTTCTTCCTCATTTTTCGAACTAACAAAGCTTCTAGAGCACTAGTTAAATCAGAATCACTTTCCTCTAGTTTTTCAACCTTAAAAGCTGTTTCTTTTGGTGTAGAGACAGCTTGATTGCTGATTCTCATTTCATATGCAGTCAATGTACCTTGTAGTTGATGTAAGGTCATTTTTGAAAAGTTTTTCTTTTCTTCTAAAGTTGAAATTTTAGTTTCAAATTTAGGAAGAACTGTTCTAACAACCTTTGAAATAATATCATGTTCTTCAATATTCTCTCCTAGACCTTTTCTAGCATTGACAACTTCATCAATACGTAAAAAATAAGCAGATATTCTTTCTTCCTCACTCATCTTCAAGTTATCAAACTGAGTTTTCAATGTTATCAACTTTGATTCTTTTACTTTCTCATCCCCTCGATAAATAGTTTCTAACTTATTCCAAATATCATTTGCAGATTTACAATACATAACTTTCACAAACACATCTTTGGTAAGTCCACACAAAATAGCAAACTTTGCTCTTTTATCAAGTTCAAATTTAGTTTTTTTAATCTGGATTTGTAGGAATTGTAGTTGGAACAGTATATTTATTTTCAACTACTTCCCACATATTTATATCTAAAGAATTGATAAAAGCTTCCATTCTAACTCTCCAAAACACATAGTCATTGCCATCAAACAATGGAGCTTTGCTAAGAGATGCACCCTCTGCTTGTGCCATTTGACTTCCAACACACCCTAGATAATCCCTATAGAAACAGGGACCCTAGCTTTGATACCACTTGTTGGAAGTGGTGATAGTTCTGAGAGGGGAGGGGGGGGGGGGGGGTGAATTAGGACTATACAAAATTTGAACAAGTGCAGTATAAATCTTGATTTTAATTCACTGAACAATAAGAATTTGGAAACCAATAAACCAGAATGCTAAACAACAATGCACAAGATAACATTGGATTTTTTCCAAGTGGGAAACCCTCAAAACCTTACAGTTTTATCACAGGTAGAAAAACCACTCCTATCTAAACCTGTGCTTTTATTTCTGAAATCTTTTCATACATTAGCAGCTCCTACTGCTTTTCTTAGCACATAGCTTTTTACTATTTTAAACAACTTAGAATCACACAGTTTGTATATGTAACTGTATGCACTGTATTAACATACAAACTACATATAAAACTGCATATAATAGTAACTTTCAATATAAATTTTCTCATAGAATAATATTCTTCCTTTTTTCACACTTGCTTTTACAAAAATATCTTCCTCTTTTTAAAGCATAGGAAGTTTACAATTTTCAGAGAACAATCCAGTTCCAAATTGGTATGACCAACTGAATTTCATAACTGAAAACCACATTTAAAAATTCAACTGATAATGCTAAACTAAAAAATAGTTGTTCACATCACAAGTTGAATTCAAATGCATCTCACGGCTGGTATGAAAAATAGTTCTTCAAAACAGTTGAATATCAGAAACGTTTTCAAACTGTTCAATAAAAATGAACACACAATTTTTACTCATGCCCATATTCTGAAAAACCTGTTCGAACTGTACCCATAACTGAAAACCGAATAACTAACTGAGAAACAAAAAACTACATATAACGTAGTTTATCTAAACCCCAAATGAACTGAAACTGCAAACCCTTATCAGTAGTTAAATCAACTTCATGCCATAGAGAGATCTTTCCATATATGCCACCGTAATATAACCATATTGTCATTATTGAAACCCTTTTGCACCGAATTGAAAAAGTATTTGATATTCAAACAGAGACGTCGCATAACCATATTTATTTCTTCCTTGTTAAGCAATGAACAAAAACAAGTAAACCAAAAACCTTTCATTCTTCTTTGTTCATAGTATGCATTGAGATTTCATGCTCAAGACCTTAAAAGAAAGCATACCTTTATCCGCCATCAAACTGATTGAGAATTCATACAATGATAAGTGACTAAGAACCCATCCACTGCTTGTGAGTAACCATTAAGTGCTCGGAGATGCCAGACCATAGCAAACACAACATAAAAATGTATCAATAGTGAAACAATAAGCACAAATTTCACAGGTTAAAATAGAAACCTCATAAACATTCACCAGTTCACAAATACCTTACGTATGCATGCAAAACTAGTATCAATCGAATCCTTGCATAAAGTGGAACAACATACTAAAAACCCACAATCATAGTTGCCACACAGAGCCATCAAACTCACACTGAACCAGACATGGTAGCGCCCTTAGTTAGGGCAAGAGCAAAAAAAAATGATAACATAAGTCTGCATGAACGTAATAATAAAAAACTTAACAATAATGAAACATGCTTCACGACCACCACGGTAGAGAACACGTGGTTCAATTATTGCCAAGTGTTGACAACTAAGGTCAACTTAAAACTCAATCATAACTCCAATGCAACCCACGGTTTAGCTGCACAGCTCACGACATTCATAATTGCCAGCTGGAGTCCACCATGGCATCAAGGACAAACGTCAACAGACCACCATCGTCTTTTTAGAAATTTAAAAACTCCAAATTTTAAATTTACTTTGTTAAAGAGTGTATTGGACGAGAGGAGATTCTTTATGTTGGAGGATTGTATTGAATCAACTGGAGGTGTTAATGGAGAACCGCATATCACCATGCATTAATTATTTCCATAATAGGCGTTGCATACCCTATTAACTAGTGACCCTACTTTAATGGCTATGTAAAATGAGTTTCTGGCTGACTCCGCTACCTTTAACCATGCTTATTGGCAGGACCATGCTGTGACTCTATCTATTTTCTTTCTCAACATGGAAGCTTTAGTGCATTGATCCATGAATTTCCACATTCAGGGGCTTCTACACAAAAAATTTAGGCTATCTCGCCCACTGTCCATACTTTGAAGATCGACACCTTGAAGAATGATATGCATCTCTTTCCCCATTGAATAAAAGATTGGTTGACATATTTTGAATGAATATTGTCTGACCTATTTATCTATATCATGTGAAGAATGTGTTATATTATACATTTCATTTGATCCATCTGGGAAAGACACCCATGTCACATCGTATCAAAAAAATTATGCCATATAGTTCATCTTATCCATCCACAAAAGGACTATATCATGTTCATCTTATCCATCTCATAGAGTAACTTATATAAAGGATGTCTTTTGATTTAAAACAGATTTAGTACTGTGTAAATCATATTTTCAAAACTGCTAAGGTGCAGAGTTTGATGTTTATTAATAGAAATTAGGAATATGTACAACTGATATCGCAAGATCCTCAGTAAACAACATATTGTGATATTGCTATCAGGAAACATGGGCCAATGAGATTGACTCAAAAACTACACAGTTGAATCCTGATAGCAATATCACAATTTGACTTGCTATGGAAAATATCTCCTACTTATCAATTGATGAGCTTAAGGGGCTTTCTGATGAGTGGTTCATAAGGCACAACACTTGGTGAAGGTTTTGCAAATGGGGTTGCAAGCACAATGAGTTTAACCATGGAGGAAACTCCGTAGTTAAGCGCACTCAAGCTGGAGTAGTACTGGGATGGGTGACCTCTCGAGAAGTCTCGGTGCTTCACCTCTGTGAGCATCACCTAGATCCAATGAGTTCTAAGTGTTCCATTCATTCTCATGAGAGATGGGTTTGTGTGAACTAGTACTCATAAAACATGGGTCAATGAGTTTGACTCAAAAACTACACAGTTGAATCCTGATAACAATATCACAATTTGACTTGCTGTGGAAAATATCTCCTACTAAACAACATACTGCAAATAAAAAAAACTAATATATCTTAGGTTGTTTGAAGTAAAATACAATTGCAGAGAAAAAAGAAGGAAGGAAATGATGTTGAGATCAACAAAGTAACCCACTGATATCAGTAGGTTAGAAAAATAGAAAACAAAAATTTGATTTTGTCTAAATAAGCAACCAATGTATATGGTGCCATAATTCGTGATGGTTGATTGGACACTAGTTAGAACCAAAGTCATAAATAATTTGTGCATTTTAGTTTTACCTCTTTTCATTAAAATTTCAGAGATTTTGTGTTTCATATTTATAAAAACGTATGGTATACACTATAGACTAGTACATAATGTTTAGCATTGGGATGTTGATTTAATTTGTAGGTAGGGTATACGTGTCTAATAGTGGGAGGCACTCGAATGCTTCATCTTTGGTCAATTATATGGGGCTAGATAGCTTAAGAATATGGCAGCCTATCTTTGAAAAATCTTACCATGAACTATTGTCATTGTTGGGAGTGTAATTGAAAGTTAGACATGGTTTTATTTAATTTTGAGATTTATATTTTTTAATCTGTTTCATACGATCTACGAAGACACTAATTTATTGTTTGTAATTGTGTCATTGAAACAATATTACACATACATGCTCATACAAAATCATGTAACACCTATTTCTTATTTCTTGATTGTTCTTTCTCAATTAGATACTATCGTAAATTAAAATATTTACAATTACAATTACTCCCAATTTCATTACACAATTAAAAATGATTGATATTGTTGATGTTGATAGCTATAGAAACAATCAATTTTTTTTTAATATGTACTATTGATAATGTCTTGCAATTTAAAACTTATTTAGACTAGAATCCTTTCATTATAGTGTAGGAGATTGTTTATTTGATAGCCTTGAAGTTTTACTTCATTTCCGTTATACTTTGAATGAAATACGAAATAGATTAATCAATCACTTTTTGCAATCTTTATTGAACAATGATGTAGATGTAATGCAAGCATTTGCATGTGAGTGGCATCTAGATATCTTGAATGAAATGCATGGTTTAAATGATGTGACTACAAACTTAGATAAAATGAGATTGTCTGCCTCAACTAGTCAGCCATAAACAAAACGTGGCCTTTGGGGTGATACATTTTGTATATTCTGGGTCTCAAAATGGGTGAACATACCAATTGCAATATGGTCAACAACAACAAAACAAAAGTACTTGCATTTCAATAACAACATTGAAAAACATACTTTTAGTATTTTATTCCATGACAAAAACCCTATTGGTGGGTACTATGAGCCACTTATATGTAAAAAAACTTGCATACCTGACAATTTTGCATCGTAAAGTTACCTATCAAATAACCTGTCAAATATTTGTTCCACAATAGAAAGCTACAGACAACAAATTACTCCTAAAATGCAAATTAAAGGTCTAAAAAAAATATAGTTACAATAACAAATTGTGGTGACAACCTCTTCCATTCAATTTTCTATTTAATGGATGGAGAATTCGATATACAATCATTATGACTATACATTGCACAATCCTTTTGCAATGCAAAAAAGGGTAATGCTAGACAAGTAAATCAGTATATACAACTTTACATAACAAGAAACATGTTGCAAATAATTCCATGTGTTGCAAACTGACAACACTATATTATCAACATGGCATTGCCTTATTCAAAAGGCAGAATTGAAGGAGGGCCTTTCTCCTTACAATGGCTAGCAACTTTATTGAACATAACAATTAATGTATGGTCCTCAAGAACAAGACAAATTGAACATGTGTTAAAAAATGAAGTACGATCAAGAAAAATATATAATATAATATCGTTTCAAACAAATACTACACATACATTATGAGCCACTAGTACTAACACAAATTCACAACCATTTGAAATAGATCATTCAACATTGTCAAGCTCAATTACGAAAACAAAAGAAAAATATCAAACAACAACAAAATGTGTACAAATTTGTACACCAAATAATTTCACAATGGATAATAAAAAAATTAAAGAAAAATAAAAATCGCTCAAACAATTAAAATATTTAATACATAATACTAATAGAAATGAATAGAAACATTGTTAAAAAAAAGGAAGCACATTAATAAAAATCCAACAGAAACATATTTCAAAAAGATTCAGGATACTCCCGAACACGAATGCTACATTTGTCAAAGATTGCAATTTGGTCAAAACATAAAACCACTTACTAAAGAAGAACGAGAAATACACGAGAGTTTTACAAAACAAAGAATTGTACATTCCAATGTAAAAGCTTTCATATATTGTAAACAAATGTTACAAAATGGTAAGTTTCCACTTTTTGCTACACCACAATCCATAAAAGGAAACATGCCAATTCAAATTTTGTCATCTATATCAGAACTTGAGGAACGACTTATATCACCATGACTTTCTTTTGCACAAATTAGGTAATGGGGACATAAAAGGTCTCAACTAGGATCAAGTGGTTCCATCATTCATGTACCAACAAATATAAACATTATACAAAAATTGCTTCCACATTCAGTAGATGACACAATAATAATTACTGTTGCATTAAAGAGAAAAATTCAATACAAAAATCCATATCAAATTGGAATTATTCATTCAAACCTAATAATGAAAGCATTAAAAAATTTATGCAAAAGACAATTATACAAACGAGAAAATATTTCAATAAATGATACTTGGAAAAAAACTTTTAAAAAATAAAATACCACAAACTCTATAATAGAAAATGAATATTTTGACACTGATTCAAATAACAATGAAATAGTTGATGGTGATGATTTAGAAACATGTACAGACACACTTGTACAAGGATTTATAGAATCTCGATCTATATATGACTTGCATGATAAAATATTTGAAATAGCACCAGGGGAAGGAAACCAACCACTTGGAATTTTTAAGGATACATATGCAGAAGAAATGAACTTTCCAACTCTTTTTTTTTGGTGAGCCACGAGATATAGACATAACAAAAAAATTCAAGTATCAAAAAATTGCACAATGGGAGATTTTACACTCTAGTGGAGATTTTGCAACTCATACAACTAAGCTATTTTTTAAAGCAGTACACATCATCATAGACAAAATAATTTCAAGTATATCAATAAGAATAAGAAAGGGTCAATTGAAAGGACGTACCCTACTCGTAAAAGATGTTAAAAATAAACCAGATCTAGAAATAATTTTAAAATTAGACATTGGATACATGGATTTCAAGCATATTTGTATCTCTCCAGATTATCTACAACAAACAAAGAAAAATGTATTTGCAATGATAAGACAACTAGGTCCTCCAATATTCTTCTTGACATTCTCAAGTGCAGAGCATGTATGGCAACCACTATTAGATCAACATTATCTAGGTTATACAAAAATTGACAGGCAAATAAAATCTCAAAATAAGATCATGAGCTTGATATTGACTCACTCATTCATAAAGATCCAGTCACTTGTATTCGTTATTATAGACATAAAATTAATTACCTAAAAAAAATATTGCTTGCCAATGACACAATTCTAGGACATATCAATGATTTCTTCTTCATCACAAAATTCCAAAATAGAGGTAATGAACATGATCATGCTTTAAAATGGGTTGAAGATGCACCTATATATGACAAATCCAAAAACTTGGAAATTGAACAATTTGTTGACAACTTCATTACATGCAACACAAAACCATTAAACGATAGGCTTAGTAAGATACATCGACACTACCACACACGAAGTTGTAGGAAAACAAAAAAAATGCATTGCAGTTATAATTTTCCACTACCACCTATGAGAAGAACAATAATACTTGAACCAATTGTATTGACTGATTGCAACTATAACACATAATGCTAGTAAAATATCTAAAATTTCCCAATATGAAAACTACGATGAATGTATTACTTTTGAAAAATTCTTAACTCAAATTAACATGAACGAAGATGAGTACTTAAAAGCAATATAATCTACAATAACAAAATCAACACTTTTCTTGAAAAGATAACCATCACATATTTGGAATAATAATTTCAAAAGAAAAATACCAACATTATGGGAAGCAAATAGTGATCCACAATTTGTGCTAAATGCATGTGCTATTGGTGCATATTACTCATCATATATGACTAAAATTGACAAATCAATTACAACTGCTTTCAAAAAAATATGAAGAGATCATGAAACAACAAAAATTGATGCTATACAAATTATACGTACACTTGGAAATACCATGCTCCACCTACAACAAATGTCTACTCAACTTGCAATACATATAATATTATCACCACCTTTAAATTCAAGCTTAAGAACATGCATCTTCACCAACACATCTACACAAGAAGAACACACATTTATTCTAAAGTCTAACTCACTCTTAAAAATAGAATCTAATGACTCTAATCAAATAATGTGTAAATCAATTATAGATCATTACATTATTCATCTACAAAAAATAAAACCAATTTGTTTGGCTCAATTTGCAACAAACTACAAAATTATTAAAGGAAAACCAATAAAGTGAAAAAAATCTAGTGTCATTAGATTTGTTAAATATAACAAGCACATTCATTATGAAATCTATTTTAGAGAAAAACTATTATTGTACATTCCATTTGAAAACAATGAAAATACAACAACATAGGGGTTTAAAATAATTCAAGACTCATACACTTCATTATGAGAAAATAATCAAAGAAAATGAAGCTAAATATACATACAATTTCAATTCAATGTGGGGAGACTTAGATGATGAATTTGGAAAACTTGAGCAAATTGAAATTACGATTGAAGACCAAATTATCCAAAAAAATAATACAAACAATAACAATGAAACATATGATCTCACTTTAGATTTATAATTTTTACAACACAAGAAAACTAAATTTGATATTGGTTATCGAATTGTACAAAACCCAAATCTCCTAGAAAATGTCTAATATTATAAAATCAGACAACAACTAAATGAAGAGCAACAACAAATTATAAAAGACATTGCAATATAAAAAATTGACAAAAAAACCATTATATCTCTTTTTAACTGGCGGTGCAGGAACTCGCAAAATGTTCACAACAAAAGAAATATTTCAAATGCTATTACACATTTATAATTCAAATCCTGATTCTAATCCCCTCAAGCCAAAATGACTAGTCATGGCTTACACATGGAAAGCAACATTCAATGCAGGGGGAATGACAATAAATTATGCATTGCTACTTCCCTTTAACAAATCCATGTTCACCTCACTAAGAAATGACACAATGGATTCCTTGCAAAAGCATTATGAACAAATACAAGTATTGCTTATAGACGAGGCTTCTCTAATAGGTGTATGCACCCAAAAATGGTCGCCTAGACTTTGGGCCCCATTTATTTGATTTATCAACCCTGCGTCATTGACCTACCCCTTGTTCACTATGACCTAATCGATTGGTCTCAACACCACCAAGAGCCTAGACTCCTCACTTTTCAAAATGATTACGAAATTGCCTGCTATCTGAATGCTCTTGAACCCGTGGTCTCTTCCACCAGTGAACCGACAACAAGCATAACGGAGCCTGATATTAAGTACCTCAGTCTAAAAATAAAAGAAAAAGAAAAAAAGAAAAATAGGTTTGATGGCGAAAACCACCTTGTGGCGGTATTAGAACCAAAAATAGTAAAAATAAATGACGTATCCGAGGGTGAAAACCTCTTTGAGGTGCCTAAGGATGGGGTACTTAATAACTTGCCAAGTTACTTCCAAGACAGGTCATCAGTTCTTATTGAGCCTACGCAACCAGTGAATTTGAATATAGAAGAGGCTCCCCAAATAGTGCACCTAGCTCAGTCTCTATCAGTTGGAGAAAAAGCGGCATATACAAAATTTTTGCAAAAGAAGAAAATCAACTTTGCTTGGACATATTCTGATATGCCAGGGCTTGACACTGATCTTATTATGCATCATCTATCTATAGCTCCAGGAATAAAACCGGTTAAACAAAAGTTGAGGAAAATGCATCCTCACATAGCTCTTCTTGTTAAAGATGAATTAGAAAAGCTCTTACGTGCAGGATTCATACGAGCTATCGACTATGCTGAATGGATCTCCAATATTATTTCAGTTTCAAAACATGATGGGTCCATTCGCATTTGCACAGACTTCAGAGACCTCAACAAAGCATGCCCAAAGGATGACTTTCCACTCCCTAACATAGACATGAAAGTGGACATGACCGCAGGCTATGAGATATAATCTTTAATGGATGGTTTTTTCGGATATAACCAAATAAAAATAGCTCCCGAAGATCAAGAGAAAACAACTTTCACATGTGCATGGGGAACCTATTATTGGAACGTCATGCCATTTGGCCTAAAGAATGCAGGAGCAACATATCAGCGAGCTATGACCACAATTTTTCATGATATGATGCATAAGAACATGGAAGATTATGTGGATGATACTCTGGCTAAATCTAGAAAATGGGACACACACCTCGACGATCTGGAAGTAATTCTAGATCGCATGGCACAATTTCAGCTTAGATTGAATCCAAAAAAGTGTGCATTTGGAGTTGCCTCAGGTAAACTCCTAGGATTCATAATTTTAGCAAAAAGAATAGAGGTTGATCCTGAAAAGGTCCAAGCTATATTAGATATGCCACCTCCAAGAAATATCAGTCAAATGAGAAGTCTTCAGGGATGTCTTCAGTTGATCAGGAGGTTTATTTCTCAGCTTGCAGACAGAGCACAACCTTTAATAAGAAATTGCATAAGGATGCTTCTTGCGTGTGGAATGAGGAATGCCAAAAGAGCCTAGATCAAATTAAACAATACTTGGCTAATCCTCCAATTTTGATGCCGCCTATTCCTAGGAAACCATTGATTTTATACATCTCAGCAACAGAGTCTTCCTTAGGGGCACTGTTGGCTCAATTAGATGATACTGGGAAAGAAAGGGCTATTTACTACATTAGTCGTACTCTAGTATCTTATGAGATCAATTATAATAGCATTGAAAAGTCTTGTTTGGCGGTAGTGTTTGCTTCCCAAAAGTTGCGACACTATATGCTCGCTCATACTATACATTTGGTTGCAAAAATTGATCCTCTTAAGTACTTGCTTAGTAAGGCTGCTCTCACAGGTAGGCTTGCCAAATGGATGATGGTTTTATCTGAATTTGATATAGAGTACATTGAAAGAAAGGCCATTAAAGGGCAAGCTATTGCTGATCAATTAGCTGATTTCCCAGTTAAGGATAGTATGCCTATTCAGGTAGAGTTCCCAGATGAACACATACTGTATATGACTACTGTAAGAATTTTCCTAAGGCAAAGAATAAAAACCAAGATCTAGAAGCTCAAGAGATAGCACAAGAGAGATAGGAAAAATAATCAAATAATTGATTATAGCTAATTGAATTGAATTCAAAGTAGGAGTGCCTAAATATATAGGCAATGCAATAAGACAACATGATAAGGAGATGATAAGATATCACCCACACAAGGTGGAATCACATGTCCACCAAAGGTGGATCATCCTCCAATATGCAATAAAGTATGTGCATTGGATTAAGATGATAATGTGATAAGAGCACTAAAGGTGGATCTCACACACAACGAGGTATGTGATGACAACTATCACACCTAAAGTGGAGATTCTCCTAACCATGTGCTAAAATGAAATGCAAACTCCTAAGTGTCACAAAGACAAACTACTATGCAATGCATTATCCTAAGTAAACTTAAGTAAAGTGTAATTAGTAAATACTTAATTACACCAACACCCCCCCTTAAGTGCAACTTAGGGGAATGCACTTAAGCTCATAATGCAAGATGGGTCCCGGCTACTAGGCCATGTTAGGTACCCATGTACAAGATGCAAGAACAATGCAATCTCTCATAAAGCAGAAAAAGAGGGAAAACCTCATGGGAAAAAACCCTCCCCCAAAAAGAGAGATGAATACAATAATAGAAGATGAGAGAGAAGACCTCATATGAGGAAAATATCCCCCCCATAAGATAGAAGTAGTGGAAGAGAGACCAAGTAGCCCCCCCTCAATGTAGAATGAACACCAATGGTAGATGCTCCAGGCTCAATGTAGAAACTGCTCCATGAGTGTAGAAAAACATTCCTCCCCTTAGGAAGAAATAAGACCAAAGGTGTATAGGTGAAGCCTCCTCCCCAATCTCTAGGAAGAAACCTCAAAATGTATGGAATCTCTGAAACCTGCTCAAGTGTCCCCATGTCAAAGCTGAAAGGTGCCTCCTCCAAATCATGTGTACTAAGCCACTCTGTTGAAAAAGACAAATCAGGTTCAACTAAAGATGAATGTAGAACATGTACTAAAGATCCAAGTATCTCCTTTGAAGAGAAAGTGACCTCCTCCAACTGCTGTATCAAAGTATCCACAATCATGTCACCCTTGAAAGAATGATCAAGTAGAGAATGAATATGAGGGTCAGCATGTTCCCTCGCAACAACTGAAGAAGGATCATCCTCACCAAAGAGAAGATGAATATCATCAATGAAGTCTCCCAAATCTGAAGTATAGGACTCCACAAACAAACCTGCAATGTCTATCAAGTAGTCATCCCATGAAACCAAGTCTGGAAGATAATGAATATCCTACTGCACTGAAGCACCTAAATCCATGTGAATGCAAGCATCATCGGGTGCAAGAGTAGAAGTAATCTCAATAGGAGGAGATGAAATAGAAGGCTCAAGAACTTGATCATGAGTGAGAATACCCAAGTTCAAGTAGCCAAAACTCTCCTCAAAATCTGAATCATCACTGTAATCATCATATGCATGTTGTGTGGAAGTTGATGTTGTGCCTTCTTGTTGAGACTTAGACTTCCAATTCTTCTTCTTCTTTTGACTTTGATTGCCTTGAGTCTCATGATTAGCCACCAATGCCTTGGAAGTTGAAGACTTGAGAATCCCCATACTCATCAATTTTGTTTGTTCTAAGACCAACATTTCTGAAAATGACTCAAATGAAGGCTTAATGAAGGCACTTCCCATAGTCAACTTGTGAGTATTGTAGCTTGAAACAAAAGCTGCATATTTAGGAGGAAGATGATTCAACAAGTGACTAACCAACTTTGTATCCTTTATGGGATTACCACAATCATCAAGTTGTGCTCTATAGTCATTGACTTTGGTGAGATAATCTTGAATTGTGTCAAAGTTCATGGGATCTAATTTGAGGAGATCAGTCTCAATTTTGAATCCCATTTCCTCATCCACTTTACCAAACAATTCTTCAAGTTTTTCCCATGCTTCTTTAGCATCATTTATGTTTTTGATGTGATACATTACTGCTTGAGACATATTCTCTCTTAAGACTCCTAAAGCTTGATAATTTCTTCGTGACCATTTATCTATTGTAGTAGTATCATCAGCAGCGGGTTTTTTAATTGTACCATCCACATAAGGATTTAAACCTTGAACCATTAACTTGCTCCATACATTATCTTTCCATGTAGCATAGTTATGTGGAGTTAATTTTGCAATTGAATCCATGATGCAGAAATGAAAAGAGCACAAAAAGAGAGACACCAACACATAAGACACCCCCCCAATTCACTCAATCAAAGAACCTCCCCCAAAATGATGATTTTGGCACTTTATAACTAGTGCATGTACAATTGCCACTTGCCAAAATTGATCAAAGTGGACTTCTAATTTTGATGATTACAACAGAAAATATGAAGCTATATTAGACTCAAACAAATAAGACACAAGATCTCTCAAGGATCTAACAAATTACAAGTGCCAAAAATAGGCCAAAATAGACCAAATTCTGAAAGTACTATGTCTACTCAAACTTTTTCCAAACTGATACCAGATCTGGAAAGTAGACAGAAAATCATGAACTTTCAAAAAAAATAGCACTTGAAAATATGTCCATATGAGCTCGAACGAAGCCTCTAAAGTTGTAAAAATCTGGATTTGCGATTTTCAGAAAATATCAGAAACAGAAATCAGAAATCACATGCACCATTGTGTAGATCGTGAAATTCTACCCCAAAACAAAAAAAATTGCTCTGAAAAAGGAGTCTGGATGACTGAGATATCGCTGTTTGAAAATTGCCTCTGAAATTATTTTTTCTGAATCGCCGCCGCCGAACCTTGAAAATTCAAATGGCTCTAGATTTGGCTTCAGATGTCCGATTTGGATGAAACAAAATTTGATTTAAGGGTTTTTGGACCTCTTCAATGTGATTCCAACCTCTGATTTGCACCAGCAAGCTCCAATTTTGACCTGCAATAAAAATCTCTCAAAATAGGCTATACAAATGAAACTCCTATGGCTCTGATACCATGTAAGAATTTGCCTAAGGCAAAGAATAAAAACCAAGATCTAGAAGCTCAAGAGATAGCACAAGAGAGATAGGAAAAATAATCAAATAATTGATTATAGCTAATTGAATTGAATTCAAAGTAGGAGTGCCTAAATATATAGGCAATGCAATAAGACAACATGATAAGGAGATGATAAGATATCACCCACACAAGGTGGAATCACATGTCCACCAAAGGTGGATCATCCTCCAATATGCAATAAAGTATGTGCATTGGATTAGGATGATAATGTGATAAGAGCACTAAAGGTGGATCTCACACACAATGAGGTATGTGATGACAACTATCACACCTAAAGTGGAGATTCTCCTAACCATGTGCTAAAATGAAATGCAAACTCCTAAGTGTCACAAAGACAAACTACTATGCAATTAAGTAAAGTGTAATTAGTAAATACTTAATTACACCAACAACTACTCGCACTTGGAAAATGTTCTTTGATGGTTCCCACATGCAAAATGGATCAGGTGCTGGAGTATTATTTGTTTCTCCACATGGGTGCAACATTCTAAAGTCTTACAAACTTTTATTCCCATGTACAAATAATATTGTAGAATATGAAGCTTTGACCAATGGATTGAAAATGGCTATAGAATGGAACATAACAGAATTACATGTCTTTGGGGATTCACAGCTAATTATCAACCAAGTCAATGAGGAGTATCAAACCAAGGATGATAAATTGGTACCTTACAAAAAGATGGTTGAATCATTGAGACGTTACTTTACATTTGTGACATTTCAACAGATCCCTAGGACAGAGAACAAAGCTGCAGATGCTATGGCCACATTAGCTTCACTCCTTCAGTTGGAACAACATGAATCAAGATTTGAATTCCCCGTGGAAGAGCTACACCATCCCATATTTGACTCATCTGAAAGCCATGTCATTTGTACCCTTGTCACCCATGAATCTTCCCGATATGGTGCTATCTATTCATATCTCCATGATGGCATCATCCCCGACACATTCAACTGTTCTGAACACCAAAACCTTGTCCGCAATGCCTCCCACCACACCCTTATCTCTGGTGATTTATATAGGAGGGGTTTAGATGGGACACTCCTTAGGTGCTTGGAAAAGGAGGAATCTAACCAAGCGTTAGCTGACATCCACGAGGGCATTTGTGGTGGACATTCCAACAGTCTTGCCATGGCCCGAAGGTTGCTTAGGGCAAGGTATTATTGGCCCATGATGCAGATAGATGCAATAGCCTTTGCTAAGTCTTGTGAAAAATGTCAGAAACATGGAAACCTGATTCATGCTCCAGGTAGGGAGCTGATTCCTTCCATTTCTCATTGGCCATTTCAGCGCTGGGCCTTTGATCTAGTTAGGCAGATTCACCCCAACTCATCAGGTGGACATAAGTTCATTATTACTACTACTGACTACTTCAAAAAATGGGTGGAAGCCGTGCCACTTTCTGTGGCTTCAGGGAAGACTATCTCTTTGTTCATCTTGAATCATATTATTTGCCGATTTGGAGTACCTTATGAGATTATTGCTGATAATGGAGGTTAATTCAAGAATAAGGACCTAAAGCATTTATGCAAAAAGTTTAAAATCAAGCAAAATTGGTCCTCCATTTACTTTCCACAGGGAAATGGACAGGCAAAGGCTTCCAATAAAACCATCCTTAAGATTCTTCATAGGACAGTGCACAAGAATGGTAGGGATTGGCACTTGCAAATCAATCCAACACTATGGGCTTACAGAACTAGCATTCATACACCTACAGGAGCTACTCCTTTTGCTCTTACCTATGGCGCTAAAGCGGTGTTGCCCTTAGAAGTAGAGATACCTTCACTTAGAGTCTCACTCAAAGGATTGATAACAGATGAGGATTACCGCGCCATGAGGCTACATGAACTGGAACTTCTAGATGAGAAGCGTAAGGCTTCATTTGATCATATGAGAGTGTATCAGAAGCGTATGTCCAAAGCATTCAACAAGAAGGTTCACCCTAGGGAATTTTAGATAGGTGATCTTGTTTTGAGAGAGAACCCTAAGAATCAACAGAACAGAGAACAAAAGGGCAAGTTCGAACCTAACTGGCTTGGACCATACATTATTACAGTTGCTTTTGGTACTGGTGCATATTTACTATCAGATCCTGATGGAGAATAGCTCCCTGATCCCATCAACATTTTGCACCTAAAGAAGTTCTATCCTTGATGCTTGTTTCTGTCTCGGGGCATCCTTTGTATATATTTAATGATCCTGAAAAAATATCAAAAAAAAATTCATATATGATGCTGAAAAAATCCTAAATAGCATAAAAAGTCCTGAAAAAATATAAAAAAATAAAAAAATACAAAAAAAATCATAAAATGCAAAAAATTCAAAAAGAAAAAGAAAAAGTGCCTTCGTGAAAACCTGGAAACAGGCGCCTTGGTAGCAAAAATCCAAAAAAATGAAAAAAGAGAACAATTTCAATAAGAAATACAAGTGGTGAAAACCTGGAAACAGGCACTACTTGTGGCCTTTGCACTCCTATTTATTAGCATGCGTCCTCGACACTGAGCCTTTCTTCATTATACCCTGACCTTATTTGGCTTAGTCTAGAATTGGTTTTTATCTTTGTCTAGGGGGCATAACTGTTCGCATAGGTCCTTTAGGTGTGTTTGTCTCTTGGGGCATTTCACAACAGGTGTTTTTCAACACCACCCCACATAGTGTTTTTCAACACTACCCTTGCGTCGAGTGTTTCTTAACACTTATCAGATGTCTTACCCAATAGTCTAAGTGTGATGCAATATTTCTCATTTGCAGATGCGATGACCAGAGTCTGACTCTATGACCAACACACACACACTTAAACAATCAACTTGTTGAGATATGTTGACTTTATTTTTCTTTGTGTGCTGTCTATGAGGATTTCTTTGATGAGTGGTCTCTCCCTGAGAAGTTTTCGATGATGCATAGCTAGAAGACCGAGGGTATGAGAATATGTTTTCTTTCTTTATCTGCTTGTGGGTATATTTTGTTGATCCTAATTGTCATGAGCATTTATGTTGGTCTTACTTGACACTTGGGGTTGACAAGGTATTATCCTTGATTGTTTTGCGAGTGCATGCTTCTAGTTATCCTGACTTTCATGTGTCTTGATACAAGCATAATCTCACTATATCAAACTTAGGTAATCTCACTGCACTAGTCATCTTGACCTACATGTCTTTGATGCCTAGGTGGGATTTCCACATTTCTATCTGATAAAAATCATATTCATATTCACATAGTTATGCTAGTGTGCATTGTATGATCTTACAATGCTACCAATAACGCTCGATGATGATAATTAGATGTCTATAGGCGTTGTGACCTTGCAAGTCAACCACTTGTCATAGTAGCTTGCATTTTTAGGTTCATGTTAGTTTAGTTTTTGCATTTGGCATATGGAGAGAGCTCTCCTTTTTCATCTTACGTGGACCTGTCAGTCGACTGCGCTCACCTTTCCTTCTTCTCAATC
This sequence comes from Chamaecyparis obtusa, assembly GCA_027943335.1. NCBI lineage: Eukaryota > Viridiplantae > Streptophyta > Pinopsida > Cupressales > Cupressaceae > Chamaecyparis > Chamaecyparis obtusa. Next base: position 369,247 of record BSBK01008899.1, on the reverse strand, counting down.
ATGTCTTTCACTCCTTGTCTTTTTCATCTCGACCCTGTTCCTGTTCATCACAAGGGGTTAATCATATCATCATATCTATATCACAACTATCATTTTCAGAAACATGAGTCTATATCATACACATGAGAATTAAAAATACATCTACGAAAGAGAACATACATGAGCATATACATAAACATTTTGAGCAAAATGACAAGACAATATACATAAACTGATACATCCATCACAAGTGAGACATAAACACATGATATATCAAACATCCAGTAATCTCATATATAACTCAATGTCATGATACAATATACAATATGGGATCCCAAAATCTGGATCAATGTCTCAAGATATGTCTAAATATCTAACAACCTCAGACCTAAACCTAGGACTCGCTGCCACCCTCGTGAGGAGCTTGTGGTGGTGGAGGGGGCATGGATCTCCTATTAGGTACCATATTTGATGCCTCTACCCTCTGAGAGTATGATGGCACTCTCTGCTCCTCCGGAATGGCCTAAAGGTAGAGTCCATGATAGTATGCTACTCTCGTCATCTCCCGTCGGATCTCTAGAGCATCTGCTTGTGCCACCGCCTCGCGACGTGCTATCTCTACCCTGAGATCGACTATCTGCTGATCTCTCTCCACTCTCAGATTTGCTAACTGCTGGTCCCTCATAGCTATGGTAATCCTTAGCTGCTGCATCTCTATCTCTAGAGCCTGTATTCGAGCTCTCAGATCCTCCCCACCCGCATGCTGATCCTACTGTACATCTGCCTGCCGATGAGCTGGTCTCGCCTCATCCTCAGGAGTCATCGATCTCTATCCCCGTGACTATTTCCAGCCACTTGATTTAGATCCCTCCACTCTCTCCATCCTCCTCCCTCTCCCCCTCCTGCCATCTCCACCGCCCCCTCCATCTCCTCCATCCCCTCCGTCCCCCCCATCATCACCCCCGTCTCCACCCTGGACTGGTCCCTGTGCATCTGGTATGGTAAACTAAGGGAATGGCACCCTGCATCTCTCAGCCCTGTATGTTACATCTGCTCCCGCATCTACCATATCTGGGAGATACTCCCAAGGCTCCCTCTTGATAGCAGTTATGTCCTGTACTGCCTGCTAGTAATCTAGCATCGACAGCCACCCATGACCCTCCTTATCTCAGGCCCGTGCATATGTGGTAGTCTCTGTGGAAACTCACTGCTGGCACCCAAATTGCCTCCAAACCTGAGTGATACAAAATCTCTCCACAATCTCCGAGTGTCAGCCTACCAGTGGTTGAGTACACAACATATAACTCAGCTTGTCCTCTACATCACTCCACCCCTCGACCTCCCTGTATGGCCTCCATGTGATGGAGGTCAAATCATCTAGTATCTGCCTATAGTATGTCACATCCCTAGTATGGGCATGTGATATGTATCCTATGTACCTGTAGATGTATGGGTATCTCTGGTCCCTAGGCTGAACTCTGGGGCGTATCACAGTGATATGCTCCCAAGCCCACACCTGTGCCAGGATGGCACCACACACCCATATCCAACCGTCCCTGTGGATGATCTTGTGCAACTTGTGATACATCTCCGCCAGTATGGCCGGACCCCATGCCATGCGCTGAGGTCTGCCTACCAAGTCTATCAGTAGCCTGGCCCATCCGAGCGGGAATCCATTCTGACTATGATCAGTCAACAGGATCTGTGAAATGATAGATGCCACAATACATGGCACCAAAAAATCTTTACTGAAGTCATCTAACAGCCGCTCTCAGCTGACGTGTCGATCAAGGATAGTCACATCCCGGAACATCTCTTGGATCATCCATCGCCCCTCAATCACATCCTGATCATAGTATACCTGTGCCATCACACGAATCATGTTAGTTTTCATCATATAGAAACATTACACTTACATAATTATATCTAAAAATATGATTATACTTACAGGCTCACCGTGGCATGGTACCCGTAGTATCCTGTAAACATCCTCCAGTGTGATCGATGCCTCTCTGGTAGGCAGGTGGAAGGTGTTGTGCTCACTATGCCATCTCTCGGCAAGAGTAGTCAACAACCCATGATCGACCTTGATATATGGAAATCTAAATAGATATCTGAATCCCATCGCTCTGATGTCAGCATTGCCTGGATTATCTAAATCTCAGACAAACCTCAACCCGGTCACCTTCGGTGCTCTGATGATCAATGCTGGAAAGACCTCCTGCATGCCATTAAACCAAGCCAGTTGTTAGAACATATCATGATGGATGTCTAAAAATCAGTATCACACATTTTTAAACACGTAAAATTATCTAGACCCATGTCATTTTTGCTCACAAATATTTAAAATTTCAAATTTTTCCCTTGGGCGATACTGCTTTTTGGAACAAGTATCGCGCGATACTTCTCTTTATAACAGGGTGATATACCTTTGGGTGCATGATACTTCACTCGGTATCGTGTGATAGTTCACCCAGTATCATGCGATACTGGTGTCTATACGCGTGCGATACTTTAGGGACCTGTGAAGTATCGCGCGATATTTCTCCCCAAAGGGGGTGATACTTTTAAAGTATCACGCGATATTTCACCTAAAACTAACAATTTGAAAATTTAAAAATTTAAAAACGTGCTCAAAATCTATTAAATGACTCAAAAAATGCACATTTTCTGAAAACGTACCAGGGCAGGATAGTGTGGTGGCCGGTTGTGCAACCGGGCATGCTCGAATCGGTGCCTGTGGACGGGAACTACTGCTTGCTAGGCCATTCTCTCTCTCTAAGCTCTCAAAATTCTCAAATCAATCAAAGTCAAATGATTTTGAAAATGAAATTTTTGACCCCTTTTATAGCATTTTGACTTTTTTTTTTTTTTTTGACTAAATTTCAAAACACCTCGAAATTGCGCAAAAATTGCACCCCTACCTAATTTCACCATCCTGAATCCCTTTTCGGACTCGAAATCAAAATCTGAGGTCATCTTGATATTAAAAATCACGTTCCAAATTTCCCCTCTCTTGTGCAGTTGGTTGACCTTTTGGAGGCATCATCCCTCGATCTTTCTTGGGACATCTTCATTTTCATGTCTTTCAAATTTCCAGTCTTTCATTTGCCCTACTTCTTTTCTTCTAATTCATCACTGGGGCATGTTTTCATTTCCTAATGATTAACCTATTGACCCTTACCTTCAATTGTGATTTCATTATGATTTGGTCATCTTTATCAATTTACTGTCTCTCCTCTACCTGATTTCGATTTCGATTCTGAGGGGGCAGTACCTATGGGATTCTCATCCCTGATTCTCTTGATTCAGACATTTTTTTGTGAGATTTTTGCTCAAATTTGAGATTCTTATCTCTTACTTTGAATGTGATCCCAAATCGACCTCATGTTCAAAGGCCTTTGTTTATGTTTGTCTGGATGTGATCTCGAATCGACCTCACATCTGAGTTGTTTTGTGATCCCAGATCGATCTCACATTTCAACTTCATTCTTTGACTACATGTGTTCCCAAATTGATCACACATTAGTCAAAGAGGGGCAAATGTATGCACCCAAAAATGGTCACCTAGACTTTGGGCCCCATTTATTTGATTTATCAACCCTGAATCATTTTGATCAATAATCAATATTTTCAACATTATTAATTTCTTGATCAAATCTTAATTTCAATCATATGTTGGATTTTTATCCTATGGGCTAACCATTTTATCCTAAGTTTTTATTTACTTGAAAGGAATATTTCCTCCCCTTTTAATAAATTAAAAGCCCCACCTTTTCATCTTATCCTAAGTTGCACAAATAAAGCATTATTCTCATTTTATAAAAAAGGAAAAAAGCACTTTTGTCTCACATGGACACAAAGTCAATTCCTATTGGAGGATACTTATGCACATGGATTGCTCCTCTTTTAAGCTCCACCACCGATTAAGACTTTTGCCTCTTAATCTCCATGGTCCATTCCTTTGCATTTCTTATAAAAGGAGAGCTCTCTCCCTCATTCTAAGACACTCGTTTTCATACTAACTCTATGCTGTAGGAATTCTTGAAGACTTTGGAGCTTTTTAGAGATCATTGTTATGTTACATCTTAGAGTTCCTCATTTGCTTCATAGTTTAGCTTTCATTCTTGCATAGTAGTTCATGTTTATGCTTTCATAGCTTAGATTTCACTTTCAAGCTTTAGAATAACTCATCTAGCTTAATAGGAAGGATTGTAACACATTGCTATTTCCATTTCATAGCTTAGTTTGTACTTCCATTTTCATAGCCTAGCTTGCACATTTTGCATTCTCATTCTTAGCTTGCATTGCATTGCATTTCCATTTGATTCTTTGGGGATATTGGCACTCTTGCCCTTGTCCTCATTCGAATCTCTCATTGTATGGTTGACTAGCAAGGTCACAAGCCCAATAGCTCTAGCTGAGAGCAAATCCATAATCTTGCAACTCCATGCATAGAGAGCTATGGATCGATTTGTGAGGGCTCATTTTTGAGTTTCCTTGCATGTAAGGATCCATATAAGTGCACTACTTTTGTGTGTACAATAGGTAGTTGATTCCTATATTTAATTGATAAAAGAATGAGAGAAATCAAGCATTGCCCAACAATTTATTTTGGAGGTCTTGACATAATCTTTTGTGGAGACTCCTATCAGGCACAACCAATAAAAGATAGTTTCATTTTTGAATATCATACTATCAACAAGGAAAGAGTACCCTACAATTTTTGGATAGATAAGATAACTTGTTATGAATTGCAAACTACTATGCGACAAAAATATATTTTCTTTATCTCTATACTAAATAAAATACAAACCAATTCACAATCTAATTATGAAATAGAATATCTTAACAAAATATGTTGTAGACCACCTCCAATTGATCCTATGTTCCCATATATTTTCCAAACAAATAAGTTAGTAGTTTTCACAATAAAAAAATATTAGCCATTGTTCCAGGGGAACCAATTTTCATTAATGCAATTGATGAAATAGATGAAAACTACGGAAATATAACACAATATCCAACTAAAACTCTACCCCAATAAATAATATTAAAAACCAATATGTTAGTTGAATTGTACGCTATAAATTACAACATGAAAGATGGATTAGTCAATGGTGCTGATGATATTTTCAAAACATACACAATTTCATATGAAGTAGACACAATTTGGATAGAATTCAATGACAAAAATATCAGCAAAAGTCAATAAAAAAAGTTTGAACATCTATACACACCAAATATTTCAAACAATGGATACCTATTCTACAAATAACAAAACCAATAGCACAAAAAAAAACCCATCACATGTCAAGGTTCACAAATAGTTTCCAGTACAACTAGCATGTGCCAAGACAATTCATAGATCACAAGGCTTACACTCTAGATGGACTTTCATTTGATTCATTAGGAGTCGATTCTCATGGATTAGTATAAAACACTATCGCGTGTTCGACATATGCATTCACTATTCTAGATAAATTCACTTACAAGGAAAAATTTCAAAGTCAGGGATAGAATAATAAATGAGATGCATCGATTAAACACAGATGCAAGATGGAAACTAGCATATACGAAACCACAAAGTGGTATAAATAATTTAATAATAATTCTATCACTAAATACAAGAAGCTTGAGGTCACATATTGATGATATAATAAATGACTATGATTTCTTACATGTAGACATAATATGTCTTCAAGAAACAAATACAAAACACATACCTTATCATGAAAAACTAAAAATGTTTGAAAGTATTTCTAAGTATCATACTCATGAACTTATGACTTCAGTTTAAAAACATATACTCTTTACATATACCCAACAATACATATCAAACAATGTTGAAATATTGCAAATAAAATTATCCCTTCATACTTTTCAAATAACAATACTTAACTTGTATGCACCATCAACTACTAAAATCTCTTCAATCATTGATAGCATAAAAAAAGCATTGCCAAATTTTGGTTTGAACAACAATATACTGATTCTAGGAGATTTCAATATTGATACTGAACATAATAATACAAACACTATTAAACTACAAACATTTCTAAATAATAAACATATATATTTTTTATTGAACAAAAAAAATCATTTACAAAAAATTGTTATTGACCATGCTTGGTCCAACATTAACAAAGAAAATTACATGTTCTCAATGATAGACACATATTGGAGTGACCATGATACAATTTATTTAATTCTACATTATTAACATAAACACAACACACAAAAAGTAAGCACATATATTCCCTTAGTGCTCTTTACCTTTCTCTTATTTTTAATGTAAACATCTTGCACTTACGTATCTCTGTTGTTCCTCTACAGTACAAATGAAGAGCACCAAAAGAGCAGAAGGAGAGAAGGATATTATAGAACCCAGACAAGCAAAAATGTAAGTATTCTTTCACTTCACCACAATTACAAATTGAAAACTTATTTTACTTTAATACTCTTACAAAATTATGTAATGATATTCTTTTCCCATTTTCATATCACATAATAAACACACCTTCAAAATGCTTCTCAAGCCAAAAAAACAAATTACAAATGTAATTTCCATTGAAGACTTGAACGCACACAAGGATGGGAATATTTTTGAAGGTGTTGTTGTTGTAACATACAAAACTCACTTGGACAAAATAAAAAATACAATTGAAGTCCTTTGTGCTGACCTGATAGACAAAAAAAGAGATGACAATAACCCTCAACCTCACTGGAAATTTTGTTCAAAAGTTTGAACAATTTTTTTTGGCAGGGTCAAGTGTTTGAATAACAAATTTTCAAATTGCATAAAAAAATAGGCTATGATCATGGTGATTTTGAATGTATTCTATTGCTTACTGGGACAAACACTGTTGAAACCATTTCTCCAATCTGCCCTCAATATTTGTTCGTACCAAGCACTACAATCAAGCTTCTTTCACAAAGTACAAAGCAATATACAGTTGGCACAATTGGAGCAATTGTTATTGCAACAAAAAGGACACCCCTCAAGTACATGTTACAGATAAAAGATGGAGAAACCAAATATGATCATGCACAGGTAAATAATAACTACCCTCTTCTAATTATTACAAGATACATATTCTATCAACTATATTTTTAAATATTTCAAACATATTTGACAAATAATACTCCTTCATTTAAACAGATATATATACATCCAAATCTCTTGCAACATTTTATTAATATTGAATAACATGTTCAGGTAAAAGATTATCCTCTAATCCTCTTCAAAAATATTGTGAAACAAAATGACACAAAAGGCTGCACATGTCACACATCCAAGTCAACTTACATTGGACCTCTCACAAACAAGGAGACTGTAGATCATCTACAAAAATTGATGCATTTGACATATGAGGCAAGTATTATTCAAATGTTTTTTCCTGTATCTCTATAACCTATTCATACACAATTATTGAATTTCTTTCAAACTAAATCATTTTTATCAATTTCAATGTAAATTTTAGTTTACTAATATTTATTTTAACTTCTACAATAATTACCTATACTTATAAAACATAATATATTTGTAGGTATATAGAATATTAAGAGTTGCAAACCCTTTCTTTATACCCTTTCAACCCACTTGTACACAATGCAATTGCACCACCTTTAACTTTGGTACAATCAAAGATGATGTTGGTCATTGTCACAGATGTAATGACAATACCCAGTACACATATGTCCATTCTCTCAAATGCATTTTGACAATAGACAACAAGAACAATGTCGAATGCACTCTTCATACTGATATGTTTAATTGTTTACTCCCACAACTTGAAAACCTCACTTATGATGAATACATCAAACAAAAGACAAGGGTAATCTTCAATGTTCATGGGCTACAAATGGAGGGATACTACAACTTGGACCAGAACAATATAATACTCAATTTGCAAGAGAATAACATACTGCTCTTGGAAAATCCATCTAAGGTATACAAATTCATTTATGTTTCTCATTTACAATTATAACGATTCTTTATTATTCCTATTTATATTTAATCTAGTAATAACAATTCCTTCCTTTACAGGTTACTCAATAGTAATTCTGTCACCAATGAGTATTCCCAGCACATGCTCAAAAACAACATTAACATCATACGACTGTTATTTTCAAAATTGAACATTATCCATTCAACCCATCTGAAATCCTCTTTTTATAGTCATAAAATAAAAAAAACTTATGTAGTTGAATAGTATACCTTATATTCAACGCTTCTTACTTTCGTACAATATACATACAATCACCTTTGTTGATTTTTCAAGACCATATAAACAAAGTTTTCTATTAAACTTCATGCACAAATGTACATGTACATGCTATCAACTACAATGTTTCAATGCCATTGAAATTCTGGAAACATTTATAATACTTCCAATACATGTCACATTTTAACAGCTTCAAGAATAGACAAACATATTCTCATATTTTTATATTCTTTGTTTAATTTAGCTTATATTGACTGCTTCTTACTTTCAGACAATATACATATAATCGACTTTGTTGCTTTTGCAAGACAATATAAACAAAATTTTCTGTTAAACTTCATGCACAAATGTATGTATATGCTGTCAATTAGAATGTTTTAGTGTCTTTGAAATTATAGAAACATTTATAATACTTCCAATACATGTCACATTTTAATAGATTAAAGAATAGACAAACATATTCTCATATTTCTCATATTTTTTTATTATCTGTTTCATTTTACTATTTTATTATTTCAATGACCAACTGTAAACCAGATAGAAAGATCTATCACTGTCACTGACATTTCTACACCTCATATCTACCTCTACCTTATAACCTAATTTTGATTGCCCACAATGTTGTTCTGTCTAGTTAGTTATTCTTGTGATTTATTGTTTACCTACTTAGGATCCAAATCTGGACCAAGAATGGAGTTTTTTACATTCAACTCAACATCTTTATGTCAAAAAAATATATCAGTCTAAATATTTTGAAAGTGTATACTCATACAAATCACTAGGTCATTAACTCTAAAAAGTGAAGGTTTCAACTTCGAATCACACCACATTTTTTTTAAATAACCTTGCAAATTCTCTTATTGACTCTTTCTCCATGAGAATTTCTAGAAAAAATTCCACCTTATAGACTCTAATTTATTCTGTTCATTAACGAAAAACTTCCCAATTCCTTTGGTAACAATTAACATTGAGTGTGCTTATGCCTCTGTAAAAAATTGTAGACCACACAATCCACATAAATTATTCTACCATTTAGAATTTACAAAATGTCTTTCAATTAACATGGACTTTGCTAGTTATGAGTAGTCTCCTACATTATTTGATCTTCTCAACATTATAAAAAAGGTTCATTTATTTATACATTCCTTCTTTTCTAACCATACTCTTATAGATTATTTCATCTACTAAAGATACAACTTCTTCAAATTCAACTTTACCCTAAGCATTGCTTGGAAATTTCTCATGGCTCTCTCTATCTACCAAATCACTAAAACACATTTCAACTTCTTTGATTATTTTGTCACATGTCCCAATTGGTAATACTTCATTCCTTCTTTGTGCCATTTATAATATAATACATAAACTAACAAAAGGCCTCCACCTGTATTGCCACTGATGCTTTAGCTTTCCTTTCTATCAATGTTGTACTCTTCTTCTATGGAATTCACTGTATATGTGGTAGCTATGCATGAAATTGTTATTTTTGATAACTTTAACTTAATTGTGATTTTGGGAAAACAAACATCATAAAGAATTCAGTGACTAATCATTAAGATATAACAATGGGTAATCATATTTTGAATGGGTGTTGCTACTCGTTTGTAACTCTTCATATAAAATTATAGTTTTTGTTAACCAAAATTATTAACAAAAATTTACTTTATATAACTTTATTTCAATCTTATGTAATCAATACTTTAAAATATGTCATAGAAGAAATTGTTTTGTAATAGAATTGGGGGTTACTATTACAATTATGATATAATTATAATTACGATTACACTATCATTTTTAACATTTTCAACTTTGAACAACTCCAATATCATTCATCTCAAACTATCACTATTGGCATTATTATTATTATACTATATTGGCTATGCTATAACGACAAGTACTTGCCACTACGTGGCATTTGTTAATTTAGAATTCATTATATATTGAAGTGAAATCAAATCTCTTTTATTTCCAATGGAAGTTTTCGATTAAGGTAAAAATAGTTTTTGAAGGGAACAATAACCCTTTACAAAAGGAAGTAAAGATAGGAAATATTAGCACAACACAAAAAGAGAACAGTTTTTGAAGGGAACAACAACCCTTTCCAATGGAAGTTGGTTGAGTAAAATTAACATATTATTAATGATAATTTATAAATCTAGTTACAAAAGTAAATTAATTCAGGTTAAATTGATCTTGCAAATGAATGTGTACAAAGATCACTTAAAATTGTATCTATATTATGATTGTTCTTTAACCTCTTTTTAAATATCTATATAAATTGTAGATCAAACAAACCTCTTTATATTGAACAATGTAAACCTCTCATACTAAAGGTGGACAAAACAAACAAGCTATTCTCACAATAAAGGAAATATGCTCAAACCAAAAAATGTTCTATTTTATACCTCTTTAAATAGGCCTTGAAAATACATCCATATATCAAGGTAAACAAAAAGGAGAACAATGGAAATCTATAAAAATATGCAACTTCTTAGCAAGTCCTTAGAGCTACTATATTCAAGATTTGTTTAAATGATAAGATAAGTTACAAAATAAAAGGATTGCATATGTTAGATAGGTAATTTATTTTAGAACATTCATTGGCTAAGGTTGGGGTCCCATGGGAAGGGGCTTCCTTAAAAATAGAGTTGGAGTTGCTTGAGGACTTTAGGAAAATTTTAAAGCTAGGAGTCCCATGAATTTTATTCTTCAATTCAACTTAAATGTTTAGCCCTAAAATTTAAGGAAGCTTTTATCTTTTCAAATTTATGCACTAATAAAAAATGTGTTCAAATAATTAATTTCACTCCAAAATCTTACATGTGGCAGACAAATCTCTTAATCTAGTGGGGCAATTTCTAGTCCCATCCCATTTTCACCTGCTCAAATTTTAAGATCTAAAAAGTACGGGCTCCTATTTTCTAGCAAGATATTATAATTAATTTTGTAGCCTTAAAAAATAATTCTCATGGGACCTCTAGCTCCTTATAAGTAGAGCTTAAGCCCCTCCCATGAGATCCCAACCTAAGTAGACCAATAGTGGGAAACAAGGTTGTCATAAGCATACAACCCCAAACAATAAATCTTATAATATATGACAATACTCTCCCTAATTCTATAATGGGTTCACATCTCAAACTAAGTGAAGGATTTTTTATCTTTCTACTAAAATTCTTGCCTAAGTGTGACCATCTCAACATACAATCCAATAAAATATGAGTTCTCATAGGCTCACCCAAATCTTCATGAGTATCCACTAACTAGTCCATCCTTAAAATTCAACATTACAAAATTATGAAGCTCCAAGAAAATGATTAATGCTCAAAACCAAAGACAACCAACAAGACCATTGTCAAAGTTACAATAATAATATTAGAAACATATCATGGCTATATGATTTAAAATTTCCTTAGAAAAATCATATGCTCTAAATAACATATCATAAGTTGACGTCTCACTTAAGAATCAAGAGTTCTCCATGGAAAACCAAGATGTCATTAATCCCTAAATCATGTGAAGATAATCATCCATCATTAAATGATGAATCTATATCACTAACAAAGATCTCATTGAGTTATGTAACCAAACTCTCTAATCTTTGTGATAATTGAAGATCTTTTGTGGCCCTAACAAAATTAAAGAAATCAACACTATTTAATCTTAAAGAGCAAAGAGAAAATGTGATCTCTAAACCAAGAAGATACAAATGCACATCCTTTTCATTAGAACCAAAGATGTCAAATTCTCAATACAATTTCAATACAAAACCCAAGATCTCTATGTGACACCAATACCCATTGCAAAAGATCATCCATATTCTAATCAAAGATTGTCCATGGCTCACTACACACTGCAACCACAACAATTACAATTATAATTTTGAAATAAAGATGATAGAAAATATTATGTAATTGTTCAAATCTCCCGCTAGAAATGATACAGAGTTACACACAGGATCACAAAAAATATCATTCCCAAAACCCCATTGAAAGTTGTAAGAATTTGCCTAAGACAAATAATAAAATGCCAAGATCTAGAAGCTCAAGAGATAGCACAAATAATAAAGACAAGATAATATGATCAAATGAATATCTCAATAATGATAAAATGATAATGGATAAATAAAAAGTAGGAGTGCCTGAATATATAGGCAATGCGATAAGACTACATGATAAGGAGATGATAAGCTATAAACTACACTAGGTGAAATCACATGTCCACCAAAGGTGGATCATCCTCCATTGTACATAAAACTATGTGCAACAATGAGAGGATGATAATGTGATAAGAGCACTAAAGTTGGATCTCACACACAAAGAGGTATGAGATGACAACTATCACCAGCTAAAGTGGAATTTATCCTAACCATGTGCTAAAATAAAATGCAAACTCCTAAGTGTCTCAATGACAACTAATATGCAAATGCATTAACCTAAGTAAACTTAAGTAAAGTGTAATTAGTAATATTTAATTACACCAACACCCCCCCTTAAGTACAACTTAGGGGAATGCACTTAAGATCACAATGTTAGATGCCAATGCATGATGGGTCTTGACTAATAGGCCATGTTAGGTACCCATGTACAATATGCAAGAGCAATGCAATGCAATGCAATCTCTCATAAAGGGGAGAAACATGGAAAACCTCATGGGAAAAAACCTCCCCCAAAAAGAGAGATGAAAAACAAGATGCATGGATGGATGGAGTAATCAAGACCCCCCATTATGACATACATCATGTATATACAATAGAGAAGTATGAGAAGGACAAAACCCCATATGAGGAAAAAGTCCCCCCATAAGAGAGAATTAGTAGAAGAAGAGAGATAAGGTAGCCCCCCCCTCAATGTCGAATGCCCATCCATGATAGATGCTCTAGGATGAATGTAGAAGTTGGTCCATGAATGTTGAACATTGTTCCTCCCCTTAGGAAGAAACAAAGTCATAGGTGTATATAAGATGTCTCCCCAATCTGTCGAAAGAAACCTCAAAATTAATGATGTCTCTGAAAACTGCTCAACTGTCCTTGTGTCAATACTGCAGACTGCCTCTTCCAAAACTGGTGAAAAGAACAAGCCAAGATCAAAAAAGGATGGATGTAGACCATGTCCCAAAGAACCAAGTTTCTTCTCTAATGATAAAGATACCTCCTTTAACTGCTATACACAAGGATCCACAATCATCAAACTTGAAAGACCGATCATGTAGAGAATGGACAAGAGGGTCAGAGTGTTCCCTTGCAACAACTGAAGAAGGATCTTCCCCATCAAAGAGAAGGTATACATCATCAATGATGTCCCCCATATCAGAAATGTAGGACTCCACAAATAAATGTACAATTTCTATCAAGTAGTCATCCCCTGATGTTGTAACTAGAAGACAAGGTGTACCCTGCTGTGCTGAGTCATATGGACCTATCATTGTAGTGATGTAAGAATATGGAATGTGCTGATGCTATGACCTTGTCCTACAAATATCTGAAGGATCCCCCACAAGTGAACTTTCTGAATCAAAAGTCTATCTAACCCAATGAGGTCTAGTGGAAGATGATGATGGAGTATCCTCAACCTTAAATTTACCAAGCAAAGGTGTATCCTACGTATAGGTATTGAGGTAGATGAACCATCTGAATCATTACCACTACTGTCACTATCAGTTTCCACAATTTCTGAAGTATGTAGACAATAGAGGATAATCTAGGTGAACTTTCCTCAAAGTAAACATTCCTCTCTATGAATATCTCATGAGTCTCGGGATCCATAAGTCTATATGCCTTAACACTTTCTTCATATCCAATTAATGTACAAGGCCTTGGTGGGGGTGCCTTGCATTTCTGTGAAGATATGTTTTCCCGTGTTGGACAACCAAATAATCTGAAGTGTTTCACAACCGGTTTTCTTCTACCCCATGCCTCAAAAGGAGTCATTCCATATAAGGCATTATGAGGAGATCTATTAAGGATGTGATTGGAACAACTTATAGCTTCTACCACAAGTGATGGATCAAGAGACTTGGCTTCAATCATGAAACTTTCCATTTCCTT